>JAVYIG010001173.1:0-374652 GCA_035222895.1 Strongylocentrotus droebachiensis | reverse complement strand
ACAATGTCAATATTAATAATGATATTGATAATAATATCAATAATAATTATAATAATTATAGTAATAACAATATTAACAATTATGATAATAGAATAGCAATGATATGCCATACTTCACTGTTGAGATTAACCTATTATTCTAAATCTTAATTTATAATGAAAACAGATCTCAATATATATGTTTGAATATGAATACCTGACTGTAGTTCCAAGTCTAATCTTCAATTGTTCTATATTAATTTTCCTTTCTTCTTCTTACTCTTTTTCTTTTATACCTTCCATATTAAATCTGTCTAATCTGTCCTTTTCATTTTCTTGTGGGTTTACCTTTTCCTTTCCCTGTTGATGTAGCCTTTAATCACGGCGGCTTTGCTGAACTGTCAATCCCATGGTTGATCCAAATGATCGCGGGAGGTGCACACGCCTATACAGGTTTATCGACCATGGAGTGGCTACTATTGATGTTGTTATTCGATATTTGTTCTATTTGTATATCAATGTATTTCATTGATTCAATTATTAATGTATCGTATTTCAATGGACGTTTGTTTTTTACTCTTGAATAATTGTGCATTCAATTTATTTCAGCCTTGTTTTTCTTGAAATAATAAACCATATCAAATGATTATTTTTTAATTTCCATTAATTTCCATTTTTTTCAAATACTTCCTCTTCGACCTTATTCGATAAGTTTCCTCTGTTTTAACCCCGTAGTTCATGTGCTAGGATGTTTTTGATCTTGTGCACCATGCGTGCAAATCATATATCTAAGCAAAACACTGCCACCTAGACAACATTCACCTCGCCGCCTCATTCGAGAACAGTTCGGTCGTGTTTGCAGAACTGCGCTTAAAGTCATGATGGATAGCTGCGTGGAAGCTTAGTTTCAATCATTTAAAAGCTGCAGTACCTTCACAGAGTAAAGGTAAGATATCATAACAGAGGAGGGATGTTAGAAAACTTTTCAGCCACCTTTTAATTTACCACAATAATAATTTCATGCATATGCAAACTTTAGGTTCATCTCTTTGTATCTACAAGGTGCTGAGTCCTTTTGCTAGAACATTAACCATCCTAATTCTATTTTTTTTTCGAGCGAACGAAGAGAGCAAGTAAAAATAAAAGATGTTTAAACTATGGTAATGGTAAAATGCTATTTCATAATCCAGATACACTAGAGAGTATACAAGAATTATGAAAATCATACATTCGAGCATTTCGCTATATACCCGAATAGGACGATATCCAGGCAATCAACCCACTTTAAGTATTAGGATATTTTATGTCACTGAGCCGCGTAAGTTTGGCGATATCGGGATTCGTGGCGAATCGCAACTCGTCACAAATACTGACGAATTATTTTGTCGACCCTTTACTACCCGAACATTATTTGGAAGTCCGTGAGAGTCCACATCTGAATAACTAATTAATATATAGTGGCATGTTTAAAAGCGATATTTTGATTAAACTCAGGCAAAAAAATGAAGCAAAGTTATTACAAAAAAACTCTATTTGACGATTAGTCGGACAAATTGAAAGAACAGTCAGTGACATTTCGCCGTATGTGTCAAATGTATAGCGACCATAACACTGCCTGGAGAAAAAGTTAACAACAAACTTGAGGAATAGCTTTTGAGCAGTCTTTGAATAGCCCAGGAATGATATCCTTTATCCTCTTTAGATCACGCCCCTTTCTAGCGTCCAGCCTGCCGAAGTCACTCTGTTTTGCAAACATTTTCTCGTAAGACATGATGTGCGTAACTGGCCGATAATCCCCTTTCTTGTATTTAAGTCTTGTATTTGACGTTAGTACCTTCTTGCAGAAGAATAAGTTTTCAATGTCAGTTACATTCTTGAAGAAAAAAAACATGGTTATAATGTAGAAATGTTCATGTAAAGCCTATTATATACTCCTTTTAAATATTCCTCGGGACAGTTATGTCTGGCGGTTCGTAAATGAGATGTTTGTTGCTTACTATTAAAGGCGTCGTTTAACAATGTTAAATGTGATATGCATGAACCTACTTGTCATCTGTGTCTGTAACATGGTGTAATATTGAAGCTTTAAAAGAATTGCGCTTCAAAATTATCATGAAGTGCCTCCAAAAAGTAAAAATATTTGAGTGACCGGTTTTGATATACTCATATTTCCCAGTAGACTGTAGTGTTATAAAAACCGTTAGGAAAACGAAAAACGAAATTTCGATTTCCAATCATAAATTTCTTGATAATAAGATAATAAGATCGGCTGGACGCAATAACATGTAATTCAAATAAACATATCCCCCAATGCCTTACTCTCTTCTCGGTAACTTGCCCTTACGGGTAAAGGGCGTTCCCAACACAAGCATTAACTTTCTGGATTTTCGACTCCTTATGCTTTTGAATTTATGTACCGATTCCTATATACTGTTCTATTTGTTTATTGCTTGCCCTTTTTGTCAATGAGAAGGAAATAAAGGTGAATTCCAATCATATATGATTTATTATAAAAGAAATTTAAAAAATGATCGGTTTAGTGCTCAGCACTTTCAAAATATTGAAAGGGCAGCACCATGCTACATTTTGAAGATGTATTTCCATAATTAAGAAAAGGAGAACACAATTATTCCTCAAATAATCTGTAACTATTTTGCTAGTTTTCCACAACCATTAGGAGTGTTCGCTAACTATTCTATAATTATTCTTGAACTATTCGTTACGTTCTGGAGGTGGGGGAGGGGGGCGGAGCGAATTATTCAATAATAGTTGATGATTAAAAAGACCGTTTGCAGCCCTGTTGAATAAAGATTAGCTAACGACAGTGGTGCATGTTTGCATACCATTTTGGGGAAAGTCAAGTTCGCCTAAGGTTGTTGTACAATTTAATATGTTCACAGTTCAATCAGAAATTGGGCGAATGTTAGTTGATCCGATGGCGAACACTGTATTTACAGTATTTTAAAGGAACAAGTGATAATTCTGTTGAATGTATGAAAATATTTTTTTACCGCTTTTGCCAACATTTCGCAAACAAGGCGACATTCCCGGTTTAGGCATCTCACTGCCCGAAAATGTCCTGTTTCTAAACTTTGCAAGCGACGAAAAAAGACAATTTATTGCCTTTAAAATGTTTTTTCTTCATCAAAATATACTAGATAAAAAAGACCTAGGGGGAGGGGTGGGGTGCTGCAGAAAGGCCTATCCTTGATTGATAGAGTAATTGTAACTTAGTGCTAAATAACAGTTTTTCACAGCAATTTGATAAGCTGATATTTGTAGATCTGTAATAAATTTGCTAAAGGTAGATATGTTAGAGCTGAAATGAAACATTTGCAAGCCTATGCCTATGCACGCACACCATGCATGCTGATATAGGCAAGGTGCTGTGTGCAGTGGCGTACGCAGGATTTTTTCAAGGGGGGGGGGGGGGGGGGGGTTTTAACATTTTGAAATCGGGCCATAAATTTCGCAACGACTCAGCCCGCCGCTGAATAAGCGGGGGGGGGGGGGAGGGCAAGAGGACACTTCTTTTTGTTTTGTCTCGAAATTTGAAAAATTGACATTTTGTTTAGGTCAGCCATTGGCATAATTTTTTTTTTTTTTTTTTATTTTTATTAAAACAAATTTAAAAATAAATTAATAAATTAACTAAAGGGGGGGGGGGGTTGCTCTAAAATACACACATAATACATACATAAAAAAACTCAAGGGGGGGTGGGTTCAAATTTTCAGGGGGCAAAACAAAACAATAGGCCTGTATTTAATACAGTCGTCGGCAAAAATTAAACCAAATAGCATAACCCCTGAATTACACAAATGTATATACTCGCGTCGAGTCCCAAGTTATACTTCCAGCCATAGTTCCGCGCGGACCATTCGGAAGTGATCAGGTACAAGGAAAAGATTCCCCATAGTTTTAAATGGGTGAGCACAAATCTGGTACCAGCACACATTTACCGGGACTCACTACATGCAGCACCCCGTGTGGTATAGCGGGACATTGTACCAGTAGTAGTGGCGCGTTTCAGATCACTTTTGGTTTCTAGGCAACGCCAAGCTGCGAGGCGGTCCGCTTTCTATTGTCGTCTGCTTAAAGCACAGGTGGTGGTGCATAGCAGTGGCGGATCCAGCCGGCGGGAAGACGGGGGGCCCAATCCGTGAGAAGAAAATATTAGTTGCGTCTCAGCCACCGGTGAATAAGCGGGGGGGGGGGGGGTAGGAGGCGCCTTTTTTTTTTTGTCAATTTTTCAGGAAATATTTTGCGCCGACTCAGTCAGCCGGTGAATAAGCGGGGGGGGGGGGGGGGGGGGGGGTGATGAGACCACAATTTTTTTCTTCTCGTGAGAATCTTTTTTTTTTAATTTTGTTTGTGTTGACCCGTCAGCCGCCCCCCCCCCCCCCCCGTGGATCCGCGCCTGCAGAGGATCCAGACGGCGTCAAGGGGGGGGGGGGGGGGGGGTAGCCAAATCTTAATACAAAATTTAGTGCCGACTCAGCCGGCCGGCGAATAAGCGGGGGGGGGGGGCGCTTTTGTTTTTTATTTTATAAAGGTTAACTTTACGTTATCATCCTATTTTTTTATCGGTTTGGGGGGGCTAGGGGGGGGGGCCGGGCTGGAATAATCGCTACGTGGATCCGCCCCTGGTGCATAGCCTAGGCGGACGATGGAAGCGAACAATATTGAATATTATATTATATTGACAACGGGAGTGCGTCGTGTGGGACAACACACATTTTTATTCGAAGGAATGCCATCAGTAATGGACTACATGTATAGAAAATTGAATGATCTAATCCAATTCCAAGTTAGAATATTTTCTAATTGAGAAGGGCCGACAACAGTGCCAGAGCAAGTGCCATATTTTTTTTTATATTACACTTTTTGAAAGGTTACCCAAGTGACTCCCGGGCACCCCAATGCTTGAAAGAAACGCACTTTTTGAAAAATTCACTTTTTCATGCAAAAATGCTTATTTCTTCTATGCACGCAAAACAGATTGAGCGGATGATAAAACGTTTCCATATGGTCCTTAAAAGGAACTATAGAGGTGAAAATAAGCGCTGTTTTTAAGTTGTCCCCTTCCTCTTCTCCAAAATACGTGCTTGAATAGCAATAAAGGTTTTCATTGTTTTCACAGTTAGTTCCCACGAACGACATGAAATGCAGTGAATACAAGAGGAACTATTAAACGTCAACGGTCATTGATCTTGAAAATAATAAATGATGAATAAAGGAACCAGATGTGAAAGAGCGCTGTTTTTAAGTTACCCTCTTCTCCAGAGAGCTTGAATAGCGTTAGAGGTTTGCATGTTTTTCGCAGTTAATTCCCACGAACTACATGTAGGTCGAATACCGTGTGAAGCTCGGGTGCAATTAACTCACGATTTCGTTTTGATTTGACCTTGCTTTTCTATTGAATAAACACGTTGTTTACGTGAAACCGCTGGGAAAGTGTCGCAGCAAACCTGCCATAACTTTGGCACATGACAATGAAACTTAAAGATCTTTACATTTTTAAAAAGAGGAATAATCATTTAAACTATACATTACTTTTTTTTTGTAATAACGAAGAAAAAATGGGGGCAAAAGGACAAGAAACTTTGTATGAAAAAAAAAAAAAAAGAGTCCGAAATAATGTTTAAAATTACACATTTTTAATGTAACAATAACGATATTCGAATATGTTATTGAATAACTATTAAAGAAAGTGTCTGTGAAATATCAATTTCATAAACCAATTCGACGGGATGTGTCTGATAATAATCCAACATAATGCATTTTCATACCTTCAATACGAGCACCGATCTACCGAGTCGTCCCCACATTACATCGCGGGTGATGACGTCATGCTCAATAGCACAGTCCCACACACGCTAGTTTGTGTTGGCGTTGATCGGTAAAAACGGCTTTCAACATGATTTCGTGGCGTAGATTGTAATTGTTGCAATGTTTGAATTAACCCCCAATTTTCTCCAACATTTATAACAAATGTATATTACGGAAATAAAGCTAAATTACACTGATTATCGACCTCTTAGCTTTACTGTAAATAAGACGGAATAAGATGGCGTCAAACATGTACATTGCCCGTACATTGTCGTAAATATCGTCTGCACCAGCAGTGCACCGCGAGCCCATATGCCTAGCTATAGCCTGTGTCCATCGTAGGAGCAGGAGGTGTACTCCACCAATACTACTTTAAAATAGTAGTAGTTGTATAAGAAGTATGAGTCGGAGTTGTAATAATAATAATAGTAATAATAATATTAACAACAATCATAATATTAATACTAGAAATGCAATCGTGTCACAACGATGTGCGTGCAATGACACCATGTTTCTACGTGTCAAACGAAGGAGCTACTCTCGGAATATCCAGAGCAATATGTAAGAAGTCTGTAGCTTCTGTGATAGTGGAGATAGTTAGGGCGAAAGAAAGGTCACCAAAACGGCCCGAAACGGAAAAAATGGTGCCTGGACGGTCACGCATGAGGGTTTCCGGAGAACGAAGAATTTAGTGACCTTGAAGGAATGCTAGAGACTACGCCTACGAATTTTGAAGGGAATTGGAGTAGAGGAAGGGATCTAGAAAGGGCTCGCAAGCACTGCGTGCAAAACCAATAGGACTTGGTGCATGATGAACATGTTGCGACGCGTGCTTTGGCACGAACGGCCGCCCATACTAACACAACCGAATAACAGTCTTAAACTAGAAATGCAATCGTGTCACAACGATGTGCGTGCAATGACGCCATGTTTCTACGTGTCAAAAGAAGGAGCTACTTTCGGACTATCCAGAGCGATATGTAAGAAGTCTGTAGCTTCTGTGATAGTGGAGATAGTTAGGGCGAAAGAAAGGTCACCAAAACGGCCCGAAACGGAAAAAAATGGTGCCTGGACGGTTACGCATGAGGGTGTCCGGAGAACAAAGAATTTAGTGACCTTGAAGGAATAATAGAGACTACGCCTACGAATTTTGAAGGGAATTGGAGTAGAGGAAGGGATCTAGAAAGGGCTCGCAAGCACTGCGTGCAAAACCAATAGGACTTGGTGCATGATGAACATGTTGCGACGCGTGCTTTGGCACGAACGGCCGCCCATACTAACACAACCGAATATTACAGTCTTAAAAAATGACGTCATGGCCGAAACGTGTTATAATAGGGCGGAAACTCGGCGGAATTCGTATAGTGACCCTTGTTCAAATGCGATTTACTCACAATTTTCTATGTGAACATATACCATACTTGGTATCGATCGAAAGGGCACTTCATTGCGGTCAGTTTGACACCATTGTCATCTGTGCGCAATGTACTGCACGCATTAAACGCGCTATTACGTAATGCATAGTAAATTCATCATTTTGGGCGATAAATCTGCGCTGACGTCATTGAAATTTACCAAACTTGGCGGACACTTGTCACGTATATTGATACATGTGTATGCTAAGTTTCATTGTTGTAGGTATAATGATCGCAATTTTAGAGCAAGTTGAAGTTGTTTCGGAATTTTCTTGACAATGGCGAATTTGGAGGGCAATTTTCTCAAATTTGGTCAGTGATAGGGTATATAATTTTGTATATGGCTGGAAAGGGCATATCTTCAAGTATCTAAATCCAAAAAAGGGTACGGGTCTGCCAAGCCATAATGGAGATACGGCCACAGAAAGAAAGCCAATTCCCAGAACTTTAGAGGGCGCTATTTATGTTTTGCAAAGTCATTGGAGCGTGAAATTTGGCATGGCTATGTGCAATTGTGAGATGAAGATACTGTAAGATTTAAATACAAAACGGAATTTATATGTGAAAGTTATGGCAGTTTTAGATTATTTAGGGGTCAATTTTTCAAGAATTTGAGAGATTTTTGACGGAGTCGGTTTCAGATTTAAATTTTGAGTACGAAAGTGGCATTTTGAAGGGCAGGTTATTTGTCGCAGATTAAAGAACATTTCTTAGACTATCTAGAGGAATTTGTTAGAAGGATGTAGGATCTAGGATAGTGGAGACAGGAAGAAAGAAAGAAAGGCCTTAAAATGGACCAGAAACGGACAAAATGGCGCCTGGACGGTTATGCATGAGTGATTTCGAGAATCGAAGAATGTAGTGACCTTGATGAGATGTTAGAGACTATGCCTATGAAATTTGAAAGGAAAAGGACATGAGGAAAGCACCTAACTAGGAATAACAAGCACTACGTGCAAAACGAATGGGATTCCGGACGACAAGAAGAAGAGGAAGACTAGAAATGCAATCGTGTCACAACGATGTGCGTGCAATGACGCCATGTTTCTACGTGTCAAACGAAGGAGCTACTCTCGGACTATCCAGAGCAATATGTAAGAAGTCTGTAGCTTCTGTGATAGTGGAGATAGTTAGGGCGAAAGAAAGGTCACCAAAACGGCCCGAAACGGAAAAAAAATGGTACCTGGACGGTCACGCATGAGGGTTTCCGGAGAACAAAGAATTTAGTGACCTTGAAGGAATGCTAGAGACTACGCCTACAAATTTTGAAGGGAATTGGAGTAGAGGAAGGGATCTAGAAAGGGCTCGCAAGCACTGCGTGCAAAACCAATAGGACTTGGTGCATGATGAACATGTTGCGACGCGTGCTTTGGCACGAACGGCCGCCCATACTAACACAACCGAATATTACAGTCTTAAAAAATGACGTCATGGCCGAAACGTGTTATAATAGGGCGGAAACTCGGCGGAATTCGTATAGTGACCCTTGTTCAAATGCAATTTACTCACAATTTTCTGCGTGAACATATACCATACTTGGTATCATTCGAAAGGGCACTTCGGTGCGGTCAGTTTGAATTCATTGTCATCTGCGCAAAACGTAATGCACGCATCAAACGCGCTATTACGTAAAGCATAGTAAATTCATCATTTTTGGCGATAACTTGGCGAAGAGGGCATTACAATTTACTAAACCTAGCAGACAGTTGTCACGTATATGGAGACATGTGTCTGCCAAGTTTCATTGATGTAGGTATAAAGATTGCCGGTTTAGAGCAAGTTGAAGTCATTTCTCAATTTTCTTGAAAATGGCGAATTTGGAGGGCAATTTTCTAAAATTTGGTCAGTGATAGGGTATATAAATTTGTATATGGCTGGAAAGGGCATATCTTCAGGTATCTAAATCCAAAAAAGGGTACGGGTTTGCCAAGCCATTATGGAGATACGGCCACAGAGAGAAAGCCAATTCCCAGAACTTTAGAGGGCGCTATTTATGTTTTGCAAAGCTATTGGAGCGTGGAATTTGGCATGGCTATGTGCAATTATGAGATAAAGATTCTGTGAGATTTAAATACAGAACGGATTTTATATGAGAAAGTTATGGCAGTTTTAGATTATTTAGGGGTCAAATTTTCTAAAATTTGAGAGATTTTTGATGGAGTCGGTTTCAGATTTGAATTTTGAGTACGAAGATGGCATTTTGAAGGTCAGGTTATACGTCGCAGATGAAAGAACATCTCTTAGACTATCTAGAGGAATTTGTTAGAAGGTTGTAGGATCTAGGATAGTGGAGATAGGAAGGAAGAAAGAAAGGCCTTAAAATGGACCAGAAACGGACAAAATGGCGCCTGGATGGTTATGCATGAGTGATTTTGAGAATCAAAAAATGTAGTGACCTTGATAAGATGTTAGAGACTATGCCTATGAAATTTGAAAGGAAAAGGACATGAGGAAAGCACCTAACTAGGAATAACAAGCACTACGTGCAAAATGAATGGGATTCCGGACGACAAGAAGAACTAAGACTAGAAATGCAATCGTGTCACAACGATGTGCGTGCAATGACGCCGTGTTTCTACGTGTCGAACGAAAGGGCTTTCATCGAAAGGGTGCGGTGCGGTGCGGCGCGGTGTGGTGTGCTCAACGCACCCATTCGATAAAAGAGGGGGGGCTTTTCTCGAAAGGGTGCGTTGAGAGCGGAGTACCGTTTTAACACACCCTTTCGATAAAAGCGGGGGGGCTTTTCTCGAAAGGGTGCGTCGACTAGTCTTTCGCATCAGTCGTTTAAAATGAGGATCTCGGACAGAAGGTAATAGTTGCCAATTTAAGTATATCGAAAATGTATTAAATAAAATGGAATGGTCTTGATTACAGAGTGGTCTCTTTCTTTATTACTATGTTGATGGGGGAGACAGAGAGAAGAAAAAAACGGAAAGGGGGGGGGGAAGATAAAAGGAAAGAAAGAAGAATAAGAAGAGAAGAGGGAAACGGGGGGGGGGGCGAAGGACTCTTCCCCTCCCCCCGCCAAAAAATAAATCAGAGAGAGAGAGAAGGGAAAGAGAAAGGGACAGAGAAGATAAAAGGGAAGAAAGAAGAGAAAGAAGAAGAAAAGAGGAAAACGGGGGCAAAGGGCTTTTGCCTCCCCCCCCCCCCGCCAACAAATAAATAGGAGAGAGAGAGAGAGATAGAGAGAAGGGAAAGGGAAAGGGAAAGAAAATATAAAAGGAAAGAAAGAAGAAGACGACGGAAAGAGGGAAACGGGGGAAGGGCGAAAGGCTCTTGCCTCCTCCCTCCCCCCCCCCCGCCAAACAAATAAATAAGAGAGAGAGAGAGAAGATAAAAGGAAAGAAAGAAGAAAAGAGGGACACGGGGGCGAAAGGCTCTTGCCCTCCCCCCCCCCGCCAACAAATAAATAGGAAAGAGAGAGAGAGAGAGAGAAGGGAAAGGGAAAGAAAATATAATAGGAAAGAAAGAAGAAGAAGGAAAGATGGATACGGGGGGAAGGGCGAAAGGTTCTTACCTCCCCCCCCCCCCCCTCCCGCCAAAAAAATAAATAAGAGAGAGAGAGAGAGAAGGGAGAGGGAAAGAAAATCTAAAAGGAAAGAAAGAAGAGGAAAAAGAATAAGAAAAGAGGGAAAGGGGGCGAAGGGCTCTTGCCCTCCCCCCCCCGCCAAAAATAAATAAGAGAGAGAGAGAGAGGGAAAGGGAAAGAGAAGATAATAGGAAAGAAAGGAAAAGAAAGAAAAGAAAGGAGGCAAGAGCCCTTTGCCCCCGTTACCCTATTTTCTTCTTCTTCCTCTTCTTTCTTTCCTTTTATATTCTCTTTCCCTTTCCCTTCTCTCTCTCTCTCTTATTTATTTTTTTGGCGGGGGGGGGGGGAGGAGGCAAGAGCCCTTCGCCCCCGTTTCCTTCCTCTTCTTTCTTTCCTTTTATCTTCTCTTTCCCTTTCCCTTCTCTCTCTTACTTATCTTTTGGCGGGGGGGGGAGGAGGCAAGAGCCCCTCTTGTCTTCTTATTCTTCTTCCTTTCCTTTTTTATTCTCTTTCCCTTCTCTCTATCTCTCTCTCTCTCTCCTATTTATTTGTTGGCGGGGGGGGGGAGGCAAAAGCCCTTTGCCCCCGTTTTCCTCTTTTCTTCTTCTTTCTCTTCTTTCTTCCCTTTTATCTTCTCTGTCCCTTTCTCTTTCCCTTCTCTCTCTCTCTGATTTATTTTTTGGCGGGGGGGGGGGGGGAAGAGTCCTTCGCCCCCCCCCCCCCGTTTCCCTCTTCTCTTCTTATTCTTCTTTCTTTCCTTTTATCTTCCCCCCCCCCTTTCCGTTTTTTTTCTTCTCTCTGTCTCCCCCATCAACATAGTAATAAAGAAAGAGACCACTCTGTAATCAAGACCATTCCATTTTATTTAATACATTTTCGATATACTTAAATTGGCAACTATTACCTTCTGTCCGAGATCCTCATTTTAAACGACTGATGCGAAAGACTAGTCGACGCACCCTTTCGAGAAAAGCCCCCCCGCTTTTATCGAAAGGGTGTGTTAAAACGGTACTCCGCTCTCAACGCACCCTTTCGAGAAAAGCCCCCCCTCTTTTATCGAATGGGTGCGTTGAGCACACCACACCGCGCCACACCGCGCCGCACCGCACCCCACCCTTTCGATGAAAGCCGAACGAAAGAGCTTCTCTCGGACTATCCAGAGCAATTTGCACGAAGTCTTTAGCTTCTGTGATATTGGAGACAGGTAGGGCGAAAGAAAGGCCTCAATAGTGACCTTGATGGGATGGTAGTGACTATGCCTACGATGTTTGAAAGAAATTGGGATAGGGGAAACAACCTAGAAAGGGCTCGCAAGCACTGCGTGCAAAAACAAATGGGATTAGTTGCATGTTCGTCATTGCAATCAAGATCGTTCTAGGGGTCAAAAGCGTGAACCCGATTTGCCCCATAGACAATGCGTGTAATGCATGGGCGGAAAACGTAGAGGATCTGTATTATGACCGGAGTTAAATTGTTTTTTCTCTCTCTCTTTATGTCTCTTCATGGGCCGTATATGGTATCATTGGGAAGATATTTTCATGGTCGTTATTGTAAACTACTCTCTTTTTTTCTATGATAATCCTATCGAAAGATGTGATGTAAGATAGATTTAAAGGACAAAATGGCGTCTTAAACGGCCCCCTTGACCAATTTCAAAAATCCGGCCAAGAGGTGCCCTGCGTATTGCATCTCGGAATGTCATTGCAAATTTTCAAGAAAAAAAAAGGATGTTTAGGGGGCGAAAAGTAGTCTGAAAAAATTGACGTCATGGCCGATAAGTGTTATAATCGGGCGGAATTCGTATAGTGACCCTTGTTCAAATGCGATTTACTCACAATTTTCTGTGTAAACATATACCATACTTGGTATCATTCGAAAGGGCACTTCATTGCGGTCAGTTTGTCACCATTGTCATCTGCACGCGATGTACTGCACGCATTAAAGGCGCTATTACGTAATGCATAGCAAATTCATCATTTTTAGCGATAACTTTGCGCTGACGTTATTAAAATTTCCCAAATTTAGCAGACAGTTGTCACGTATATGGATACATGTGTCTGCCAAGTTTCAACGACGTAGGTATAAAGATCGCCATTTTAGAGCAAGTTGAAGTTATTTCGGAATTTTCTTGAAAATGGCGAATTTGGAGGGCAATTTTCGCAAATTAGGTCAGTGATAGGGTATATAATTTTGTATATGGCTGGAAAGGGCATATCCTCAAGTATCTAAATCCAAAAAAGGGTACGGGTCTGCCAAGCCACAATGGAGATACGGCCACAGAGAGAAAGCCAATTTCCAGAACTTTAGAGGGCGCTATTTATGTTTTGCAAAACCATTGGAGCGTGAAATTTGACAGGGCTATGTGCATTTATGAGATTAAGATACTGTGAGATTTAAATACAAAACGGAATTTATATGAGAAAGTTATGGCAGTTTTAGATTATTTAGGGGTCAATTTCTCAAGAATTTGAGAGATTTTTGACGGAGTCGGTTTCAGATTTGAATTTTGACTATGAAGATGGCATTTTGAAGGTCAAGTTATACATCGCAGAGGAGAGAACATTTCTTAGACTATCTAAAGGAATGTGTTAGAAGTTTGTAGGATCTAGGATAGTGGAGATAGGAAGGAATGAAGAAAGGCCTTAAAATGGACCAGAAACGGACAAAACGGCGCCAGGATGGTTATGCATGAGTGATTTCGAAAATCGAAAAAGTAGGTGACCTTGATGAGATATCAGAGATGACGCCTGAGAAATTTGAAAGGAAAGGGACTTGAGGAAAGTACCTAACTAGGAATAACAAGCACTGCGTGCAAAACGAATGGGATTTCCGGACGATAAGGATAAGGATAAGGAAAAGGATAAGGATAAGTATATTAATGGGGCAGAATGTGAACGAAAACAAGGCAATGACGAAGGTTCGTCATTGCAAATATTAATAAGAAGAATGTGAACGAAAACAAGGCAATGACGAAGGTCGTCATTGCAAAGAAGTAAGAATATTAATAAGAAGAATGTGAACGAAAACAAGGCAATGACGAAGGTTCGTCATTGCAAAAACTACGTCATGGCCGAAACGTGTTATAATAGGGCGGAAACTCGGCGGAATTCGTATAGTGACCCTTGTTCAAATGCGATTTACTCACAATTTTCTGCGTGAACATATACCATACTTGGTATCATTCGAAAGGGCACTTCAGTGCGGTCAGTTTGAAACCATTGTCATCTGCGCAAAACGTAATGCACGCATCAAACGTGCTATTACGTAAAGCATAGTAAATTCATCATTTTGGGCGATAACTTGGCGAAGAGGGCATTACAATATTTACTAAACTTGGCAGACGGTTGTCACGTATATGGATACATGTGTCTGCCAAGTTTCATTGATGTGGGTATAAAGATCGCCGGTTTAGAGCAAGTTGAAGTTATTTCTCAATTTTCTTGAAAATGGCGAATTTGGAGGGCAATTTTCTCAAATTTGGTCAGTGATAGGGTATATAATTTTGTATATGGCTGGAAAGGGCATATCTTCAAGTATCTAAAACCAAAAAAAGGTACGGATTTGCCAAGCCATTATGGAGATACGGCCACAGAGAGAAAGCCAATTCCCAGAACTTTAGAGGGCGCTATTTATGTTGTGCAAAGCCATTGGAGCGTGAAATTTGGCATGGCTTTGTGCAAGTATAAGATAAGGATACTGTGAGATTTGAATACATAACGGAATTTATATGAGAAAGTTATGGCAGTTTTAGATTTTTAGGGGTCCATTTTTCAAGTTCTTTTTATTTTTTTGACGGAGTCGGTTTCAGATTTGAATTTTGAGTACCAAGATGGCATTTTGAAGGTCAGGTTATACGTCGCAGATAAAAGAACATATCTTAGACTATTTTGAGGAATTTATTAGAAGTTTGTAGGATCTAGGATAGTGGAGATAGGAAGGAAGATAGAAAGGCCTTAAAATGGACCAGAAACGGACAAAATGGCGCCTGGACGGTTATGCATGAGTGATTTCGAAAATCGAAGAATGTAGTGACCTGGATGAGATGCTAGAGATGATGCCTACGAAATTTGAAAGGAAAAGGGCATGAGGAAAGTACCCAACTAGGAATAACAAGCACCATGTGCAAAACGAATGGGATTTTTGGACGATAAGGAAAACAAGAATATTAATGGGGCAGAATGTGAACGAAAACAAGGCAATGACGAAGGTCGTCATTGCAAAAATATTATTTGTAGGGGAATAGCAGGGTATTTCCCCGCAGAAGAGGGGGGGGGGGATTATGCGTAATTCGCCACTCTTCATCCAATTTAAAATAAATGAAGATCCCCCCACCCCCAAGAGCCACCCCTGGGTAATATATCAATATAATAGATATACTTCATGATTATAATGATGCTGCTGCTGATATTAATAATGGTAATAATGATAATTAAAAAGTAATAGTACTTATAATAATGATTGCTTTTATTATTATTATTATTCATTATAATGGTTAGAATAATACTTCGGGTAGGAAGAAGTCAAGGAAAAATATCCCAACAATGAATGACCATGCAAGAAATATATAGGTAGCTAGATACCTAACTGTAGGCCACCATTTATTGCAATAGCATTAACCCTTTATTGCTTGCTTTAAAAAAAATATGTTAAGTTGACTCAAGCGATGATTGCATGTCTAACACCACTTTGTGATTTTTTTTTTTTTTTTTTTTTAATGAATTAACCCAAGTCTTTGTTTTGTGAAATAAATTCTGGAACCAACTGAGAAGAAACCCGGAGCCTTTGTCGACACATCCACGCCATTATAACCACTCCGATTATATATATATATATCTGAATATCATTTCATCATTTACTGCAAAATATTTACCACTCGACCAATGAATAACACAAAACAGCAATTTCATTTTAAAAACAATTCTCAATCTGCATATTATAATTGCCACTTCACTTCAGGTACAATAGGCAAGATACTTCCATTATGTAACTTGCATACAAAACAGAAATGCTTCTTTTTTTTCTTCAATGCAATAAAACTGTATATTTGTGTGTTAAAAGTACTTGTATACTTAACTTAACATGTACCGTATACAAAAACGAAAGACTCAAATAAATACTTATATCCATGTCTCACATACTTTTCATTGTACATCTAATACTTCTTCAATAAGTTTTGAAAGCCATTACTTTATGTTTACTGTCATCTTTGGTTCAATATGCGCCAATAACACGCAATTGTTCAAATGTGTACATGAATGAACATTATTGGAAACAAGTGAAATGTGAAAATCTACATGGAGTTCATAACTTGCATAATAATGATGAAGATGCATGTATGATATGGACTAACCAAGTCGAAAATAGGCACAAAATATGCAGGTAATGTTGCAATGATACATGTAATGTTGTACTATGCAACATCAAATGTAATTAAGAAAGTATGCATACAAATTTGAATATGTAAGGAAACAGGTCTATTGCCAATTATCTGAACTTTTCACTTATTCACAACTTTTAAAACAAATACTCTAAATTGTCTAAGCATTGAAAGCACAATTCTCTGGAACACCAGGAATTAATGTACTAAGTACAAGTTAACCCTATCGTGTGTACCATATTGTAACCAGTGTTAGTTTTACACTACTTTCGGGCTTCCTGACTCCTTCACCATGAAATCACCATCCAAACTGAAGAACACTGGTGGCCAATGCTGACATGTTTAAGTGAGCGCCATTCTGCAATAAAATAGAAAAAACAATTAATGAATTGAAATTCAATTATATTATAGCAAATAAAGAAAAAAATGAGAAATTTAACATGATTTATATTTCACATTCATATGGTTCTATATTAACTCTAACATTAGACAGCATAACTTACATACACTACTCTATAACAGACATTACCAAAGTATTATATGATCAAGAGCCAGATTATGGAAAGAACTTCAAAAAATACCTCAAATGGATCTCACAGCTCAGTTAGGCATCATATTCATAAATGATAATTGGGTCAAATTTGGTCTAAATGCATGATAATTACCTTCAAGACATTGTGTTTTTCAGCAGTGGCGTAATGAGCCAAAAAAATTGGAGGGGGAATAACGGAGCTAAAGTTTTGGATATGGTGCATGATTTAAAAAAAAAAAAAAAAAAAAGAGCAAGCGAGAAAAAAAATCTACATTTTCTAATTTTTAAATAAATAATTCTGTCACAGAATTTTTGGTAGGTAATTTGATTTTTCTTTGTCTAATTCTAAGAAGGAAAAAGAGGCAGATATTAGAAGACTTTAAATGCAAATTGTAATGTTGAAAAATACAATGAGGATTTAACCAAAAAATACCCTTTTCGTGAAAAATTGGGGGTGTTTCAGTGTATGAGGTCAATGAGGTCAAGTTCAGCAAAAGCAAAGTATTAAGATCTGGAAATCATTGTTTCCACATTCATTAGAATGAACAAAAAATTACTTTAGGAATATTAAGATCTAAAGCTCCTGATGAGTACTTCTTACATGTTTAATAAAACAAGACTCTCATTTATCTTGATAATTAGACACTGGATTGAAAAAGACTAGTGTCACCAGGCACTGTGAGAGAAATTTAAAAACAAATGGTACATGTTGTTTCTCAGAATGATTTGACATCACCAAGGAACATTGCCTTTCATGACTTCATGGTGATGAAAAAATGCCTACTCTACTTAACAGTACATATCTTACCTAGTGGCATGAAGACAAATCTGCTTGGGCACTAGGGTTGGTGAACACTCCACAGAGCCGTGGTGGGATGTAGAATCTGTGATCACTCTGAGGGAATGACCAGACAGCTTCAACACTGAATGGAAGAAAGGAAAAATATTGTAAGTGAATAATGAGAGTTAACATGTATGAATATACATAATTACAAGTCTAGTGCTTGGTCCTAGTATAGTTTGCTCAACCCGGCACCAGTGCCACATTATCCCTGCAGAGCACCGGCCTAAGAAAGGTCCTGATTATAATTTTGTGTGATCATAAAACCATCAAATCATTTTTTTAAAGATAGCAAAACTTCAACCAAGAGGAACCAACTATTATTTATTGATGACCAAATGCCTATATTACATAACAGTACACCGTACCTAGTGGCATGAAGATAAATCTGCTTGGACACTAGGGTTGGTGAACACTCCACAGAGCCATGGTGGGATGTAGAATCTGTGATCGCTCTGAGGGAATGACCGCACAGCTTCAACACTGAATGAAAGAAAGGAAAAGCATTTTCAGCAAATATTGAAAATTACATCTATGAAGAGAGCTACCAAAATGATTTATGACATCCGCAACCGTCCTTACATAGAGAGACTTCGGGCGCTCAACCTTCCCTCCCTCGAATATCGCAGACGGCGAGGCGACATGATTCAGGTTTTCAAAATCATCCATGGACTTGAACGCATCCCAGTTGATACCTTCTTTGAACACTCGACTAGCAACACAAGAGGCCACAGTCTAAAGATTGTAAAACAAAGATGCTCAACGAAGATTAGACAGGATGCATTCAGCCAACGTGTCATCAATGACTGGAACACACTTCCTGAAGAGGTAGTCACTGCTACCACGGTGAATGCCATTAAAGCCAGACTGGATCGAGTATGGAAGGACAAGCGTTTCTGCTCCCCATATGAGTAGAATACCCGACGCAGAACTGAGCCAGACAAACTTACCAAGAAGACACCCAACTACGAGAAGGAAGAAAATGAAATTGAACTGGAAGCCCGACTGCTGAGAACACAGCATTCTTCCAGAATCTCGGGTAAAGGTAAAGGTAAAGTGTTGGTCAAGTAATGAGTCATACATACTGTACACCTTCAACTTTGATATCAGAGAGTTCAAAGGAAACATAACATAAAAATATATCAACAGATTTAATATAGTTTCTGACAAAATAAATTAAGAGAAAATAAAAATTAAAATGTAGATTAGTACAGTAACCCACTTTAAAAAAATTACTATTCAAGCTTTGTCTTTGACACAGTTGTGAACTTATCGCATATCTTTGGCAGGAGGCTTGGCGGGAAAAGTTTTCTGATGAGCATAAAAAGAAGGTCATCAACGCTTACTAATAACTCCAAAAGTTTGTGACAAGCGCCAAAAAAGAAGAAGCCTTTTTTCAATTTTAGCTTTATTTGTAGTATGCTACAAAATGTTCATGTTTGCAGTGTGGTTTTAACACAAAGCGGGACGCTTGGCTTGAGGAGCTTACACAATGCTGCTTGCTGGACATTTTTTTAACTCGGCGGGAGAGCGGGAGGAAAGGCATGGTGGCGAGAGTCTCCAACCATGACGTTGTCGGAACGGCAGGAGAATCAGTGCCGTGGCTTGAGACTCCAACCAAATGTGGGAGGGTTGACAGCCATGTCTTACCATGGTAGACTTAGGTCTATAGCAAAAAACAATTTGGTATTCAAGAATTTCCACATGAAATATACACACACGTTCTTGCATATTTACCTAAGTACGAGGTCACTCTTGCATATTTACCTAAGTACAAGGTCACATTACGTCAGCCTGGCCAGGCTCGGCAGCGGCCGCCAGCAGTGTCGGCCGTTCTTCAATGCTCGACCAATGTGTATCATGCATTAGGACAGCTGCAAAGTGGAGAAGGGGAGCTGGAGGTTACTTGAAGGTAAGGCTACATGAAGGTTTCATGGCCCTGCCTACATATTCTATATGAAAGAAGGTGAAGATTTTTTTTGTTTTTTTTGTAGAGATTTGAAGGGAAAACAGGTTAAATACTATACTAGACTACGGCATTGCCATTGATTGATAAAGTTTTACTTTAGTTTAGAGTTTAGTAAGTAGGTCTAGGATGAGGTGTCGTGTGTAATACAGCTGCATGCACATGGATTATATGCACTTGACATTGGGTCGACACTTCATTGGCTCCAAGCAAGGGTGTCGATTTGTATCCTCGGTTGGGGGGGATGATAGGTGCCAAAATATTTTCGGCAATGGATCAAAGCAACCAAGAGGTAGAGGCATGTGGCAGGTTGCCCCCCCCCTCCCTTCCAAGTTATTAACTTTTTCAAGTCACCCTCAATAAAGATAACATTTTAGAGAATATGGGACCCATGTGAGTCCCACATGGGCTTGCTACCTGGGTTATTATCCTCTCAAGCATATGGTCATTTTCACAGTAAAGGGTGTAACTTTTCTCAAACAGGGTCAAAATTTCAAAATATGTTTTCATAATCATTTCTACTAAAATTATTACAATTAATGTCTAAATTATGGATTTTTTTTTGTTCTGGAGCTTAAACTACATGAGAAACCTGGAAAATAATGAACAACTGTGACAAATATGATAAATTTGAACAAAAACAACATTTTAATTCTATCAACTTTAATGACAACATTTGTTCTCCAAACATAATTCAATTGCAATTTTTCATTTGCTATTCTAATGTACTTGAAGGCTTATAAAGCTTTTTTGGTCAAACTTATTTGGTCTTTAAAAAAATTCAATGCGTTTGTCAAATTCAAGACAAAATATGAATTTGACATTTAATTTTTCAAATTTACCTATCTTCCAAGAGGGGGAGCAAAATAAAAATTATTCTACAAATACCATTCAGTGAGGGCTAATTACAATGCAAATTCCAAAGAAATCGCATTTCAAATGAGGAAGTTGAAAATTTCTTATGTGTGTGTTTCGGAGGCTTCAGGTTAACAATCTTGCCTGTTTCGGAGGCTTCAATCATGTTAACATAAAATTTTGTCCATTACTTAGGTAACATATTAAGAAAAATTCACCTTAAACTGTTAATGATATGTTAAATTACTAATATAACACCTAAAACATTTGTTTACAGAGTAAAAATACTTGTTAATATACAGTACGGTACATGTATGTTACAAATGATCTTTACTTAATACAATGAGCTTTTTGTTCAGTACGCAAACATTGCAAAGTCACTTAATAGAATCCATGAGGATTTCAAATCTGTGCTGATCTGTGCAGAAATATATTGTCCAGTATGTAATTTCAAGGGAAACCACTTTTCTCATATCAAAGTTGAAACATTCAGGGAACATATACATGTATAGGATCAGTTCAAAGTAGTGTTTCGGAGACTTCAAACATGTTAACACATTATATCGTCAACTACAAAGGCAATATACAAGGCAAAATTTAAACTTACTTTTGAAGTTTTGATAAAATGTTGAACTGAAAGTAAAGTACTTAAAATAATTGTTCACATAGAAACCATTTATGTTAATTCATAGCAATGTATCATTACCCTTCACTTGCGTCTTTGTCATCATTTATTCTTAGTGCAAAGAATTAAATTTCTGCACAGTGGCTTCCACAAACTTGTTTGGTATGTGTTATAACATTTACACAGACATTCATATATTTGAAACCAATAGCATGGTAAGTATTAACAGGTTTTTGTCCTAGAACACAATTGTGTTTGACTTCTTATTTCAAAGAAATTTATCTGCCAACATGTCCAGTTCTTGTTCTTAAAAATTATAAAGGTAAGCTATGTCGGCTGGGGTCCTGGTTGGTAGAGTCATCTTCTGTATTACATCTTTTTAGGGCTTATAGGCTGATGGGCTTCACAGTCCTCTGTAAATTCATACAGACCATTGCTGTTCTGGCGCATGAATTTGACTTTGACATGGTCATCAATCACAGCTTTTACCTAGTAGCAAAATAATAATATAGCAAATACAAACTTTCATTAAAACACAGAAAAACAGCTTTCAGAATCCATTTCACTTCCTTGAAATATCTCACAGTCCTTTCTTTTATTGAATTCACCCTGTTAACTTTGTTCAGTACCACAACACCTGTTCATATACATTTTAGAAAAATCTTTTTGTCTAAGTATTTCTCAAATAAAGAAAGTTGATCCTGTTAAATATTTTTTTAATAATCCGAGATCTAACATGGGTAATACTTACAAGAGCTATGAAAACTATGAAAACCACCCCATTTGTAGTCCAGCTGCTAGATGAAGGTGCATCAAAATATATGGCCACATAATCGCTCACATTGATCCTGTAATTGGAGAAGAAAATAGGAAATGAGCGGTTTGTACTGGACAGAACAATGTTAATACATATATCTGAGCTTGGACACTAAAAACAATCTTTTATTTTTTATTTTAGAAGTACATCTCGAATGTATATTTGCATGTGCATTACATAATATCTTATTATTTATCCATGTGTTGTTTAAGAATTAGTTCATTAGTCTATATGGGCACCATCACTAAGGATGCTTAATGTGTACATTACACAAATCTTTAAGTACTAATTAATGACAGACTTGTTTTAATCTGTTCAAAATTGTAATATGTACAAGGATTTCATTCATTGTGGTTTACCATTGTGCATAGCCATAGACCTGTACATGTATATGTACACATATCAGGAGTCTAATTTAAACATTTGGTACTGAGGCAAACCTTATGGGGTCAGGTGACATCCAAATATAAGTTAGTTTATGTTTATGTGCAGGGCTGCATACAACTCATAATTTGTTATAAATATATTTCATAGATTTTTGAATATTTTACAATAATTTTCTCAGACCTGCTAAGCTCCACCCTAAATAAATGCTCCAGATTTCATTCATCTATCTGTTAATCCATTAGTGAGCTAACAAGAGAAATTGTTATGTAACTTTCTCCAGCTCAGCACATGCTCACAAATACCTCCATGTTACCTTTCTTTTCCTGGTGATGCTACACCACTTCTGACATAGCAACTCATATGTTGGTATTGTATGGTCTATTGTAAACAGGTGATCAGCTCTGGTTAAGCAATTATACATACATGTACCACTGTCTCTTGTTAGCTCACTAATGATTTACAGATGATGTCACAAGATAAGTGAGATTTGGAGCATTTTTCTAGGCTGCACATCAACAGGAATCAAACTATATTTGGATGTCACCCAATCTTTAAAACCACAAACATTGATATTGATAAAGGTACATGTACAATGTACAATACAGATTGTAACTAGGCCTCACTATATTTTTAGTGACAAATCTAAACTTTAAATACTTTCACACATCAGTTCCATTACAATAACCCATTAAAAAAAAAGTACAAGTTAAGTAATTTAAGGACAAAATATACAGTTCTTACCTCTATATTCTTGTGGTTAACAGTAAGGAAATGAGAGAACTGTCTGCAGTGTTCATGCCTGTCTGGAAGAGATGCTATCTAGTATCAGATTTTGCTAGCACATGTTGATGTAACCTTGTCAATATTTTCATGATCTTCATGGTCTATTGTCGTGGACAAGGTCCGCAGTTTTGAGTCCTGCTGCGGCACTATTGTCCTTTGGCAAGACATTAATCTACATTTGCCACACTCAACCCAGGTGAGGTAAATTGGGTACCTGGCAGGAATTAATTCCTTGAAATGCTTAAGCGCCGTAATGGAAGCCATGCTAAAGCCGGGGTAATAATTTCCATATTTGGAAGCGCATCAATATGTGCTACATGTACACAAGAACCGAATATTATTATTATTATTCCATTGTCTTAAAAGGGGTTGTACACACTGCTTCCCTAACATTTCTAGAGGGTTCTTTGCCCACCAAATTTCTCTCCTACTGTTACAAATGGTCCTTGTATGGCATGGCCTATGCCATTTGATCCTAAGGGGTTGGCAAAGAGCATGATAAATGTTGTTAACACTAAATGAAGCCTCCGAAACAAATTAGATAAATATTATGGATGTCTTATAATTTGGGAAAATATAGTGATTCATTTTAATACTTTATATATTAAAATATTCATAAAGCTTGGAAGATTTATATGTATTAACTTTTTTATTATTTGGTGAATGATTCTTACATTATCAAGGTTTGAAACAGGTGAATACTCCTATTACTGGTGTAAAATTTCTTTCTGAAATACTGACTACTTGTAAATCATTAAAAATATAAAAAGCTAATAACATCTAACACATTCCTGTACTTTATTAGACCAAAACCAAACATAAAATAGGAAAACTGTAAACAAACCCCTATCTATAAAACCACAATAGCCAAAAATATGGTGTTAACTACAGTTTGAAGCCTCCGAAACAAGTTTTTTTGGTTATTAGTAAGTCTTGAAAAAAATTAACTGGATATCTATTTACTTTCAACTTCAAGGGAGCCTGCACATCCTAACATATGATTGCCATGCAGATTTAACATGAAACACATTGGTCTAGGTATTTAAAAAATGAAAAATAATCTTTTTGCTGTTTCGGAGGCTTCAAGTGTTTCGGAGGCTTCAAGTGCTAACGGAAAGTTTGTATTGTCTGTTATTCTTTAACAGTGGGGAATATCTCAGCTATTTATTGACAAGTGATTTAGGGGTCCTAATGCTACATTTTGATATAATGATTGGATAAGTTCCTATATTCATATTTGTACAAGCTCTCTGAATAGTTTGTTTCGGAGGCTTCAATTCAGCTAACGGAAAAATGGCTCGACTCAGTCAAGCTTTTAAAAAATTCTTACAAGCAACATGATCAGACAAATTTTGTCATTAGTTGGAAGTATAGATATCAAGTGTTATATCAAGAACAATTGAAATGGTAGAAAGCACTTTACAAACCAGAGCTCTTCCCATGAAGTTTGTTAACTATTGTTAACAGAAAATGAAGTCTCCGAAACGACAAATAACAACACTCTGTTCTAAAAAATAGAGGAGCCGTCACAGTTTAAACTTCTTTGGCACTTTACATTGAACATCTAACTTCACATTCTGCATAACAAAAATAATCCTCACTGTTCCTGAAAAAAATGCAGGGCTTTACAAAAATGTCTATGTATTTTGTGTACTTCAAAAGGGTCACATTTAGGGTACTTATGTGCCTGCCAAAATTTAACGAAGTAATCCCTGAAGAAGCTTATGCTACCCAAGGTAGCACCCAAGTAGGTAACTCATATGCCAAAATATCTTTGAATTCTGTAGCTTTATGAGATCACTAGAGACAAAAATGTCCAAATTTCAAAGTTACACCCTTTACCGTGAAATAGGCATGATTTTAATTTAATTTAATTTAGAGGGGGCGGTAGGGAGCACCTCCTAGGGGGTGGATGCAGGGAGGGACAGTTTCCCCCTTCCCGCGCGAAGCGCGGAAGCACTGACGTTTCATTAAATTATTAAAGAAAGAAGACGATTTGTTGTACCATTCTCGACTCTTAATCCTTGTCTGAATTCAGCTCCCCCCCCCCCCCTCCCCTCCCGCGCGAAGCGCGGAAGCTTTGACGTTTCATTAAATTATTAGAGAAAGAAGACGATTCGTTGTACCGTTCTCGACTCTTAATCCTTTTTCTTCCTACGTCATCTTTCTATCTTCTTCCTCTTTTTTTTTTTTTGGGGGGGGGGGGGGCGACCGCCCCCACCAGCCCTGGCTACGCGCCTGTATCCTGTCTGTCTCTCATTATCTCTCTCTTCTGCTTTTTTGCACTTTTGCGCTTCGCGCTTAACATTTAGCTCGTTGCTTTTTAACGCTGCGGCTTTGCATTTGGCGCACTGCATTTCTATGATGCTGTTGATTTGATAAATTGAATAAATTCATCAATTCCTGATGAAGCCGTATGAGCGAGAATTTAATTTATACTTGTCTCATATACGGTCGTCTCATTTACTTCGTTTTCTATTTATATATGTATCATGAAAATGAGATAGCAAAATGTGTATATTGATGGTCATCTTGCGACTAATAACCATTAACTACTCTCATCGGGCTCTCATTATTTTTTTTTTTTTTTGATGGTGAATTATTGGGGGGGATGATTGTACAGGCCATCCCCCCCACCTGAAATATTGGGGGGATATATCCCCCCCATCCCCCCGGGATCGACACCCATGCCTCCAAGATTCGTTCATTAATATGAATCATTGCCATTTATATTACGGTCACTGTAACTCATGAGCTCCGCCGCCGACGGCTTGGCGGCGGAGCTCCCTGGAGTTACGGTCAATGAAGCTAATGCAGCTACACTATTAAAGCCACTAGCAGTAGCAGTCAGGCATTATGAATGGCACATATGGCATGCGTTGCAGATTCGCCAGCTTTTTTTTTACCTATGAATACCTATTTTTCATGGAAAAGGAATATCAAACATCGATTTATGGAAAAAAAATACTTCAATAGGATTGAAATGCGCCCTTACCTTTGTTTCTTTAGAGGGTTTTACAAAGTCAAAGATCCACTCGGCTCGGCTGAAATCAAAACAGTACCTCACGATCACTGCAGTCAATGCTAATGCGTGTAGACCTCTAGCGCAGCACTACATGCTAGGAGGCAGCAATCGCACACATGAATAGTCTATACACAAATTACAAACGAACGTACACAATAAATACGATGCGGTTGATCGGCAAGTTTGACGGTAGACTCACGGTTCGAATTTTTAAATTATTCTTTTTAACATCATTAAGTTAAAAAAAATTGTATTTTACTGCTATTTAGGTGTCATCAATTGTTACTGGTATACCTATTTTGAGTGGAATCAGTTGAGTATTGTACAGTGGTGTTTGAAATGTTGAGAATTAATAGCACAAATTTTAATACACAGCCAGGATAGTAATGCAGCTATGTGTGCTCACGATCAGCTGGCTGCGTAGGTTTACGTAATTTCGTATCAATGCGCATGCGCGAGTCTTTGATCTAGCAGTGACGTCGATTTTCTCGTAAGCTTGCTGCTTCTCAATTTCTGAAAAACACCCCATTCATTTTCCATTGTATCTCCGAAAATAAGTGATGGCCACAGCGAAAATTTCGTCACCAGCCCCGTAAAGGTCTCATGAATATGCATATTAAGTCTCATGAATAAATAGCCATGTGACCAAATATGTCTGATAATAATCTGAGGGTAGTTTTCGGAGACGACTGAACATGAAATGTTTGATAAAATGATAAATAGATCATCATTTAATACAATTTTTCAGATGTAGTTCGATATGACCATTTTACATCATTCCTCAGAGTTTGAGCGAAATCCGCTGACAAACAAAGAAGATATGAGAGGGGGAAATTTCGGTGAAAAAGTGAGCTTGGCAACGTGAGTGCTTCGATGATCGTTGAATATTCAAAACGATTTCGGTGTTTTGCCTGTGGAGATAAGAAGAGATCTCCATGATAAGAGGAACTATAAAACGTCAACGGTGATTGAACTTAATTGATACATATGTCTCATAAAGAAATCTAGTTCTAAATGCAATGCTCTGAAAAGGTGTTTTTGTAAGATGATCTGTGTTGACATCTAGGCTGTGATTGTCAGTATTATGTGCGTCATAATTTATGAACGAGTCGTGCACGTGTGTGTTGGAGGAGACGTGGATAGGCCCGTTTCATATCATGATAAAACCATGGAATCTCTTCTTATCTCCATGATAAAACAGGGTTACTCATAGAGTTAGAAGATGACCACTGTAAAACGTATACTTACTATCGGCCAGTGGCGGATCTCGAGGGGGGGGGGGGGGACGGGGGGGGGTCGATTTTTCAAATTTTCGAGGGCCCCCCCCCCAAAAAAATTAGTGCACACTGATGAGAAATAAATTTTCCCTGCATCTGAGAAAATGGGAAAACTAGAAATTTTTAGGGAGAGCAAGGTAGAGGTGGAACAAATGCAATAGCTGAAGCCATTTCAATATACACTGTGCCCCACGTCTATGGAATAAACTCCCTGCATATCTAAGAGATGATAATTCAAAGGACTTCTTCATAAAACATCTGAAAACATACCTCTACAATGTATTCTTCTAAATTTGTTGATGGATTAAGGAGCAGCACCTTGTATCCTCTGTCCAATTATCACTATTCAATTATTATTATCTTTATTATCACTATAATTTTTATTTAAATCATTATCATTATCAGGCGCGGATCCAGGGGGGGGCCCGGGGGGCCCGGGGGGCCCGGCCCCCCCCCCCCCCCCTGGGAAAAAAAAAGGGAAAAAAAAAAAGAAGAAGGAAAAAAAAAGGAGGGAAAAAAAAGAAGGGAAAAAAAAGAAAGAAAAAAAAAAGAAGAGAAAAAAAAGGAGGAAAAAAAAGAGAGAGAGAGAAGGAAAAGAAGGGAAAGAGGAGAGAAAGGGAAAGAAAAAAGAGGAAGAGGAAAAGAAAAGGGGGAAGAAGTGACCGGGGGGTCGAAAGAGCCTCGCCTCCCCCTCCCCCAATCAAAAAAATAAGAGAGAAGGAAGGAAATAGAAAGAAGGGGGTATCAGTTGCAATTTTTCCGCCAAAAAGTTGTGGATCGGGGTGGGGGTGGGGCAAAATGCCCTTGTCTCCCCCCGACCCGCTAAAAATAAGAGAGAAAAAAGGAAAAGGAAAAAAGGAGAGCTAAAAGGGACCTGAAAAAAGGTGAAAAGAAGGGGAAATAGATCATTTGCAGTTAATCCCGCCAACAACGTGTGGAAAAGGGTGGGGGCCGAAATGACCTTGGGAAAAGGGAAAGAAAAAAAGAGAAAGAAGAAAGGTAGGGGAGATCAGTTGCGATTTTTCCGCCAACAAAGTGTAGATCGGGGGGGGGGCACTGGCGTATTGATCGGGGAGGGGGCTCGGGGGAAAATGAAATTTAAACGTGGTTTATTTCTAATTCCATAACGGTGGTTTACATATAATGCTGAAATGACATAATTTTCCGAGATTTTTCCTCATTCTTTAGTAAATTATACTTTTTTATGCGGTTGTAAATTAACAGCCTGGCAAGAAATATGCTTCTTGAGATGCCTACATGTCAGGGCCCGCGGAACGGCGGGGATCGGGAGCCTCCAGCTCCCCCACCCCCCCCCCCCCCCCCCCACCCCCCCCCCAATTCTTTTTGGAAATGCATTTTAAAGAGAAATAGAAAGAAAGAGAGCAAGAAAGTTAACTTCCAGTGTCACAACAAAATAAGGTATCAAAAATTGCTCATCTGACCGTAATTAAACGCCTAAAACACATGAGCTTCCGGGGGCTCTGCCTCCGGGATCCAACCAGGAGCCCTTGGGCAGGCCCCTTGATACTCATCTGACCGCAATTTAGTGCCTAAAACCCTTGATCTTCTGGGGGCTCCGCCCGCTGGACCTCACGCCAATCAGTGTCCTGCCAGTGTCACACATAATGTATAAAAATATGTTCATCTGACCGTAATCTAATGCCTAAACCCCTGAGCTTCCGGGGGCTCTGGACCCCACTGGATGCTAATCTGACGGTAATGTAATGCTTAAAACCCCTGGGCTTCTGGGGGCTCCGCCCGCTGGACCTCACGCCAATCAGTGTGTCACAAATAAGGTATAAAAATATGTTCATCTGACCGTAATCAAATGCCTGAAAGCCCTGAGATTCAGGGGTTTCCGCACCCTCGACTCCACCAGGGCCCCTGAGGCGGGCCCCTGAATGCTTATCTTACTGTAATTTGCCTTCAACCCATGAGCTTCCGGGGGCGGACAAGGTATCAAAAGATGTTCATCTGACCGCAGGCGCGTAGCCGGGGGGGGGGGGAACAGTGCCCCCCCCCCCCCAAAAAAAAAAAAAAAAAAAAAAACGCCGGCCATAAAAAGAGAGGAGAGAAAAGGAAGAGGAGAAAAAGGAGCAGACAAAAAAAAATTCAGAGAAGGATTAAGAGTCGAAAACGGTACAACGAATCGTCTTCTTTCTCTAATGATTTAATGAAACGTAAAAGCTTCTGCGCTTCGCGCGGGAGGGGGAAAACTGTATTCAGACGAGGATTATTTTCGAGAACGGTACAACGAATCGTGTTGTTTCTCTAATAATTAAATTAAATGTCAATGCTTCCGCGCTTTGCGCAGGAGGTGGGGTAACTGAATTTAGACAAGGATTAAGAGTCGAGAACGGTACAACGAATCATCTTCTTTCTCTAATGATTTAATGAAACGTAAAAGCTTCCGCGCTTCGCGCGGGAGGGGGAAAACTGTAGTCAGACGGGGATTATTTTCGAGAACGGTACAACGAATCGTGTTGTTTCTCTAATAATTAAATTAAATGTCAAAGCTTCCGCGCTTTGCGCAGGAGGTGGGGTAACTAAATTTAGACAAGGATTAAGAGTCGAGAACGGTACAACGAATCGTCTTCTTTCTCTAATAATAAACGTAACAGCTCCCGAACTTTGCGCGGGAGGGGAGGGGGATAAATTTAGACGAGGATTAAGAGTAAAAAACGGTACAACGAATCGTCTTCTTTCTCTAATGATTTAATGAAACGTAAAAGCTTCCGAGCTTTGCGCGGGAGGGGGGGGTGAATTTAGACGAGGATTAAGAGTAAAAAACGGTACAACGAATCGTCTTCTCTCTCTAATGATTTAATGAAACGTAAAAGCTTCTGCGCTTCGCGCGGGAGGGGAAAAACTGTATTCAGACGAGGATTATTTTCGAGAACGGTACAACGAATCGTGTTGTTTCTCTAATAATTAAATTAAATGTCAAAGCTTCCGCGCTTTGCGCAGGAGGTCGGGTAACTGAATTAAGACAAGGATTAAGAGTCGAGAACGGTACAACGAATCATCTTCTTTCTCTAATGATTTAATGAAATGTAAAAGCTTCCGCGCTTCGCGCGGGACGTGGAAAACTGTAGTCAGACGAGGATTATTTTTTGGGAACGGTACGATGAATCGTGTTGTTTCTCTAATAATTAAATTAAATGTCAAAGCTTCCGCGCTTTGCGCGGGAGGGGAGGGGGATAAATTTAGACGAGGATTAAGAGTAAAAAACGGTACAACGAATCTTCTTCTTTCTCTAATGATTTAATGAAACGTAAAAGCTTCCGCGCTTCGCGCGGGAGGGGGAAAACTTTATTCAGACGAGGATTATTTTCGAGAAAGGTACAACGAATCGTCTTGTTTCTCTAATAATTAAATTAAATGTCAAAGCTTCCGCGCTTCGCGCAGGAGGTGGGGTAACTGAGTTTAGACAAGGATTAAGAGTCGAGAACGGTACAACGAATCGTCTTCTTTCTCTAATGATTTAATGGAACGTACAAGCTTCTACGCTTCGCGCGGGAGGGGGGAGGGGAAAACTGAATTTAGACGAGGATTAAATTCAAAAACGGTAAAACGAATCGTCTACTTTCTCTAATGATTTAATGAAATGTAAAAGCTTCCGCGCTTCGCGCGGGAGGGGGAAAACTGTATTCAGACGAGCAGGCACGTACTCAGGGGGGGGGGGGGGTTGGGGGGTTGAACCCCACCTTCGGTTTTGTTGTGTGTATTTTTGAGCAAACCCCTCCCCCCCCCCTTTTTTGTGATTTTTGTGATTTTTTTTTTTTAATTACCCCCGCCAAACGGAACAAAATGTCAAATTTTCAAATTTCGATACCAAATAACAAAAAAGTTAGTTATCCCCCCTCCCCCCCCCCCCCCGCTTATTTAGCGGCTGGCTGAGTCGTTGCAATTTTTTTTGGGACCAAAAAAAAAAAAGTGGGCCCCCCCCCCCCCCTGAGAAATCCTGGATCCGCGCCTGATCATTATCATATTACAAATAATTGTATCGTATTACATCATCAGTTTTTTGTTTTAATCCCAGTGGCAAGAACGAAATGAAAATGAAGTGTTTTGGAAAAAATCACTCGGTCGTCCAGCTTCTCCTCATTCTTTGGTTGACATCCCTCATCGAAGTTGCAGTTGGGGGTAAGTAACATTGAATAAACATATACTGATTACAAATTTATCTGTTTATCGCTGTTTATATAGGCCTAGATTATTGGGACATTATCTATGGATACATAAAGCAAAGAGTTACATAGGGCTTCAAAATGGATGTTGAGATCATTTTAGTTGACCTATCAGGTGAGTGTGTGATTATTTATATTCTAGATTTTTCTTTATTGGATATAATTTTTGTTGGATATCGATCACTGCATTGCTCAATATACTCCATAATCTAGTCTCACCAACAATAACACCAACTCCAGACCGACTAGGGCCCGAACATGTCATGATTATCTCCAGGGGCAAACGAAATCGGTGGTACCGAGTCGGTTTGGTGATTAGGGAAAGCCTACTTACTTTGTAATTTGACATTCTTAAATATATCATTCTTAAAATGTGTGTACATTAACTGATGATATTTTGATATTTCATTCTCACCATTTATACATTTCGCCGTGAATTTAAGGATATTTTCTCTCTCTCAGTAGTTGACTGTTCTGGTAGCAACCCATGTTTGAACGGAGGTACCTGTGATACCGATGCATGTACATGTGCTGCGGGATTTTATGGAGCTTTATGTTATACATTTATTATTGTAACATACTTTAAAGGACATCTTACCCTAAGGCATAACTTTACTTATGCTGGGAGCTTTAACACATTATTGCCCATTAATCTACAATATTTCCCACCAAAGTATATGAGAGACGTACAAAGCAAGAATAATCTATAGTTTCTCAGCACGACATGGGCAACGCCATTTTTTGATAACATGACGGACTATACGATTTTGTTTATCAAGTAGATGTATTCAATTGTATGGACGCTTCCTTCCAGGTGTTTGTGGTGATGAAGCATTTTATTGTACATAATGATCACGATGTTTCATTGCTTTAGCCTCTTCATATTTATTTTCTAATTTAAATTCATATATTTCGACATTATCATTCTAACTCACAACTGCTGCCCCCCCCCCCCCCGAAACAAGAGTGATCCAAAAGTTGGGGGTAGGGGCCTACCCACTTTGTTATTTGGCATTCTTTATTACATCATTATTAATTTGCCTTTCCATTGCCTGATATGAACTCCATATTTTAATCTCATCATTCATGTATTTAAACGTGAACGGTGGACGTACATATTGGTCAGAAGAAGAGTTCTTGACGTCGGGGGGTCAAATCTTCTCTGATCGCAATTCCAGTGTTCTTTAGTTTTGACTTATACCCCCTTCACATACACTGATTTTCCTTACGAGTCCTTACGGATCACCAACACGTAGTCAATCGCAAGCATCCGTAAATAACTCGCTGGTATCCGTAAATAACTCGTCACAATTCGCAACAACTCGTAGACACTCTTAAGGATCCGTGAAAGGAGAGGCACATTTTTTGACATGTCAAAAATCTTCTTATGATTTTCCACGGATTGATTTGTCCGTAAATAGCTCGTAACAATCCGTAACCATCCGTAAACCGCTCGCAACAACACGTCACCATCCGTAAACTGCTCGCAAGAGTCCGTAAATGACTCGTAACAGATTTTTGTAACGATTCGTTATGGTTAGTTTACGATTTGTTTACAGATTATTTACGGATTATTGCGAGCAGTTTAAGGATGGTTACGTATGCTTACGTGTTGTTTACGATTTTATTCGGGTCATTTTACGATGGCTTTACGGATTGATAAGGGTTATTACGAGCATTCTAAGTGTAGTTACGAATACTCTACGAATAGATACGTATAATTTACGTATGCTTACGAACTGTTTACGATTTGGGGAAAGGTATAAAAGCTGCAAATTCGAACACTTCATTTTCAGTTATTATTTGTTGGCTAAAAATCGTAAGGACTCGTAAATACTCGTAACTATACGTAACAACACGTAAACAGGTCGTAACTAACACGTAAGTTGCTCGTAGTTATCCGTGACAACTCGTAACAAATCGTGGACCGTTGCCGTAAATACATCGTAATAACTCGTAATGATCCGTAATAAACCGCAAACAGCTCGTAATAGCTCTTAAACCGGTCGTTAAAGTGGCCAAATCGTAAGGATTCGTGAAAGATCCGTGAATTTGTGCGATCCGTAAGGACTCGCAGGAAAAATCCGTGTATGTGAAGGGGGTATTAGCTGAGTACATGAGGTAACGAGCGTTGTATCTCGCGAACTTTACGATGAGTGGTTTCGATCGAGAAGGCTTTGATGAAGATGATGCAGTCATCATTCTAGGATGGATTCTGTTGCTTCTGTCGATATCGCGAGGATCAAGATTGACTCCCATCTTCGCGGAGATGCCCAGGACGACGTCATCGGTGTTCTCGTTGGGAGTCTCGGGAACTCCATACAGTCGAAGGCGTCGAGAATATTGCTCCTGCTCCTCCACCATGGATTCAAGCTTCAAGATCTGTTTCCGCATGACATCAGTGGTAGAAGACAAATCGCTAATATTTTTCTCACTTTTCTAAAGCTCAAGCTGAAATGAATCATGCAGCCTTTTTGCGATTTTGTCGTACACAGCTGTGTAGACAGCGTCAACAATTTGCTTAACAACTACCTTTGAGCGAAGCGCTTTCACTATCTGATCCATGATGCAATCCTTTATATTAGACTTGGTTGCTGAGATTGATTCCAAAGTTGCATGTGAAAAGGCGGTTGCGGTCTGTTGAGCAGCAGACTCTTCCGAGGTCTCCTCAGGCCCAAGAGACCCGGTAGGCTCGGGTAGCGTCTCCCTCGTCGTGTCGGTGGGTGGATATTCAGCTACTGGGTCATGCTTCGACCTTTTTTTCTCTGCTTAGATCTCGAGGACATCATATTTGCAATATTCCAAATTAGTCAATATCCAATTGAAGATATAAATCCCAGGAACTGGTAGTAAATTTCACGTCAAAAAGGTGAATTAACGGAAGATAATCCAAGATTTTGCATGATTTAGCCAGTGTTGGATAAAAAGAAAATACCCAACTTTTAACCAACAAAAATTGACCCAATCAGAAATTCACCCAATTCTCACCATAATGTGTAGCATAAGTTAGACACTAGTTGGGAAAATAAGTTGCATAAAATATTATATGCAAAAGGAGATTAGTGCTGCGGCGAGACTCAAACCGCGGACCTCGTATTCCATAGTCCTGTGGCATATCCACTCGACCACGACACCTCTAGTACAAAAATACAACCCTATTGTTGGATAATAATGTTGCCCGACTTACGTTTGCCCAGTTACATCTGCCCAACTTATTTTGAAAATTTAATTGCCGGGGTAAATACATGTACATGTAGTAAATAGTTGGGAGAACATAACCAAAATGTTGGACAAAAATGGCCCAGCTCTAATTTGCCCAATAATATTACTCGATTATTTCATTGGTAACTACATGGTTGGTAAAAAATAACCAAATTATTGGACAACATTTGCCCAACATCGATTTGCCAAGTAGCACCTACCCAATCTATTTTTTACCTTTCATTAGGTAACTTCATATAGTAAATGGTTGGGAGAAAATAACCCAATTATCAGACAAAATTTGCCCAACTTCGATTTACCCAGTAACATCTGCCCAACTTTTATTACAGTGTAAAGGATCACTTTAATGAGTTGTGGATATATCTGTGTAAGATAAGATGCGTTATATATTTCGTAAACAAACAGTTACATTCTAAAGTCTAGAAAAATAAGAGCACCTTTAGCTTAAAATCGAAATCAATTTGGTCAAACCTGACATAAAATGAGAATGGAAACCCAACCCAACCTCGAGCTATGCATAATGTGAAAACAATGCAAGTAAGTGAGATGCAAAAATTGATGAACATTTGTGTAGTACTGGGCTTTCGGGACTATTCGTATGTCATTAAATAAGAATTTGCTTTAAAGAATATTAGTGTTTACTTAAAACAATAACAAGATAAATGCCATGAAATAACCTTTATATCGTGACTTTAACCTTTTAACATTTCAACATTGTTATTGTTACTAACACCACCCCCCCCCCCTCCCCCCCTACTGAGATATGACTAAAAACGGTGAAAATATCTACCTACTTTCTAATTTGACAATCTTAAGTTAACACCATTCTAAAATTCTAAGTTTTTTGAACGGCTCGGTCGAGAACGATGAATGGAAAGATCGTTCTCAATTTTGTTTGATATTTTCTTTCCTCATTGTAGTTGACTGTTCTGGTGCCAACCCATGTCTGAACGGAGGTACCTGTGATACCGATGCATGTACATGTGCTTCGGGATTCAATGGAGCTTTGTGTAATACAGGTATAAAAAATGAATGGTATCATATATTTAGTAAATATCGGGATTCTTCATATTTTGTCAAAAAGAGTTTGCCTTATTGAAAGAATATTCAAGTTTACTTAATAATATCAAGATTAATGTCATGAAATAAACTCATATTGTTACTTTAAACTCTTATTACATTTCAAGATTGTTATTGTAACTTATTCCTCCCCCCCCCCCCCTTCCCCTCTCCTGAGATATCAATATAAACGGGGAAAATGACAACCTACTTTCTAAGTTGACAATCGTACACCATTCTAAAATTCTAAGCTTTTGGAACGGCTCGGTCGAGAACGATGAATGTAAAGATCGTTCTCAATTTTAGGATATTTTCTTTCCTCTCTGTAGTTGACTGTGCTGGTGCCAACACATGTCTGAACGGAGGTACCTGTGAAAACGATGCATGTACATGTGTTGTGGGATTAAATGGAGCTTTGTGTAATACAGGTATGAAAAATGGATAGTATCAATTTCAATTTCAGATTTCAATTTCAATCTCAAATTTATTTATGTTTCCAACAAAACATTAAGAATCAATTATAGACACTCATAGCAAATGTAGAAATATATATTGGAAACAAAGGGGTCCACTAAAAAGCAATGCTTGTACAAGTGTGAACACCTCAAATGATACTTAAGAATAATGAGTAATTGAATTGACAAGTCCGTAACGACAAAAGGAACTACAAAAATAGGGGAAAGCGGGGATGCTAACAGAGACGAGAACGGGACAAGACAGTACTTTACATGACAAAGATAGAAGAACACGGTCATAATACAAAGAGTAGACAATGCCCAAAAAGAAGTGAGAGATCGGGGTACAGAAAATAATACAAAATAGAATGTTTTGACCTCAACTAAATTATCCAATAGTATGCCAATTCTTCTTTAGATCGTTTGATTTTAGATTGGTTTGATTTTATTCTATAGGAAATGAGCATGCGGATTCTTATCATTCAATTACTATAAGTTACCATGCATTTTTGTAACGTTCTTACATCAAAACAGAAAACAGAAAGAAGACAACCAAAAAGAAATAGAAAATAGAGAAAATGGAGCATACCGTATTAATCATCAATCCTATATAATAACTAACTAAAGTTCCATTCTCTTATTTGATAATCATTTAGATGAACTCTATGTCGGATGCTTCATAGATAGTGGTCGAGATCGAGTCCTACCAGATGACGTAGTTAAAACTGATGACATGACAATCGAGATGTGCATTGAACACTGCAAAGGATTGAATGACTCTGCTTACGCTGGACTAGAGTATAGGAGGTGTTGCTTCTGTGGGGTCGCTGGTACAAACTACGGTCGACTTGGAGAGTTAAAAGACAGTGACTGTACCTACCCGTGTTCGGGGGATGACACTACAATATGTGGGGGCTATCAAAAAATCTCTATTTATAACCGTAAGTAGAAGTATGTTCAGGACCATCAATGACTTTCCAGGATCACACCCAAAGTATCGTTTTTACGCAAATGGGGAAAATTGTGTCCCCAAGGGACAATGCCCATGGTATTCCTATGCAAACGGTGCTATTCTATCGAATATTATTCTTTGTGGGCAACGTTGATAAAAAATAAAAACAATAGGTCCTTAACGGTTTTAGAATTGAGTAGTAAAAAGTGCTCTTTGTGCAGGTAAAAAGGAGCTCCTTCTTTAACTAGTTCTGACGCAGTGTAAACCCAACCAGGTGAACCAGCAGAAAAGAAGCTGCTGTCACAGTGGTAGGGAGCTGGTTTCATTAGCAGATGACACTGAGGAAGAAATAGTTTTGATAACCAGAGGTCCTGCAAAGTTGCTGTCGGTATTGAGCATGTCGTCTTCCGGATGATTATAATACTGGGTAGATGTAGGTTGGTTCAGGAGGAATGGCAATCAATTCATGCAAGATACGATATAGCATGGTAACTTTCAGGTGTGCTCTTCTTTCGGAGAGAGACTGCCATTTTAGCAAGTGGAGCATTTCGGGTACAATGTGTCTTGGGTGATAGTCTAGAGTGAACCAAGCAGCTCGAATGTGGTCTTGGCAGTGAGGGTCCCAAGCTGTTGAGGCATAGTCAATACAGGCGCGGATCCAGGGGGGCGAGCGGGCCTTGCCCCCCCCCCCCCCGCAAAAAAGAGAGAGATAGAGAGAGAAGGAAAAGAGGAGAGAAAGGGAAAGAAAGAAGAGGAAGAAGAAAAGAAAGAGGGGAGAAGGAGATCGAGGGGCGAAGGAGCCTTGCCTCCCAGCTGTTACCTCCCCCGCCCTCCATCAAAAAATAAGAGATAAAGGTTTGGAAAAAAGAGGAAGAAGAAAAGAAAATAAGGGGGATATCAGTTGCAATTTTTCCCCCAACAAGTACTTGTTCGGGGAGGGGGGAGCAAAAGGCCCTTGCCTCCCCCAACAAAAATAAAAGGGGGGGAGAGAAAGGGAAAGAGGAGGGCTTACAGGGAACAAAAAAGAGGAAGAAGAAAAGAAGCGGAGAACAGTTACGATTAATCTCGCCAACAACGTGTGGATCGGGGGTGGGGGCCTAAAACAGAGAGAAGGAAGGGAAAGGAAGGGAAAGAAGTGAGAAAGGGAAAGAAAAAAAGAAAAAGAAGAAAGGTAGGGGAGACAGGTTACGATTTTTCCCGCCATCAAGGTGTAGATCTGGGGGGCCACTGGCGTACTGTTGGGGAAGTGAGGGGGCTTGGGGGTGACAGATGCCCCCAAATATAATTCAAACTTGCTTTATTTCTAATTCGATACCGGTGATTTTACAAATGACATAATTCTCTGAGATTTTACCTCAATGTTTAGTAAATTATACTTTTGTATGGGTTTGTTGGAAAATGGCAATAAAGACCGGTCAGTGTCACAAATAAGGTATCAAAATATGCTCATTTGACGGTAATTCAATGTACAAAACCCCTGAGCTTCTGGGGGCTCCACCCCTGGACCCCACACCAATTTTTGTCATGCCAGTGTCACAAATAAGGTATTAAAATATGCTCATCTGACTGTAGTTTATTGCCCCAAATCCCTGAGCTTCCGGGGGGCTCTGCCCCCTGGAACCCACGCCAATTCGTGTTCTGCCTGTGCCACAAATAAGGTATCAAAATATGCTCATCTGACCGTAATTAAATACCTATACCCCTGGGCTTCTGGGGGCTTCACCCCTTGACCCCCGCAGGGGCTTCGCCCCCAAACCCTATGCCTATGTACGACAGTCTACCTGATCGTAAATACCTATCCCCCCCCCCATCCCCCCCCCCCCTCCCCCGGCCCCGCACCTACTTAGAGAAACGTCCAGCGGGGCCAGCATGTAAGAGTGGGGTGGTGCGAATCTTTTTGTCAACCCCCCCCCCCCCCCCCCCCGTCCCCAAACGCTTTTGCTCATTTTGCCACTGCCGGTTACACCATTACGTACCAATATTTGGCTCGCATTATTTCAAATTTGGGCCCCCCAACCCCCTAAGAAATCCTGGATCCGCGCCTGGTCAATGATGGGACGCCTGTTCCTTGATTTTCTTGGGGCAGCCATGCAGATTTCTCTGGAGGAATCCTTGTGTACTGTTGGCCTTCTTGCATGTGTTGTCGACATTTGTCTTCCAGCTTAGCTTGGAGCCCGCCCCTCCCCCACTCAGTGTTTTTTAGGGTACGCATATGCGTTTCCCTCCTTTTAAAAACACCCCCTAAGTCCGGTGTGTAAAGTCAATTTTGTGTATGTACGAGCCGGACTTTGGTGCGTGAAAAGTACCCCTTTACCGGACATTTTGGTAACACGCATGCGGCCATTCCGACCCCGGAGTTGGGGGGGGGAGGGGGGGAGGGGCCGGGGCTTGGAGTTGATGTGTACTCCAAGGTATTTGGCATTGTCTACTGTTGGAAGCTCAACTCCGTAGAATAAGTAAGGTAACGAATGACATTTTCACCTTGTTGGTCACTCTGAGGACTTCACACTTGCTTGGGTTGAAAGACATCTACCACTTGGTAGCCCAGTCTTGCAGGTGGTTACTTCTTGGAGTGTGTTTTCCATACGTATAGCAAATGTAGAAATACATAAGTGTGAACAAGTGTGAACACCTCAAATGATACTTAAGAATAAAGAGTAATTGAATTGAAACTACGTAACTACAAAAGGAACTACAAAATAAGGGAAAGCGGGGATGCCAACAGAAACGAGAACGGGACAAGACAGTACTTTACATGACAAAGATAGAAGAGCACGGTCATAATACAAAGAGTAGACAATGCCCAAAAAGAAGTGAGAGGTCGGGAGTACAGCAAATAATACGAAATGATGAGCTGCATGTGGGGTTGAGAAGAAGATGAGGAAAGAGAAAATTAGCATTAGAAAGGAGATAAGCACGAGGAGGCAAATATATAATATTATACATTAAGTAATATCGGGATTCTTCATATTTTGTCAAATAATAATTTTTCTTTAAAGAATATTATTTTTTAATTAATAATTATAAGAACAATATCGTTAAAAAACTCATACTGTGACTTTAACCTCTTAAAGGGATAGTCCACCCCAGGATTTTCTTTAGCTGACGATATAGACCTAATAATACCATGAAGAATGATACAAGTCTCATTAAAATCCATGATCACATAACGAAGATATATCGACTTTTTTATCGAAAATCAGCCGCCCCCCAAATGCAAATGCGTTACATGGGCATGAAACGATTGTGACGTATGTTGCGAGCTGCCTTCTTATTTCGGAGACATTCACTTTCGCTTTCACTTTCATTCATGATTCGTCGTGTCAGTGCGATAACAGTGTACCGCGAGCGAAAGTGAATGTCTGCGAAATAAGAAGGCAGCTCGCAACATACGTCACAATTTCGATACTATCGGTTATTTTTTGGCGATCGTTTTTTGCCCATGTAACGCATTTGCATTTGGGGGGCGGCTGATTTTCGATAAAAAAGTCGATATATCTTCGTTATGTGATCATGGATTTTAATGAGACTTGTATCATTCTTCATGGTATTATTAGGTCTATATCGTCAGCTAAAAAAAATCCTGGGGTGGACTTTCCCTTTAAGCTTCCAGGGGCTTTGCTCCATGGACCCCACCAAGGGCCCTAAGTAGGGCCTCTGTATGTTCATCTGACGGTAATTAAATAACTAAAACCCCTGAGCCTCCGGGGGCTTTGCCCCCTGGACCCCAACAAGGGCCATAAGGCGGGCCCTAGATGCCCATCTGACCGTAATAAAATACAAAAAACCTCTGAGCTTCCAGGGGCTCTGCCCTATGGACCCCCGACAATTATCGACCTGCTAGTGACACAAATGAGGTATCTAAATATGCCTATCTGACCGTAATTTAATGCCTAAAAACTATAAGCTTCCGGGGGCTATTAGCCCCTTGACCCCCGCCGGTGCGAAGCTCTTGGACCCCACGCCAATTTACGCTCCACTCGCTTCGCTCGCTACACTCTAACCTGATCGTTAATACTCCACTTTGAAAAACGTTCCGAGGGGCCTGCATGTAACATGAAAGAGTGGTGGTGTTGCACATTTTTCTTCTGCCCCCAACAAAACGTTTTTGCTCATTATGCCACTGCCCCTGGATGGGGAGCCCCCTGGAATGTTTGCCCCCCCCCCCCCCCAAAAAAAAAAAAAAAAAAAAAAAAAAAATCTCAATCTGCTTCCGGCGCCCCTGTGTCAGACCAATGCATGTACATGTGCTGCGAGATTTACTGGATCTTTGTGTGGCAGAGGTATAAATATACACTGTAATTTCATTATCACTGGCTGATCCAGATGATCCCGGATCGGCCCCGCCGCCCCTTTCTGGCAGCCTAAAAAAGGGGTTGGGGCCAGAGAGAGTGACGGAAGAAGAGAACAGAAAAGAAAGAGAAAATTAATTTAAGGCCAAAGAGAAGAAGAGGGTAAAGGGAGAGAGAGCGATAGAGAAAAAAAAAATGATTGAAAAAGAATCACTCCCCTTAGTATCTGTTTGGCAACGTATCGGATGGGATAGAAACCCCACACCACTGCAACCTACACGTTATGTGAAAAAATGCAAGTACATGAGCTGTGACATTTGTGTAGTACAGTTCTCAAAATCTATTTTGCCATACGTTTAAGGCTATCGGTACTCTTCGTATTTTACCAGATAAGAATTTGTTTTAAAGAATATTAGTTTTTACTTAAAATAATGATAAGATAAATGCCATGAATTTAACCTTTACATCGTGACTTTAACCTCTTAATACATTACAAGATTTTTAATGTAACTGACACCACCCCCCTCGTGAGATAATCATAAAAACGGTGAAAATTTCTACCTAGTTTCTAATTTGACCATCTTAAGTACACCAATCCAAAATTCTAAGCTTTTTGAACGGCTCGGTCGAGAACGATGAATGAAAATAACGTTCTCAATTTTAGGATATTTTCTTTCCTCATTGTAGTTGACTGTCCTGGTGCCAACCCATGTTTGAACGGGGGTACCTGTGATACCGATGCATGTACATGTGCTGCGGGATTCAATGGAGCTTTGTGTAATACAGGTATAACAAATGAATGGTATCATACATTTAGTGCTATCGGGATTCTTCATATTCTGTCAAATACGAATTTGCTAATAAGAATTTTTTTTTTTCTTCTTCTTCTTCCAGATATTTCTGAGATTTTTATTTTAGTTCTAAAGCCAACATTTTCTAATAAATTCGAATATTAAAAAGACAAATACATTTGTTGTATTTGCTTCATTTTATTGATTTATTAATACTTGTATAAATTATTTTTCATCCAATAACTGTTATTAGTTCGCATTTAAATCTCAATTTTGACTTAATTTTCCTGATACTTCCTGTTACTTTTTCTCGTCACTTATACTCCATTCATTGTCTTTGGAACTCAATTTGCACAGATATCGACGATTGTTTTCCCGATCCGTGTTTGAATGGAGGAAATTGTACTGATGGAGTTGACGCCTTTACTTGTGCCTGTGCTGCTGGCTACAATGGGTGTATGTGTGAAACAAGTAAGCTATAAAGTCTAAAAAGATGACATACTTACACACACCAACTTTTTAGGTGAAGCAAAACCCAATGAAATTTTTGCTTGATGCCCATCAAGAAATAAGAGATTAAGAGCGAAAAGGGAAATCAAAAGAAAGAAACATTTATTCGTTGGAGAGGATCTTCTTTGAGGTTTTCTCTAAACTCAGAGTCAACACAAATGAAAGTACAGACTAAAGATGGAAAGGGTGTTCCACATTTTGGTGCAGTAATGAGAAAAACTTTACTTCACATGATTTTCGAGTAGACATGTGGGAAATGGAAGTGGTATTTGTAGAGCAAAGTTGGTATTGTATTTCCCACAACGATCTATATTGATTAAGATTTTTTTGAGGGTAAGATGAGAGTGTAATATTTCAACTTTTGGCGCTAATGTATTCTGAAACTCAGACCATCTTAGGAAAGTCTGTTTTTATTTTCTTACATATTTCACCCCGAAATGAAATATACCTTGCTTTACTTTCCTCTTTTTTTTCATTGGCACATCAAAGATAGTCAGACAAATGAGATTGTTCCGAGAATTAATGTTTTAATTTCTAAAGCCAACATTTTGTAATATATTCTATCATTGAAAAGACATAGGCCTCTAAATATCTAATTTTACTTCACTTGATTTATTTATTAATAGTTTTAAAAATAAAGTATTCATTCCCAAACTGTCATAAGATTGCATTTAAATATCAGTTTTGACTTAATTTTCCAGAGTATCCGCCATATAAAGATGAATCTGTCAAAATGGAAATTATTTTCTCGTCACTTATAATCCATTCATTGTCTTTGGAACTCAAATTGAACAGATACCGACGAATGTTTTGGCAATGATCTTCACTTTTCCAATAAAGAAATTGTTATGGAATCATCAGAATATATTTTTCATATAGTCCTTTAATGTTCCCGAAAAAACGTTATTCTCTTGACAACTTGAGAACTAATCAAAGCATTGTCAGTTTTAACTTTGGAGTTTTTCACGTTAACATGTGTCAATTTTACACAAAGTAAATTTATTATGGCATTCATGCACTTCATTTCATATGCTACATTTCGAATCTCCGAGAAAGGAAATGCAGAAATTAAAATTCTTCCCAAGTCATGGTTTAAAACCTGCCTGTTTATTTTAAAACACAACATACATTTATCTTTTGTTAACAGTTCTATCTTGTTCCATACCCGAGTTTCCACCTCGTTTATCTCCTATGGCGTCACAATGCAATGCAGGACTATCCATCAATTACACTGAAAGCTGTTCATATTCATGTGATGTGGGATATAATCTTGTTGGATCTCCATCAGTAACATGTCAGGCAAACACGTCTCTCTCTGATTTTCTGCCTCAATGTGAAGGTAAACTTTTCTACCGTTTTTAAAGGAGTTGACATTTTGTACAATATTTTTCCGTAAAATATTTAGTTGATGATTGAATTTATTTATCTAGGGATCCAAAAGAATTCCCCTCGATTCTTCTTGATCTTTATTTATGCTCTTAGACACTACGACAGCTGAAAAAGTAGTGTTCAAGTGGATGAGCACAATGATTTGGTTGAAAATATCCTATTGTAGGTAATATGGGATACAATCTTGTAGGATCTCCTTTAGTATCATGTCTGGCAAAAACTTCTCTCTCTCTCTCTGATTTTCTGCCTTCATGTGAAGGTAAACACTTTCTATCAAATTTTCAAATGAGGGTAGTTGACGATTTAAATTTGTATATCATTTTTTCAATGACTGAAATGCCGTGTGTTAAGGTGCGCTTTAACACAACAACTTGCCTAATGCCCCTATTATGTACAAGTTTAGCGATATAATATATATTTTAAAGGAAGACTAATATGTATAACACAGATTAGGTGGGTCTTGTCTATTGTAACGAATCTGACTGTCTGACTTGCGAGAATAAAACCTGTATCACGTTCCTCGGATGATCTCTCTCCAAACAACCGATTATGTACAATTAATGTGCACAATCATACTTTTTAAATGATCTTTCGCTTCATTCAGTAAAATTTAAACATGTATTTTTTTCACCAATTAGTTTACCTGCCATTATTGTCATCAACATTTATGTACAGTCAGGCGCGTACGCAGGAGGGTGGGGGTGGGGGTTGATCCCCCCCCCCCTTAACTTTTTTATGTGCGTGTTTTGGAGGGGGAAAACCCTTTTTTTATTAAAAAAAATTAATAATAAAAAGATTTATTAAAAATGTGGTAATAGGTGACACGAAAATCTGACCTTACCCCCCCCCCCCCCCAACGAAACGAAATATCGATCGGCCAATTTTTCAAATTTTGAGACACACAACAATAAAATGTGCTACTGTTAAAGCCACCAAAATATTAGGAGTCATTATTCAGAATGACTTTAAATGGGATCAAAACATAAATAATATCATATAGAGAGCAAACAGTAAAATTCATATGCTTAGACTATTGAAACGTTATGGTCTACCCTATGATGACTTGTTTACCATATACATGTGCTACATAAGGCCTGTCATTGAATATGCAGCCCCTGTATGGAATGGAGGCCTCACCAAAAACCAAATCACCAGGTTAGGAAGAGTCCAGAAGAGGGTTTTGAGAGTGATTATCGGTGCACGTTACTCAACTTATGACACTGTCCTAGATGAATTGAACATCGAATCTCTCTCTGTTAGAAGAAAGGGTTTGTGCTTGTCGCTCTTACGAAAGACGCTACTCTATACACAGATCAATTTAAACAGTACTTCACTCCAGAAAATAATTCAAAAACACCAAGACGTAAACCCCAAATCCCTGAACTGAGATGTAAAACTAAACGAATGCAAAATAGTGAAATTCCGTACCTCATCCGTGCACTTAACCAAAGAAAACGATGAATGATTCTCCTTTTCTTGTACCCTTCAGGCTTGGCAATTTTATCACTTTTTGTTTTGTTTTGCTTTGTTGTTCTTTGACACCCCTCTTTTTATTCTTCTTCTTCTTCTTCTTCTTCTTTTTCTTCTTCTTCTTCTATACTTCTCTTTATTTTCCTTTTTTCTCCTTTATTTCTTCTTTTCTTTATTTTTAGACTTATTTTCTTCTTCTCCTTTTTCTTTCTTTCCTTCTTTTTTCCCTTCTTCTTCTTCTTTTTCCTTCATTCTTTGATTTGATTGCCTTGCCTTTGCCTGTGTATACACTCCTACCAATTGTTTATTGCATTTGTTTAATGATTTTAAAGTTATTTCTTTTACTCCATTTTACCCTAGTTATACCATATTGAATTGAAAATAATTGAATTAAACTGAATCTGTCATGACAATAGTTTATCACCCCTCTTCACCCATCTCTTGTCCACTTTAGGCATGGTTGTATATTTCCACTTTATGTTGTTCTTTTACTCTTTTAACTCTTTTGTCTTTATCTTCTCATTCTTTTACTTCTTTTTCCTCTTTTTTTCTTCTTCCATTTCTTCTTCTTCTTCTTCATCATCGTCTTCTTCTTTTCCCTTCTTTTCCGTATCCTCCTATATCATTTTCCATTGTCGCTGTCTACTTCTTCTTCCTAAACCTTTCCCCCCTCAGCCTTTACTCTTCCTCTCTAAGGGTACGTTTATGCTTAACTTTTTCTGGCCAGAATGAGGCCTTTTTTACGCGTTTATTTCAAAACACGGTTGCGTCCTTCTCATTTTTGTAGAATCACAGAAAAACGGCGATCGTAATCGCCGATCGTAAACTCACAAAAAGGTGCGTTTTGGATCGGCGATTCAGGGGAAGCATAAACGCACAATCATTTAAACGCGTTTAAATGGGGTCAACGTAGCATGCGCAGTGTATGTTTGCGAATCCAGCTGCAGACTATGCACTGCACTTCTCTGGCTTCTCCAGGCATGATTCTGGCTCAGAATCATGCCTGGAGGAGCCAGAGAAGTGAGAATAAACAGTACACCGTTGAACTGCGATTACGATGAGCGTTAACGATGAGCGTTTCAAATCGCTCATTCTACCTTCAAAATTGAGCATAAACGTACCCTATTCATCTCTCCCACTCGTAATTTCAATAAGTTACAGTGTATTTGCAAACGTTACTCCTCACTTTTCGGTTTTTACTCTCGATATTTTCCACCACATATATTGCCCCGTTTACCGTTTATTGCTTACTTCAGTCCTTCTTCTTTCATATGATTTCAGTAGAAATATGTTACTTTATGCTATTTAATTCAGATTTCTTTCTAATTTATTTTTCCATACGTCTTAATAAGCTATATTTTTCGTATTTATACTGATTTATTTCTCCAATTTAATATATCATGTTATGCTATGTTATATATGACATTATGTGTTATTAATTTGTTTGTAAACTTTTATAATTCGGCTTAACGCCGTGATGAAAGTTTTATTTGAAATAAACCATTTTGAATGAATGAATGAATGAATGAATGAATGAATGAATAACCAAACCCATTTGCATCACTCCTGCCCCGCTTATAAATGAGGTAAAGCGGGTCATGCATACTCCTGAAGAGTTCGATAATTTCACACCAAAAATTTAAATCTTTTATTTTTAATATAAGATTGTTTACTAGGCTTGTCTGTCCTCACAAATAGTCAGTTCAAAAATAGATATTCTAAATGTGTATGTAAAATAGGTATAAACATATGTCATAGTTTCTACGTTCAATCGTACAGGGATAGAAATACCATATGTTGTTCCCAAAAGTAGGTTATCCATGTCACATAATAAAGATACTGAATATTCTCATAATCCCCTGTCGTGATTATAATGTTCGACAAAAGCATTAGGTCGTCGTAAATTGTAGTCCTACTTAAAGATATAAAATTATTCACCAACAAAACTAATTATAGTTCATGTATTCTGACTCAATACGACTGTGATGTCTGACCAGCGTCTTACTTTACATTAATACATTCCTGAAGTTTTATTCTTCCTTCCAATGAAAGTTATCGTTGTCTTGGAATGTCCTTTCTCTTCAGAAGACACAAACATAAAAATCATCTTTATTTATGTTAGAAAATATAAGGCCACCCTACTTTAGAGTACTTATATAAATGTGAACGACATAAATAATACGTATGATAATGATGAACCGAAATACAAGGAAATAACATCATCTCTCTATGATGTGAAATGTGGTTATGATAATACTTCTATTAGGTCTATGCATAGCATAGCATACATATACGTCTTATTACATAATAAGTGTTACGGTCCTAACTAATAGTCCGTTCAAATGTAAATAATCTAAATGTTATTGTTTCATTTGGTGTTATTTTTTCTTTGTGAATTAGTAGCTTCGTGTGGTACGTTAGGTATGTTATAGTAGGGTATCTTCACGCCGGAGTCACGGTTCGAGATACGACGAAAATATGGTCTCACAGTTCTGAACAAGCGCTGAAAACTGACCACAGTGACATCAAACCCTATCACTATCAGTTCGAGCCAGAGCCAGAGCCAGAGCCAGAGCTCGACGAGACCACATGCACATTGTCAACTGACTAAGACTGATAAAATATAGACCAGATCTAACGTTAGTCTAGACTAAACCACTCGTAATCCACTAGCTCTCCGGCAAAGCATAGAGAGACAATAGGGACTTTTAGATTTACACGACGAGAACGTGGACCGCCACGTGTGACATCCTTTTAAGGTAATGTAACGTCCTTTTAAGGCACTGCCGGGCACGGCCCAGTGCCTTAACACAATGTCACACGTGGCAGTCCCTCTTGATTCTGAGAAGGCATCTGGGGAAACAAGAGTGCATGGCCATTAGTAGAACAGACTTGCTATTGTGGTAGGGTATGAAAGAAGTGGCATATTTAATTTCAATAACAACTATTCAACTTTTGGCGCTAAGGTGTCTTAAAAGTCAGTCCTTGTTATAACATTTCCGCGTCCATTTTGTTTATATATTTCACCCCAAAAGGAAAGATAAATTGCCTTCCGTAGCTTGTTTTTCTTCCAGGGCCACATCAAAGTTTGTCAAACAACGATAAATGTTTTGGAGATTTTTTTCTACTTCTAAGTCCATTATTTCGGGGAAAATTTCGAACAAAATAAGATAGATTTAGATTGTTTACTTCATTTGATTTATTTATCAATAGTTTAGCAAATGACGTAGTTGCTTTCTCAATTGTCACTAATTTGCATTTAAAAAACTTTGTTTTTGTTTTTCTGTTAATCGCCAAAAGTTTATAGAAAAATCTGTCAAAATGGAAATGATTTTCTCGTCACGTTGATTTCAATGATTGTCATTGAATCTCAATTCACACAGATATCGACGAATGTGCCAGCTATCCCTGTATGAATGGAGGAACGTGTAACAATCTAATTGACAGCTTCACCTGTGACTGTGTTGGGGGCTATTATGGGATTACGTGTGATTCAGGTAAGCTTTATATAAAGTCGGAGCAGATTACATTCCTATAATAATATACTTTTTAAGTAAAGCAAAATCCAAAATTAATATGGCATGTTGCTCATCGAGAAATGGGAAATCACTTTGACGAATTACGTGATACGTATGTTCATGTTTCACATATTGAAAAACGCATTTTCACGATTTCATATCATCATATAAAATATTCTCCTCCCATAATATGGTCTATCCAAATGTCAATTTTCAACTGTGTAGCATTGATGATTATGGATTTATGGAAGAAAGAGCGAAACAATATGACAATTGACCCTGTACCATAACCAGTTACACCTTTGACCCTAATTGACATAAAGAACAATGCATTTTCAAAATTTCATCTCATTTTATGAAATACTCCACCCGTCATAATTTACCAAAATGTCTCAGCAGCTTAGTATCAACCGTCTCTTGTCAGATAGTCGCAAACGGGAGGGTACCCGTGATAAAATCAAATATAAACGAAAGCAAAAAAAGCAAAACAAAAAAAAATCAAAGAAAATTGACTACCGGGAGTTCGAACGTGTGTCGCCGGAATAGGAAGCAAGTGCTTTAACCAAAAGACCTAAATATTTATCATAGACTTTACATGCAAAGCTGACAAACGGCCTTGGCATCATCGCTATTCAATTTTCAATTGAAAATGTCTACATGATCCCAACATCTGATCAAAAAAACAAAAGGCACACTGCATATTGCTTGTAATCTCAGCTATATCAGAGCAAATTTTGGGGGAAAATAGAGCAAAAATAAGAGAGATAATGCTCAAAGAACAATGTATTGTAGATTCAAGATGTGAACGAAATCCACCTTCCTTAGACAAAACACGCAAATTAAGAAATTCTGACGTGTCGCCTTTAATTTCAATTTTACATATGATGAAGTTATCAAAATGAGAAAAAAGTGTAATTGACCTTGAAGAAAGTTGTTTCAGCTTCAACATATTAAGATTTTGAATAAAATCGATCAATATTTACAGAGATACAATCAATTTTCCATAAATATGCTGACGTCATAATATGTAAATTCGTATTTTGAGTTCCATGACTATTTTATGATGACGTCAAGATGTACTTAATGGCCAAATGAGACATGAAATCATAACTTCTACCCATACTCTATCTAAATATTTAAAAAAATTGGCAGTCCTCAAGAATTCCAAAGAGCTATAATGGACTTGTTATAGGCATGTTTTTGTCAATTTTGCAATAATTTACAAGAGCTAGCGCGCAAGGACATTTAGTTTTAACGGACGCTCATTCCATTATTAATGGTCATAAACAGATTTAAAAAAAAGGTATCAAATTGTTCGAAAAAGTATGAGAAATATCCTGAAAGAAAAAATTAACGATTCTATGTTCGGCACGGCCATTACGAACGAAAACGCACGTGTGCGCGATTTCTTTTTGTTGAAAAATGCTCAAAATGGCCTAAAACATTTAGGAAATAAATTTGAGACGATTTGGAGCATTTCAAACGCGCGGACATACGAATAAAAGTTTGAACAACAACCTTTCTTATCCCACCTTTATCATAATATTGAATCATTAGGTTTCTGGTAACTCTATTCATACCTTTCCAGATAAACTTAGATAATGTTCTATTAAGATCATTAATAACCTCTGTTGGTGGATCTGGAATATTTATAATCAAATAAGTTAACTTTGAAAGTAGGAGGTATTTTTATACAACAATGACCCTTGCTACAGCGGTAAGATTTCTCTTAGACCACTGATTTATCAAATCCTTAATAGACAACAAAACTTTCTGGTAATTTCAATTAATCATTTCATCCAACTTAGTAGTAAAGAATATACCAATCGGAATTCTTCGTACAAGTCGAATAGTATTTTGGTTTATAGGAAACTAATGGTTAGTAAATAATAAAAAGGACCTTTAGCAAAAACGAATCTTGGGAAAATATACTTATCGCAACGACTAACATTAGGAGCTCCCAAGTTGTTGCCAGTGGTTGAATCTTTGCAATTTCTCTTTCTTTGAGATTACCCCTTCATTTCTTAAACGTAAATTAATTATAACAATATGTTTAGCCAATGTTGCCCAGGAAACTGAGGAATGAAACTACAAACATTAATTTGTAAATTATATGCTACTACAATTTTATTAAAACATTACTTTTGACAGGTAACACTGATCCTTGCACCCAACCAAACCTGTGTGTCAATGGTGTCTGCAGTCATATTGGTCAAGGACAGTACGAGTGTGAATGCCAAGATCATTATGAAGGGATCTATTGTGATGAACCAACTCGTAAGTCATTTGTTTGGATTTACTTTTAAATATGTTAAATGTTAAATATCTTAAACGTATTATGTTTTGCAAATCCATGATTCACATCGTTTCGTAAAACGGTTGAATGGGAACTAAAATTTTGAAATTGATTAGACTCATTGTTTTACCCTCAGAAATGATGAACCACCTTTTTATTTCGAGATAAGTATTAAAATCAAATATCTTTTCATCATCTCTGGATATGGAAACAAAAGTCAAAACTTTCCTTTTTTAGGGGAGAGCTTTTATTTATCTGTCATCGCTATTCATTAATAAACATTTGTCACTATCTATCCAGGTGTAGAAAATAGATACATGTTAGGAATTTATTCCTTAACTGCTTTCAGGGCCTAATAGCGAGTGTAGGGCTCATAATACTATTTTGTTGGTGCCTTGAGCATCCCCTAGGTATTAACATAGGCCTATATATTAATGTAGCTGGCATTATCATTTTAGTAGTAGTAGTATAATGATTAGTAGTAGTAGTAGTAGTAGTGGTAGTAGTAGGGAATTTGTATTATTTCTATTTATATTATTATAATAATTATTATTATTATCATTATAATTATTATTGATGTTGTTGTTGTTGAAGGTATAGACCAGTTTTGGAAACGCCCCCCCCCCCCCCCCCTATCAAAAATGAAATGGAAGCTCTTATTGCCAATCATGTGAAAGAATAGGTTTTGACTAATACGTAATGATACAAATTTTGCCGGGAAACCGCCTACTAATTGATATATTTGGTAAATTATCATATTTATCCAGCCTGGATAGATATTGCAAATGCCCTTCAACATTGAACATTGGGGCATATATTTCTGCTTTTTGGGGGAATTTAGGTTGAAGTATTGCCATCTTAACCTCTGAAGGTAATATTGAATGGATATTTTGCACCCAAAACCCTTGAACCGCAATTTTACCGCTACCGGTCTTTACCTTTAATATTACTATTGTTAGTATTGTCTACTACTACTATGGTTGTCATCATCATTATTATTTTCATCATCATTATTGATGATGAAATTACCTCATTGACCGTCGTATGTTCTAATTCCTACCTGGAATACAGTTCCTTTGGAGGTTTCTGTCCACCCGTCAAGCCAGATAGTCATCATCAATGCCAAAGTGGAGCTGACATGCACTTTCAACAATGCCAAGCAATACGACTGGTACAAAAATGATGTCCTTTTGCCCAACAGTGAAAACCAGAATCCTTTGATAATCCTGTCTGTCGCGCCCAGTGACATCGGGTATTACTTCTGCCGAGGTTCAGGGAGAAATGGAGAGACTTTAGACACGATGCCAGCATCTGTATTTGTCAAAGGTAAAAAAACTTTGCATGAGGCCAACAAAAGAAAAATAACTAAATGTAGGGTTGTGTCTAGCTCTTAATCAAGGCGACCTGTGTATTCTAGCCAGCTTTTATATCTGCCCTCGAAATGCGTAGAATACCCTTGTTAGTGCGAAAAGTTTCATGCATGCGGCATGGAGCTTGCAAGTTTACGTTATGAACAACTGAAATATCCTCAGTATTAAACCAAAGTACTATAGGCCATCTGTAAATTGGCCTTTTTTCCTAAACTTTGCAAATAATCATCAGGTTTTTGCTGTTCCGTTTTACCTTAAACATGCTCCGACAAAGCTCCCCTCCACCCACCCACCCACCCCCCCCCCCTCCCCTCAGTGCCCTTCCCTTAATCTACCATTGATTCTTGTTATGTATGTTTGTATTTTCAGATCTGACCAATATAAACGTTTTGAATGCTAGATTTGCCACTTCATTCCGCGATGAACTTTATGACCAAACTTCTAAACTCTTTAGAGAAACGGCGTTCAACATCAGTACCTATGTAAGTATATCATAAACATTACTGATGCATATTTTAGATGCCGATCCCGTTATAATGATATTCTTCAAGGCAAGGCCTAATATTGTTTTTGGTTTAAAATGCACAGTTTAATTCTAGAATGCGAGTATATTGTGAAACAAGTTTCCTAGCAGCAATTGGTAAAGGCTGATTGCATGTACGTGTAACATGAACATTATCAGCTATTCTCACCATTGTCTCACCTTCCAGAGGTAGAGACTAAACTAAGCCACTAAGGGATCCGAAGGCATTCGTCCTCCGTCACCTGTGACAAAATTGTTTAAGTTTACCTGCAAAATTAGATTCTCTTGTGACAACAATTATGGTGTTGTCGAGGGTCACATTCTAATATAAGGTCAGAGCTCATTTTGTGAGCCTCTCCTGTGACAAATAACTTTGCAACTGTTTATTCTATTGTGACCATACTTGCTTCATATCATTTTCGGTTTAATAAGCTGTAAGTTTTCACCCACAAGACTCATGCATGACTAGTAACTTTGAATACATTGTTCGTTTGGTGCAACCAAACATGAGTCAGTGATGCTCTTTAAAAACATTCATGTAAATTTGGTCAGAGATGCGCCAGACACATCTGGCTTTTGCCGCTCATTTCGGATTTGATGAGTTGTGAACCATTAGAACCAGTATTTTCAGGGGACAGTTTTTTCTATGACATTCTTGCAACATGTCCAAACTGAGGCAAGAGAATGAGTAAGCTCACAAATTACTTCTCACCTTTACCAATACTCAACCTTCTCTTTAATACCAGTAATTGAAAAACGTCACGATACACTTATGTCCCAGCAAAAGCAGCCCCAATATTCAAACAGCCACCCCAGTTCTTATACAATATCAGTTCATACTGATGGTACAGATACTTTCACACAGTTCTTCAAGTTTATTCCAAATACAGTTCTACCACAAGTATACACCTATGAGTAAAGTATAGACAAAATACTACATACGGAGGGTTTTCTGCTATGACGTATACTTTAAAAAGTTACAGGAGAATCTTAAACGGAGAAATGCCTATTGAACGTTTTACCTTTTCTGTTTGTTGTTTTGTACCTGTGTAAAGGTCGAGCAAGGCCTCCGAACAAGTACTGGATTGGAGAGCCTATCGGTAGTATGCAGGGCCCTAAGACCAGGAAGCGTCAAAGCTGACATGAATATCTACATCGAGCGGACCAATATGACTGCACTGGAGACACAAGATCTTATCGGTCTATCTCTTGGGAGTCTAGCCAATGAATCAAATGGTTTTCTCGATTCCGACACCATTTCAGTTCAAAATAACGGTACCAAGTTCTTTCATATACATATAGTTCTGAAAGTCAGTGTATATATCCAGCATTGTGTATAAGGACATGGGGCATCCATAGAGGGATGTCGGGTAGGGGACGCGAAAAGCCAGGGGTCACAACGTATTTTGTATCGCCTTTATGTTATTACTCATTGCAAGCATTTATTTTACATGGGCCTTCAAAGGGGAGGGGGTAGAGCTATGCTGAATGCGCCACTGAACTGGCATGTGAACTTGGTACCCTAGGTATTTCGAAATGCAAGAGTGTTATGCACACAAACACACCCACGCACGCACGCACACGTATGTGCATAATACTTATATAGACTATATACATATATTTTTAAAAATACACATGTGTGCGCATGTGTGTATGTGCACACAAGGTCATTCAAAGTTTTTGCGGCCTTGTGGCCTTTCATTTGATAAAATACTGCTTAATTATTATTCTTGTTTTATCAAGTTATCTGCATTGTACGAAAGCTTCAACGTGCAGGGAAAAGGTGACGAAAATGCGAGAAGGCGACTAGATAAAACTTACCAAGACGCCGTGTTAAAGCCGAGAAGACAAGAAGGCGAATAGCTAAAACTGGCTAAGACACGTTGTTTAAATTGAGAAGGCGACAACACAGCTTAAACAAGGCGGTTTTCCAGTTGTTAAGACACACCCTTTTGCTTTCGCGACTTTAACATGGCGCCTTGAAAAGTTTTGACAACTCACCTTCTCGCCTTCCCGTCATGACGCCTTGGCAAATTAAACAAGTTGCCTTCTTGCTGCACGTTTAAGAATCCTTAACATAGGCACCTCTTAGTAAAAAAAAAAAAGAATATCTGCACAATTTTCAGCAATAGTTTAATTGTAGATAAACAAACATTGAATTGAATTTCGTCCAAGCTTTTTTTCTTTTTGATGCTTTTTTGTTGTTGTTCTTTTTGTGAAGCTATTTGCCAGAATATCTCATGGATTTCTCCTCGGTTCGAAAGAGTCGACTTCCCGTTGGGCGAAAACGGAACATGGGCAAATTCAACAGGAATGTGTCCTTTCAACACTACTAAAGGTTGGTTTTGATTGTCATTCATTTTTTATTCGAGGAATTGGACGAGGCATTGAGTTGAATAGCACGACTAATATGATCATTTCCCCGAAGGTTTGTTCATATATGGAGCGATAAACCGCCACAAAAATGACACCAGTTTTTTTCTGTAACGTGTTAATGAATGGCAACTGCGCGTAACAAATTTCTAGGGCGTATGCACTTATCTCTGTGTCATAAGATGAAGCTTATTATACTCTACGTCATCATAACAAAACACCGCCATGGTTCTGCCACGTCACTTCTGAACAGGCATTAAGGCTTGCAAAAGTAGCTTTAGATTATGGACGACATTAAAGCTACAACGCAAATTCTGTTCAGACTGTCCCTATAGACAGTGGCGGATCCAGGGGGGCCCTGGGGGAAAAATGTGTATTTTTACATTTTTTAACGTTAATTTTACCTTTTTTTGGCGCTCAAGGGGGGGGGGGGGGGGTGCAATTTTTCAAATTTTCAAGGACCCAAAAAAAAATAGTGCTCACTACCCCCCCCCCCCCCCATTAATTACTTGAGAAAATTTACTTTACTTTATTTGTGTCTCCTTCTTTCTTTGTAAATGGTAATAATGTTTGCCAGTGTTATGTTAAAGGTAATACAAAGTTTTGGTATGGGGTCATGAATTTGGTTCAAATAAACATATTGGAAGCATATGCGATCCTACAATATTCAGTGATCGTTTTCGCGGTTGAAATCGAGTCTACAGTTATGGAATTGTAAATAATATACTCTTTATGTTATATAGCTCCCTCTCAAGGTCAATATATTAAGTAAGATATAAAACAATGTGTCTGGACTAAAATCGACCGATTAGCTATTCCCGTTAGGAAATTATATATCACAACTACATGTTCTGAGAATGTCATGGTCGCAGCTACCATTGTACGGCCGTAAGCGCTATTTAAAATTTATCCAAATTTACCGGGAGCACCGGTAAATTTTTGTATTTAGTTTTTCTCGAAAACAGAAGTGTTTTAGGGGCCAAATTTTCTAGTGCTTTTAATGCATCCAAAGGGGCATCTAAATATATCAAAATTGTAAAGAATCACTATCTACCCAATTTTCAAAATTTCCCGAAACTTTGTATTACCTTTAATATATAAAAAAATATATGTGTATTTCTTTTTTAACCAAACAGCCAATGAACCCATCGGACGGGCTCTGTGTATCGGCGATGGTATTACCCAGAGCCAGTGGCAACCTGTGGATAATTGCGGACCATTTAGAAATGTCACAGATATTCTCACTGAAATTGCACAGGTTTATGGAATTTTCTTTTCAAATTTCGATCATTGAAAAGATGCTTTGTGATAATCCCCATATGTAATTCAATCGTGTTTAGTACATTGTAGATACCACTGATCATTACAACCTGAATAAGAAGAAAACAAATATATAAGTATAAGATGACCTATCATTGCGTAGATTTTACCCGATTTGGTACTTTAATTTTTTATATCAAGTATTGTGTACATTTTTACCGAGTATTGTGAACATTTTTACACAATAAACATTCATGTTCCGTTCTTACTCAACATTTTATGTTACCTTAAGGAGTGAAAGTCGTATCACTCAACATGTACATGCTGTAATTATATTTTCCCTTCGAATTTTAGGTAATTGTAGGTGAAGAAAACGCAGGTGAGGTGGGCCAGCAAATAGCAGCTGTTACTTCCAACATCGAAGATATCACATCAGATGACATCTCGTTTGTGTCGCAGATAACATCAAACATTGTGCAGCAAAATCTTACTGGTGAAGAGGTATTCTGCACGATGCAAGACTAATCCTATTGAACTTGAAGTTGCGATTGTTGATGAATTTTATTATGTTCCGTTAATTATCTAATGGGGAATAAATTTGGGTCTTCCCTCTGATACATGTATACAATTGTCAAATATGTGAAAGAAGGAAATCCCATAACCAGTTTTAACAATATTGGACGCCTTAAAGCTAAACTACTGTGAATAGAGAATTGACTAGAGCCTTACCTCGTATCAAGCTCTTTTTTTAAATCATTTTGCATAATACTTTATTGGTTCTATGACTGATTGAGGCCTGTCACTGTCCTTTCATATCTTTTAACCCCTTGGCAGTTGCTTCTTCCAGAAGTTGTGTAACAGCTTTAGAATAACAGCTGTGCTAAGACTGTCATGTAATTTAATACCCTATCGTCATTCAGTTTGACTTCCGAGATTTGGCAATTTTCTCCTGCTATAGTTTAAATCATCTTCATATTTTGTGTTTGAATTGACAGGTAACAAAGTCTATAACGAGTATTGTGAGCAATATAGCTCAGGTAGACACAGGGGAACTTGAAGCCGCAGAGGAAAATGGTGGGGGCAATAAGTAAATTTGTCCAGGCTTTTGAGGAACAAATCAGTCGTGTTGAGGTTGCCGATGGTGGGATGCTCAACATTCAGCAGCCATATGTAGCTGTACAGGTGATTTTACATTGATATCGTAGGCTATGAAAAAATAATTTGATTCAACCAGTATACTAAAATATAGAATTTCATGTCCAAGTTATATAATTGTAGACATGGATATTCAAAATTAAAAGAATTGAAGAAAAAAACTGACACTGCCATTCATCCATTATGCTCTCATTCTATCTGGTGTCAAACAAGGCGCGACACTTCCACCATTTTTCTTTTCATTTAAAAAAAGATCTTCCATACAAAATTATTGTTTGTGCATTTAAGTGTGCGGGATACATCACATTTTTAATTTGGGGGTGCCTTACTTGAACGTCTGTGCATGGTGCTAATCGCCTCATTTTCAATCATCGTCATCAATAATGATGATAATAATAATGATGATAGCAATAATGATAATAATATAAATAATAATTGTAATGATACTAGTAATAATGATAATAATGACAAAACTAATGGAAATATTTTATAATGATATTAAATAATTTTAATAATAATTGATTATTGATGATAGTGATGACAATAATGCAAATAATACCAATGATGATGATGATAATGATTACAATATTCGATGTGTAAGGCCCGGAAGGCACATGAAATCAAGTACTCAAGGTGCACTAGTGCGAAGGAGAAATCAGATAAAAGGATCTGCATTTTATACAAACTACAGAAAAATGAAATAAAAGGGAACAATTAATTATATTCCAATCCAAATAGAACAATGTTAGATCAAGTTTGAACACCTCAACTGATATGCTTTCAAGGGAGAACATTTCACAGCGAAGGCTCTGCATGAGCAAAGGTACCCTCTCCCAGTTCCGTTATTTTGGATAATAATGATAATGATAATAATAATAACTATGATATTAAAAAATATTGATATTATTGTTAATAAATAAAATATAAAGATACAATAATAATGATAATAATAGTCATAATAAAAAATAAATATGATAATAACAATAATAATTCAAGTTCTGATTCAAATAACAGGTCCAGAGTGTACCTGCTGAGGACATAATGCGTGGCCTTGTGCTTTCGCTAGCTGGATCCAGTCTTTCAGACCTGACCAAGTCCAATTTTACCATCAATGCTCCGACCCAAGATGACCGCGATGAGAACATTGCTACCAGACCAGACATTATTGCTCAGGTCAACATTCCACCTTCAGTTTCATCCATCATTTCGTCCACGGCCCCACTCTCAGGATCGCCGTCGAATGGCAGTGGTGAATACGTCCGGGTCAACTTCAATGTATTTTCAACTCCAGCCCTGTTCATTTCTAAATCATTGCGCACATTCAGTGCAGATAATGAAGGCTTCAATCGATCGGCTAACTCTCCCGTGATTTCTCTCAGTATTGGTCAAGGGAAAATAGCAGCCTTGACCGAATCCATCAACTTTACCTTCACTACAATAATGGTAAGATCCATAACAATTAAAGTCAGAATAACGTTTTTTTCATATAAAATTCAATTCAATTCAATTCTATTTATTTTGCCAAGCAATAAAAAAAAAAACAGATTCATGGTAGCAGTTGGTCCTTATATGCGGCTGACCAAATAATAAGATATAAAAAGTCTTATGATTTAATTTGAGCTATAATAACAAGTAAAACAAATAACAATTACATGTAAAATGTAATGAATTTAACAACCATTGAAATCTTTAGCTACCATCAATATAGGTCCATCAAATATTTTTAGTATTTACGTTTTAATAAAGCGTTAACAAATTTCAATTCACGTATTTCACGTGGTAAGCAAGGTCCATTATACATCAGTGAATGTTTATATGAAGTTGTATGTACAAGTGGCAAGTGAAAATTATCAGCAATTCTAATACTATAGTGGTTTATATTACAATTTAAAGTTAAACATTATACGTATTTCAATCTATTTTCTTTCTTTTTTCCCTCATTATAAATGGGCTTTTAAACTAAACCAATCAAAATTACCATTCAGTCTTCTTTCATGCCTTATTAACAAATTGTATTATAGGCCTATGCAATTCTTGCTTTTCTTATGTTATTGTTGTGTAGCCTAGATACGTGAATCCCAATTGTTCATTCTGGGATGAGGAGCTGGCAGATTGGTCACAAGATGGGTGTGTTGTTGTTTCTGGATTCACATCGTCTGATGATGAGGAAAGCGTGCGCTGTGCGTGTGATCATCTGACCAACTTTGCTGTTATAATGGTCAGTGAAAAGCAATTAGGCAATTATTACACATGTATATAGTTACATTATCACCATTTAACTACTCCCGGACAACTATAACTAGACTAACTAAACGCAGTAGGTTACTAGAGCTTTAGCAGGACAATCCTCTTGATAAAACAGGGATAAAGTTGGTCCTACGGATTAAATAGTATGGTCTTTGTACTATACAGTGCGTCCCAGAAAAAACGAAACCGAGAATTTTAGAGGTTTTAACATAACTTAATCACAATAATAAATAATAAATGACACATGTTTGTAATGATACATATTTCACGCATGAATGTACCAAAAAGTCATTTGGCGGGCGGTATCTCTAGAAAAATCATCTTCTCCCCTTTCATATGACACCTCAATCAGGACAAATGAGCTAGGAATAACAAATTTATGTTTGTTATAAATTAATGCTTGCATTTCCATAATTTGATTAAACAAATTCGTTTTCACTGGCTGCCTGCTATAGCAACAAACACAATTGACAAAAGACTGAACTCTGTTTCATTGACGACCAGCCACGCATCAAGTCCCTCGTCTTATTTGTGCATGGCTGATCGTCAACGAAACTCCCGAAGAACGATGGAGTGTAGAGCTGGTCTTCAATTGGGTATGAATAATATTCTCACTCTTGAGATCAAATAAAGTTTGAAGGTGTGGTGTCTTGTGTGGAAGGTAGTAAAGTGATATTCTTTTTTTTCCGGCAGTAATATAAAGTTACACCACTTTCTATTATAATGAATCTCCAGTTTCTCAGTTTTCAATTAACGACATATAGACTTATTGGCCCGAATTCACAAAGGAGGTTTGTCGACAAACCTTGGTTTTCGTACGTCATATGACGCGTTTTACGCGTTTTTCACAAACCTGGTTTGTAAAGAACAAAAGGAGGTTTGGCGAAACAAAAGGAGGTTTGGGCTCAAACCTTGGTCTGAGCTCAAACCTTGCTTTGTGAATTCGGGCCAATGAGAGCTGATGGTCAAATAATCAGTTTTATTTGACCATTCAAAGAAGATGTTCAGTTTGATCACACATTTCTTTCATGTTACAGGATATCCATGGAAAGGACCGCCCTCCCGACAAGGCATACAACATCCTGACTTATATTGGCTGCTGTATTTCTATCTTCAGTCTTCTTGTCACATTGGCAACCTACCTGTGGAACAAGTGAGCCCATTGAGAAAAGATATGCGATCATTAATGTAATACAAAAGAGACAGAATATGTTATTATTCTCTGGTCAAATTCAAATCCCCCCCACCCCCCCCCCCCTTTTTTTAAAAGTATCTCTTAATCAAACGATTTGTGAAATGCGTATAAATTTGGAGCACGGTTCTATTCCGTATCACTTCTGTTTGAACCAGCAGGGCTGTTGAGAACTACTATCAACAATATACATTTCATGATAGTAATTAAAGGGAGGAGGAGGAGGGGAGGAGGAGGAAAAGAAGAAGAAGAAGAAGAAGAAGACGAAGAAGAAGAGGAAGAGGAGGAGGAAGAAGAACAAGAACAAGAAGAACAAGAGAAACAGCCATAATATGAGTATTTGCTTGGTGATGTGACGAGGGTCACAAATAGGTTACAATATTAATTTGTTTGTATCATATCAATATTAAGCAATATACACTGATATTCTATCAACTTCGTAAATCAAATCCTCTGCCTCTTGGTGTGCAGTTTGCATATAGAACAGAATCCATATTCATTTCGAACATTCCACTTTGACATCGTCCTGAATAGTTCCACCCAGATTAATTTTATTTAACACGCCTGACAATTCAGGAGATTTGTGCCCGATAATAAAAGAGATACATGTTTATAAGTTAAGCACAATCACGAAACTTCCTTCATTTTACAAACAATTTGCCCTTAATTTCACTTTGTCTTGATGTTTGACATTTCTGTTTCCTGTGTTGCTAATGAAGTGATGGTAAACCTGTACATGTATGGTACAACATTGCTTCAACGCTTTCATAACCTTATTTTAATGTTGCAATTTTGATAGGGATTTGAGGACCAAACAGACTAGCCAGATCTTCATCTGTCTGTGCCTGACCTTGCTGTGTCTCTACACGACATTTGTCATCATGATCTCCCTGGATTCTCGTGAGGTCCAAGCTGGACCCTGTGGGTTCCTGACGGCCCTAGTTCACTACTTCGTTTTGTCCTCTATTGCATGGATGGGTGTGGAAGGGTACAACACCTACCTCATCATTGTGAAGATCTTCAACACCTACATCCAGAAGTTTATGGTCAAGGCTTTCTTAGCTGCATGGGGTAAGATATTTCTTTCCATAAGTATTTTTTTCTGCAATCACCGTTCAGCAATCAAAAACATGATGAATGGGTGATCAAACATAATTCTTATTCATATAACACAGGAAATATTTACTGGTCTCTGTTTTCTAATGAACAAAATAATTCCAAAACTCTGGCAGTGTATTCTATTCATTTAGCCATGCTTACTTAATGGACAATAATTATGGAAATATCCCATTACGACGGACTATAGTCCCTCAGGCATCATCTAACAATGCACATAGATTCGTCGTTGTTGTCATTTATGTTTAATTTCCTCATTATAAGTATTAAACATGGCATGCGATTCGTACAAAGACGACTCCAAACCCCAGAGACTATAAAAATCAAGATATCTATTCAATTTTAAAATAATTGTTGTGTAACCATGACCGTAGTAAAAACTTGTGAGCTGGACAGTACAACGATAACATGAGTAGGCCTATTAGAGAAACGGAGAAAGGAGTGAGCTAAGCCCATAGCCAATTTAGGTGTATTATCATTTATGAATGATTATAAAATGTAATTCCTTATACATGTATGTCATTTCAGGAATTCCTGCACTTATCGTGGTTCTTACCGGAGCTATTGCTAGGGACTCTTACGCCCATGATGATCTGTAAGTGGTACCGCTTGACAGTTTAGCTGGAATATAAGATAAGATAAGATTTTATTCGTCTTTCTTTCAAATGACATACATAGCATAACATTGGATCATAACACATTTACAATGCAAAATAACAAATTATGGCAATGATAAAAACAAAGTTAACTAAAAGAAAGACGAGGAGACCCTGGTAAAAGCAGAGCTTGTAATTATTAGGGTCCCCTCTGAGCCGGATAAAACATGATGAATAGATATTTGTGACTACCTAAGAATACAATAGGGAAAAGGGGGTATAACAAAACAAGAAGTGTACACACACACAACAACAACAACAACAAAACGAGAGACGAGACTAGACAAGACGGGAGAAAAGAGAAAATATGAGAAATAATAGAAGACTACAGCACACCGACAATAGGCACAGCACACAACGGGCACAAGACAACAGGGGGAGGGAATAAGAGGTTGACAATCTGAAAATATTCAGTTAGACACATATTAATATCAAGAAGAAAATTTACATTTATAGTAATACATAATATATCTTGGCACCATAATAACTACAAAGTCACAGTATTTATCGAGAAGATAAACCTTAAGTTTACACTTAAATGAAGAGAGACTAACAGATTGCTTAACGCTAGAGCCTAGAGAGTTCCAAAATTTAGGTCCAGTAAAAAGCAAAGTATTAAAAGTTAACTTTGTCCTTACTTGGGGTAAGTGAAACGCAGAGGCATTTCGTGTAGCATGGTCATGAACTTGACTATTTTTCTTTAAAATGCTGACTAGAGCCTGTGGAAGGACACCAGAATCGAAGTCGTACATTAAAGAACCCAGTTGAAGGTAATAAATATCTTGCACCTTTAAAATTCTATGCGTATAAAAAAGCGGATTAGTGTGCGTACGAAAGCTAACGTTACAAATAATTCTTAAGACCCTCTTTTAATCAAGTATAACTTTTCAAGGTTAGTTTTAAGAGAGTTACCCCAAGCAAGAACACCATAATTAAGATAGGGGAGGATTAATGTTGAGTACATTAATAGAAGGATGCCTTTAGGTAAAATTGATTTCAATTTATGAATTACGCCACTGTTTCTTGACAATGTCTTATAGAGATGATTTACATAAATTTCCAACTCATTTGCTCATCAACGTGCAAACCAAGGAATTTTGTTGATGATACCCTATCTATCAATACATTATTAAATGATACATCTCCTGGAAGCACTTTGATTGTATTACTAAAAAACATATAATTTGTCTTTTGCAGATTTAAAGACAATTTATTTGCTTGAATCCACAAAGTAACTTTACTTAGTTCGAAATTAACCGTTTCTAACAGAGTTTGTGAATTTTTGTGCGAATAGTAAAAGCTGGAATCATCAGCAAATAAAATGAATGACAAAATATCAGATGAGAAATGAAAGTCATTAATATATACAATAAACAAGAGCGGACCAAGGAGAGATCCCTGAGGAACGCCGCATGTGACATTCTGTAACCCTGAATCAAAACCGTTTAAAGAAACAAATTGTTTCCTGTCAGCTAAGTAGCTCTTAAACCAGTCCAGAGCTGTGCCCCTGACACCATAATGCGATAATTTCCCTAGCAAAATTTCATGATCTATAGTATCAAATGCCTTGGAATCAGGCGCGTACGCAGGGGGGGTGTTTGGGGGGTTAAACCCCCCCCCCCCTTTGGTATTTTTATGTGTATAAACCCCCCCTAAAAAACCCTAAAACCCCCCCCCTTTGGGTTTTTTTTTTAAATTTTTTTTTAATATTATTATTTAAAAAAAAAAAAAAAAAAAAAAAAAAAAAAATTCCCATGGATGACCTAAACAAGTGACCTTACCCCCCCAACGGAGCAACATGTCAAATTTTCAAATTTCGAGACAAAAAAAAAATAAAAAATGTCCTCTTACCCCCCCCCCCCCCCCCCCCCCCCCCCCCCCCCCCCCCCCCCCCCCCCCCCCCCCGCTTATTCAGCGGCTGGCTGAGTCGTTGCGCAATTTTCGGCCCGATTTATAAATGTTAAAACCCCCCCCTTGAAAAAATCCTGCTTACGCGCCTGCTTGGAATAATCTTTTTGTCTATTGCTTGTCAAATCTTATCTATAAAGTGCAGCAAGGCATGAGAGGTAGTATGTTTCTCTCGGAACGCAAACTGAAAATTTGAGAATATTTTACTTTTGTTGAAAAATTCTAAAGTTCTAACATAAATCACTTTCTCAAGGATCTTTGAGAAGGAGGTTAGAAGGGAAATAGGACGGTAATTTGAAAAAGATTGAGGATCACCCTTTTTAAAAACGGGTACGACTTTTGCAATTTTCATGTTTTCGGGGACTATTCCATTTAACATTGATGAATTAAAAACATGAATAAGGGGTTGAATAATCGCTAAGATAACCTGTTTAATTATGTCATTATTGACACCATCGTAACCAGGACTTTTCCCAGCCTTAAGCGAATTCACAATAGTAAGCAACTCTTCCCTAACTAATGGGAAAAGGAATAAGCTTTTCTTGTTAGATTCTTTCAGGAAATCGTTAAAAGATTTTTGACAGGAAGGGACCGCCCGTGACAGATTAGGACCAATACTGCAAAAATAATCATTGAATTTTTCCACAATAATATTCTTATCTTCCACTAAACGACCATCAAATTCAATATTCTTTACATCAGAATTTGTTTTCTTGGACTTGAACACATTTCTTATCACTTTCCAAGTTCCTTTGATATCGTTTGATGTTGCTTGAAACTGAGCAAAATAATATGTTTTCTTTGCTGCACGCAAGACTGAAGTAAGGGTGTTTTTATAATCAACATATCGTTTACGTGATATTTATTACCTTCAATTGGATTGCATAGCATAAAGCATACCTAATGATCTTCAAATTTCGGATTCAGCAAAATCATGTTTCTGTACTTTAATCTAGTTTATAGGCATTTGGTAATTTGGTATCTCATGAGTTAGCAAGATTGCAATTGTGATCTGAAATTGGTATTTCGATATCACTTTCGTGGGTATGTGTTGTGATCCAAGCTCTAGAAAGGTCACCAAGTGAATGCAGTCACCACATACAGGTGTATACGAACATTTCAGATGTTGTTAGTAACTCATGGGACAACAAAGCTTGGACTTGCCAAAATCAATAATGCGAAATTATTTAAAATGTCAAATTATGAGTTAAAATGTTTCAAGGACTCTGAAGATTTTGTATAAATGTCGCTAAAATAGTCAGTACTGATTGACTTTAATAATTCAGTCACTTTACCAAATGTATATTTACTATCAATAGATGCTTTCTACAATTCTGGGCTCAAATCGGTGGTCTCCTGATTCCCATGTCCATCATCCTCCTCATCAACATTGTCATCTTCATCCTGGTGGTTCAACAATTGATCCGGTCAGCCAACTTCGCTGGTCGGGTGAAAAAAGAGGCTAAGGCAGAACGCCGGGAGACTATCGTACGCGTCCAGAACGCGATCTGCATCTTGCTCCTGCTCGGTCTGACCTGGGTCGCTGGATATCTTCTTTTGATTCCATCATTTAGTCAGGTAAATTAGCCAACTAGCTTCAAGAATAATTCATGTATGGTATTTATCAATTCTAAGAAGTATCTTGAAAACTCAATTATGATAATTACATACACCAGCAATACCTCTTTAGATTTTTAGTATCTGAAGTACATGAAAGAGAATGCCATATACCTAATTATTATTTCCGAAACCTTTGTGTTTAACAGGTGGCTCAACCAATCTTCATCATCCTGAACTCCTTCCAAGGATTTTTCATCTTTCTACTCTACTGCGTCCGGAAGCCTCACATCCGTAAGAAATGGGGGCTAACTTGTTTTGACAAGTTCTTAAAGAAAGAAGCAACCACTTCCAGCGGTGGGGTAAGCGTGACGGCGCTATCCTCATCAGCTGACATGATCAGCAATATGCGCCCAGGAGCCTCGGATAATTACTTTTTGCCTACCAAAGGCGACAATCCCGATCCGATGTGTATGTTCAATCCGACCTATGATGAAAGCCAGGTTGAGGAAGGGGTCATACCACCCATGAACACATATATCCATAGTTCCACAGAGGAACAGAAGAAGGACACGGATCGTGATGCAACAAGCGCTGATGTTGTGGCGGTAAGTCTCCATCTTGATGCATCTGTCACAAAAGCCACTAAGAGAAGTGATGGTGTTTCCTCCAACACAGATGCTGACACGGTCATTGTAACTCTGGATTCAACTGATGCCAGGAAAGCTACCGAGGGTACCGATGGTGTTGCTTTGACCAACAATGATGCTGCCGCAAGTTCCCCTAAGGATGCAGAGTATGGCACCAAATACAATGAGAGGAGTAATGATGCTGCTTCTGCACCAAGTGATGCTGCCGTCAATCTTCCAATGGATTCAACGGATATCAACAAAGGAAATTAGAGCAGTGACATAGATTCCGGTGGCATCACAGATTTTGCAACTGCCAATGGCACATTTTCAGTTTTGACTATAGCAATGTATTCATTCTTAATTTTAAAAAATTGTAAACGGCTTTTTATTCATTTATTTTTAAGCAAGGAGAAGGTCTTATCAAGAGAACATGTTGTTATATTGGCATACTAGGTAGGGGATGGGTGGGCTGGATGTCGGCTGAACCCCCCCCCCCCCCCCATTCCTTTTCCCAAAGAATTTGGTATTAACAAGGTCTCTGCCTGGAATCGGACCGGGTCACTGGCTGAGAACGCCAATGCCTTAACCACTACATAACACAGAACCCTCCCACCCCCTTCCAAGGCTTTTGCAATTACCAATAGTCCGTCACCACACATTTAGGCAACCGGGTGACGACATTATATATGTACATTTATATGTACCGTATGGAAGCATTCATGATCAGATGGGTTTTTTTTAATAATGTTTTGTGGTGTATTACTCAGATAAGAGATCTTTTCATTGTTGGAAAAAGTATGTTGATGATGATGATGGTACCAGGCACGTAGCCACGGGGGGGGGGGGGGGGGGGGGGGCACGTGCCCCAAACAAATTTCCAGGATCGGCTGAACTTTTTTAGACCCCTTTTTTTTTCTTGATCGATCACATGTATGTGCCCCCCCCCCCCCCCAAAAAAAAAAAACCCATCAAACTCTGGCTACGTGCCTGGATGGTACGAGGGTTTTTTCAATTCATTTTAATCGCTTTTAGTCATGACATGATGTATATATATGTATATTTCGAATGGAAATTAGATGATAATGGTTGCGTAGCTTATAAAAAACAAGGTCCCGATTAATGTCCTTTTTTGTGCAAAGGTTGAAATAAATTGTCTCCGCGGGGAATTGAACCAGGTCACTGGCTGAGAAAGTGAATGCCTAAACCACTAGACCACAAAGAACCCCCGAGCATTTTGTAATTACCAATATTCCGTCACCACATATTTGGGCAACCAGGGGATTGCCATTTGTCATCATCTTTATTTTATTTCAATGTCAAAATTATATTGTTTCAATTTATATGTACCTTATCGAAGTGTTTTTTGTATATGATATTGTGTGGTGTGTTACTCAAAAAGGAGGTCTTTCCATTTTTGAAAAAAGTATAATGATGATGATAATAGTACAATGATTTTTTGTTTTGACTTTCATATAATGCAAAAGGAAATTATACAATGATGGTTGTGTAGCTTAAAGCAAAGTTCCCCCTCGTTGTCCTCTTTTATAATTTCTTTGCAAAGGTTGAACCAAAAAAAATTCCGCCGGGAATCGAACCGTGTCACTGGCAGAGAACGACAATGCCTTACCCACTAGACCATAGATACGGCCAGTGGCTTCGGCGATATCAGATTTAATTGACCGACAGATTTGGCAAAACTTGTGGAAAAACATATATATACTCTTGAGGTGGTTGAGGAAATATTGACAAGTGAAGAGGAAATAATGTAAAATCCGTAGAAGATACAAAATATACTAATTTTTGGCTTTAAACCTTTGTCAAGTAATGAAAAATACATGCAGTTTTTTAAGTTTCCTTGTTGTTCTGTGGTTAAACTGTCTGTGTAGTTTCATGTGCTTTTTAATTTTAAGTGTCTTAGTCGGAATTGATATCACCATATTTTACTCAGAAAATGTACTTTATTCTAAATTAATTTTGTTTGTCTTCGTTACTGATTTTGTTCAAGCATAACATTTATTGTTCAGGGTGTCCCTGAAAAGAGACTCAAGTCTATCGTTAAATTATTCAAATAATCCAGAACTCTTTCTGGTTAATGTGCACATAACAGAAAAGCTAATAAGCAAATAAATTATTTTCCTTCAAATAGCGATCGAGGTTAATTGTCTCTAAGCCCTACGCATATTAAGTTACACTCACATAAATGAATGAAGAAATATTTTGTAATGAACATTACCGGAATTTACATATAGATATACATATGTAAGACAAAAATATATAGGTGCAAATGTACTCAGACAAATTTACATATGACGAAAGTAAGAGCCACAGGAGAAATACTTTTTTGATTAAATGTGCAAATGGTAGGCATTTAGGCTAGCCTTAAAATTAGAAAAATGAAAAATAAGAATATCGGGCTTTACATGAAGAGTTTCCATAATTAGTATCCTCAAATCATTTGTCTTTGCAAAACAACTATCATCGACTCGTCATACTGTCTTAAATCAGTCGTATGTGATTTAATGATCATATTCTTGTTGTCATATGTTATAAAGGAAATGAGCTTTTCAGTGATGTATATATTAATGATAGCAAATAATTTAGGAGATTATTGCGGATTATTGAGTAATTTACGAATATAAACTTAGGTTTTAATTATCACGGACACACTGTATTGTAGCTCGTTTCAATGTTGGATTGCTTAGTTAATTTCTGATACTGCTGATATATAGCATGAAAAATCAGAACATTACTGTTACTATCATTTGTATTATTGTGCGCAACAAGAAATTTATAAAAGCATGCTTAGTAATAAAGTAAATGGTGGAGTGGAAAGTTGGTATTCACATTTTTTTTATTAGTCAATTTATTTATTTATTTTAATCAATTATTTCATATTCGTATTTCCATTGCGATTTAAAAACGTATACAATCTTAACTATTCTTGACAAAGCTGTCAAAGCTATCAAAAATGAAATAACAAGAGAGCCCCAAATCCACAAGATCAATATCCACAAGATCAATGGCATAATCTGGGTTGTATTTGTAATGGTATTTACTCAAAGAATTCCACATGGAAGCCGATCAAGTGGCCGAATTACATGGATTTTACCGGGTAAGTACAAAAGACAAAAGATTTTACAAATTTATACATATACCATAGTAATATAATGATATAAAGGAGAGAAATAGAGAGAGAGGGAGAAAAATTTAGAGACGAGACAGAAAAGAGAGAACAAGGAACTTTGACATAGAGGCAACAATTAAAAAGAGTGGGATTGCACCCAAAAAAGAAATATTCTATTTGTTGAACAATTAGAACCTTCAATTTATCATGAATGTCTATTGCCAATGAGGTGCCGAACAAGGGACTTTTGCATGGACTTTCAAAAGAATCACTAATGTATGCAAAGCAGACAGCACAATACAGTAACCTCATTAATCAGTAAAAACGCTGTTTTACTACAGTTTACTGGTTCGAAACATGCTGAGTGTGCGCATGAGGTTCACCGCGAAATTATTCGAGCAAAGGGTCGGAGCAGGGCAAATCAGTGTTTGGGGCTGGCGTGATCACCACAATTCTTTGGCACAAAATTGTTTGGAACCAGCAACCTTGATAACTTGGCCAGTATGACGTCACACTCCCGTACTTTAAAGAGTCTTTACTCAAGTCATACTGACGAGACCTACAACAAACCGACAACAAACCAAACATAACAAACTACATTACCCCGAATTGCCAAGAATCGGACGGTGTGGAGTCGGTTTAAATGTGTGACTGAATTATCACACCCCAGTAGCACCAAGGAGACCGACAACAGACCGAACAAAAAATTACTTTACATCAAAAGACCAATAATTAGTCGGTTTGGGATCGGTGTGGAGTCGGTTTGGCACAGCGGTGTGACTGCGGAGTTAGTCTGGTTTTGGTAAAGCATCGAAGACAGCTGTTGTAATATCCCAGTCACACCGAGAAGACCGACACCAGATCGACTCCAAAACGACTCTTGGCCGTTAGTCGTAATGTACAATGTTGTTCGGTCTGGTAGTCGGTCTGGAGTCGGTCTTGGTGTGATTGAGGTATAGAGGCTCACATATTTGGAAAAAACTCATCGATGCTGATAATGTAACTCATTAAAACATTATAAGTTGTCACGACAACCGTATAAATGCCTGTCAAACAACTTTATTTATTTACACCCATAGTCATAGAGATAGATAGATAGATAGATAGATAATGGTTTTATTGAGTATAAAAGAGCAACAATGCATCGCGGCCTACAAGGCCGAATTGGGCAATGTTTTACAAATGTAAATTACAGTATATAAAAACATTCATATAAAATAACCTCAAATTAATGAACTAAACTTGAATGAGTAGATTGTTAAACAAATAAAAATAACTTTAAAATGCTTATTTCTTATTATTTGATCTCCCTAACTCATTTTGTATATAAAGGAGATAAAGAGAAGTGAAGAAGAACATGATGGTGGTGTAGAGTAAAGAAAGCAAAGAAAAGAGGATGGTAAGATTAAGAAGAGGATGAAGAGGAAGGAGAAGTGAAAAAGTAGAAGAGAAGGAGAAAGAAGAAGAAGAAGATTCAAGTAGGGATAGTAAGATGATAGACAGAGCGTAGCGCGAATAGTAACACCATCATAATGTATCGATATCAATATTCAAGCATTACACATTATACAAACTACTAATGATATAGGCGAAGTTATGAAGAAAATAAATACTTATATGAAAAATTGTACGATTAAAAAACAATACTCTAGGTAATAGCTACTCTAAGGAAAAGGTTATAACGTTTCAACCAGACTATAACAAAGGAGAACCCAAATGAGAAGCAAAAGCAAAAGGAGAAAGAGGGAGAAGAGGATTGAGAAGTAAGGATAAGGGTGAGATGAAGAAAGGAGGTGGGAAAGTAGAAGTGGTAGAGGAAGAGGAGACAACTGTAACATTGGCCATGGAAGATAATTTCAGTCATTTAAACAATTAAAAATAAATGGTTAAACACAGATTTTTAACTTCGGTACAGAAAATGTAGTGATTCTATTATACAGATACAAAGATTAGACCCCAGTATATATATAAAATTGGTATATGAATATAAATGTATAAAAAACAAATTGCATAAAAATTTATTTCATACTTTGTGTGTATCGGTAATTGAAACCATAGTTTGCCTTGTATTGCACTTATGGGATTACATCACAACTATAATATTGGTAGTATTACAAAAATAAAAGTAGATTTCTTGTTAACTAGAATTGTAGATGCGTACAAGTGATGGTATGGGGCTGTTCTTCACTCTGTTTGTTCGGCAACGTAGTTCTGGTAATTTCTTAGTATGTCTAAGGACTCTTTTCTGAGTAATCTGGGGTAAGATGTTCTTTAATTGGTTCCTGGAAATACTTTTTCCAATGAAAGAGGTGCACAGCGAATGTCTGCTTTGCTCAAGTGTTTCCTTATCAAAGCAGGTAAGAACGTTCTGGTAAGTAGTATACCGAGCACCAACGATGATGCGGAGGGCTCGCTTTTGGATTTTTTCTAAGCTTTCGCATTGTTTCTTGGTGATGCCGCTGTTCCAAACCGGTGTCCCATATTCGAGAATAGGCCGAACATATCCATCATATATGGTTAACAAATCGCGAACTGAAAGGCAGTGCCTTTTTAAGATACGTAGCATGTGAAGTTTTCCATTTGCTCTTTTGATGATATCTGTAACATTTGATTCCCATTTCAGGTCACTTTGGATCAGAATGCCGAGAAGCTTTATAGTATTGACGGATTGTAGTTCTAGACCGTCAACGCGAATTGCGGGTAGGACAGTAGGATTTCGTGAGAAATTGACTTCCATTGCGAAACACTTTGTGGCGTTCAGTTTCATGTGGTTGGCCTCTGACCAGGAGGCGAGATCAGTGACAGCACTCTGCATGTTGGACGGTTTATCTCGAGTGCAACATTCGACATGTTTTTCAAAGGGGATTAGTTCGGGAAAATTAAAAAAAGATGCGTCCATCCATGACTCTTTTCAAAACTAATAAATATAATTTACGAGTCTTGTTTTCCGAGGACGTTCACACGAGCCCTTTGTTAGCGAGAATTCTACTTGATTGCTCAAATCTACACAAATGAAACACAAGGCATGCTTTATCAGTGGCGTAATGAGCAAAAACTTTAGGGGGGTCAGAACGAAATCCGCATCACCACCAAGTAGCATAATGCAGGGGCGGCGGTGCGTCTTCCAAAATAGGGGGGGGGGGCAACAACAAACAAGGCACTTTCCGGAGGAAAAAAGGGGGCACGTACAAAGGGAAACATACAAAAACATCGGTATAAAATTATACCTCTACATCGTCATGATCATCGTGATTACACTACCAGGTATGATATCAATATTTGTTTCTTTCTTTACGTGGTACAAGATAAGCGACATATTTTGTAGTTGGGTGTGGTGGTCTGAATATAGATAATAATAATAATACTCAGTTTTTTAATAGCACTTATCAGAATCACTAAGCGCTCCCGAAGTTGGAGATTATTACCCCGGCTTTAGCTGTGCTGCCATTGCGGCGCTCTAGCATTTCAAAGAATTAATTCCTGCCAGGTACCTATTTACATCACCTGGGTTGAATATGGCAACTGTTTATCAATGTCTTGCCAAAGGACATTAGTGCCGCGGCGGATCTCGAACCGTGGACCTTGTGATCGACAGTCTGGCGACTTAACCACTGGACCACGGTACCTATACATCTTTGAGCCAGTGAAGCGAGTGAGCAAAAGTTTCAAGATTTGTGAGGTCCCAGTGCGAAAAAATTACATCTTATGAAGAAGACGAAAAACAAACCCTGATGAGTATTAAGCACAATCTAATGCAGAAAGACTGAAAAGTTCTTTTATAAGTAACATAATTATAACATCTATAAATATGGGAGCGAATTTTAAGGAAACTTCATAAAAAAGGAGGCTCTAAGTCTCCTTTAATTAGGGGCTCGTAAAAAAGGGAAAAGGGGCACTTATCTGAAGGAAATATGGTACTAATTAGAAAGGAAAAGGGGCACGTGTCAAAATAAAGGGACACTTATCAGAGGTGGAAAGTTGCATTTAAGAGAAAGGAAGGGGGTTCTTATTACGAAGGAAAAGGGGCACTAGTCAAATTTAAAAAAGGGCAATAATATCAGAGGTGAAAAGGGGAATTTCTCGCACCTGAAAGAGGTACTCATCAGAGATGAAAAGAGAGAAAAGGACAGTTATTAGAAAAGAAAAGGGGCACTTGTCCTATGTAAAAAGGGGCACTTTGGGGACACCTGAAAAGAGGGGACACATCCCCAGCCCCCCCCCCCCCTTATAGGGAGTGCCGCCTCTGGCATAATGGGTAGAAGTGAGAAAAAAAAACCAAAAAACCATATCATTTCATCAACATTTGAAAATCACTGGAATCGAATTAGAAATAAACCACGTTTGAATTTTATTGGGGGTCAACTCCCCCCCCCCCCCCCCACCTCCATCAGTACGCCAGTGTGATTTATCGTTTACAGTGGAAAGGGTTTAGCACCACATATATGTTTATATCATGGACAGATAACCACCACATACAGATACATGTAGATGAACCAATACACAGTAAGTGATGCATGTCGGGATAAAAAGAAACCCTGCATTATCTCTATGACGATTGGAATAAAGCGAATGACTCTAACGTGCATGTAATCAGGAGAAGTACCCTTTTGTCTATACGGCCTTTGTAGTGACGACGCTAATGTTTCATATGAAAGACCGCGAAAATATAGCAATTAATTGCTCAGCTTCTGTTTATGAATAATGAAACAATTTAATGTGCCCTACCTCGACGCCACAATAACATAATTTGCCTCGAGCTGATGACGATAATGGTCTCCATGATTTTCAACTCCATTTATTATCATACTGTTATTTGAATAGTTTGGCATTTATCCGTTAACGCTCATTCCATCATCAAAAGTTAATGACTTTTAATATCAACAATAATCGACAGTACTACTACTACTAGCAATAATTGCCAGTATCTTTAAAATATCACCCCCAAAAGGTCCTGTCTTGGGGTAATACGGTAGCAAAATAGGGACATTTTAAATTATATATATATATATATATATATATATATACGTAAGAGAACGATTGAATCCAATGTTCGAAGGACTATGCATACATACCATATTTAACAAAAAACTCCGAAATCGATCAAGTTTGCGAGTTCTCAAATTTTCGATCACTTTATTTCACGAATATCGTCAGGAACTAACGCATGAATAAACGTGCTGTCTGTTTATATTATGGAGGGTAAACATCACGTGAACTCAAACATTAATAAATACTACAAAAGAGAGTGACTGAAAGAATTTGTCAAAATATTGAAAAAGTAGAGAAAAGTAATTAAAATGAAGAATAATAAATTGTTGTTTCCTAAAGAAACATTCGATTAAAAGATCTCTCAAACTAAATCATAACTATTTGTTACTATTAATAACGACCCCCCCCCCGCCTTTCAACCGACTCTCCCTCTCTTTCTCTCTCTCTCTCTCACACACACACACTCACTCTCATTCTATTTTTCTTCTTTTTTTCCTTTCTTTTTTTAAAACTTCCTTTTTCCTTCTCGTCATTCGATTGAGGGCATGCATGTGCACCCGGTATGTACGCCGGTGTTTCCACGTGAACCGCTACTGTTCAGTGAAACTGGGACATCCATTAAATATGCGTGAGCGCAGAAAACGAACAAACATTGGTTTTATTAATCTCATAGAAGAGCACATTCAACGCTATAGACAAAAAGCGGCAACATTAGTAATCCTCGGTTGTCGGCCAGTGCAAGAACGGGAATTTTCAACGGTTCGTGCTTACAGTGTTTCGACTAGCCGTAACAAAATGGTATGTTTTCCCTATCTGCTTTCATTGTTAAAGTCGTTAGAAGATTCTCTTTATAGGATAGGTTAGGATAAATGAGACACTTCGAAATGATCATAGCAAAAAATTAAAATTCCATCATATTCTATAGAGGTTTTATTAAGAAAAAAAACCACAGTAGCTCATGAAGAGAAGCATTCCTCAAATAAGGTGCATATTACACATTATTTTTAAAACAGCTGTACCGCATGGATTTGTTCTTATATACATCAATATATACAAATATTTTCTTGACAGTTTTTAGCAATCTAAAATTGTCCAAACTAGATTTAGCTGGAGAGAAGGAGTTAGAATACGTTACACACAATTGGCCGAATACAAACATCTTGGAAGAGAAAATAACTATTCAAATCCCATTTTAATATTTGTATCGATCTATTTCTTTATTTGTATATGTAGATGACATGCTAGTCATTTCTCTCTTTTGATTTTACACATTTTGTATGCATTTACATATATATATTTATTTGTATACATATACATGTGCAATTTTTTGGCGTTTATGTGTGTGCTTGTTTGTGAGGGTGTGCGTGCGTGTGCGCGCGTATGTTTGTGTGCGCTGTAGACATAGATAACAAGGGTTCTTCCATAAACTCTTTGACCCTCATACGTATATAGGCCTACTATAGTTTTACTAACCCCATATGAAGTGATATCTCATGATATCTCACAATGTTACAAATATAGATATACTCCTTCATTCCTTCAGGGCCAGGACCCTATTTTCACTATAATATATCATTTTTATTTCACACTTTGAACCAGAATTTCAGATTAGCGATCAATATCTTCGTACTCCAGCTACAGTTCCAGAGTGAGTGTTCAAATTTCATTTGATATTTACGAAAAACAATACAATAAAGATATATTTCGTTGTAAAAATCTTGGATCAACTTCCAGATTTACATCAGATCTTGTGTAGACTATCTCTGTTTGTCTGAAGACATGGGCTACCACATTGAGTTATCGCAATTTACAAAAGATTTCAGAGTGTTGAAGACCACAACTGAATTCAAACAGAATACCAGTCGCACAAACGAGACCCGCTCTAGACCGACAGCCGACCGTACAATTACACTACCCTGAACGGCCACGAATTGCTTGGTTTGAAGTCAGTTTGCCGATGTGACAAGCATATCGCTCCGTTTAGTCTCATTTCACAACGCCCCCTATCGTCAGAGTCAGCAGCCATACATATAAGCCTATGGAATTGTACCCACACAAAAAATCGTTACAAAAAAAAAAAAAAAAAAAAAACATTTTTTGTTTAAACGAAAAGCACATCCACCCCGACGTACGTTATCACTAACTCTTTCATTGGAACCCTCATGTCCCATTGACTTTTGAAAGCTCACCCACCGTAATTTGATCAAAATAGGTTGCAAGCTCGTCATTGCCTATAATACACATGTGAAACAAGTCGAACTTTGGACTCAGTTTGCCAAGCGATTTTAAGATTATAGGTCAAGCACACGAAGGATAAGAAGCATGAATTATCATAGATCACTTCTGCTTGGTTCATTAAGTCCATTTCATCCAACCCCCCACCGTCATTTTTCCATTTAGTAAAAGCAAACATTTTGCCGAGGTAAGCAAAAACATGAATATTCATGACACACCATGGACTTTTCGGTTATTAACAGAGGGGTGCAATCGGTCATCACGTCAAACTCCCCTAATTGCCACCAAGTATTTCATTCATTATATAGTTTTGTATGTTTCTTTTACTCACTCATGAATTATTAAATATCAATGATGGCTTAAAGATATGTAAAAGAAATTTTAGTTGATATTTATTAACAAAGTAATTTATATTTAGCAAAGCAATCTCACATACAAAATTACTATCAAGTGTCGTCTGCTACGCCGATTGTCGCCTGCTTCGTTTAAGGCACATATTTATCGTTTGGACTGTAAAGCCTCGGTCACAAATACCATTACGAACTGCTATACGAACGCCGTAAGAACGATTTTCAGACAATGGAAATTCGGGAAGACAATGGAATAACAGGGAGATTCGTACGAAATTATCGTTCGTAAGAACCTTTGTGACCATAGCATAAGGTATACCAGGGAGATTTGTATTTTTCTGCGGTACAACGTATAGCAGGAAAATGTTGTATATGCGGATCCTTTTAATGATTACTTAATGGGAGTGGCGAGGCGGTATGGTTTGAATTTCTTAGGCAGGTGAAAGTTATTGTATTGAGAAGAAAAGGAATGTTCAGAAAGGCATAATAAGAGAGGAAAATGGGAGTGGTAGCAATCTTAGCTTAATTGTCAGACACTAGATACACGACACAAATTTCAAGTGAGAAGAATGTATAATTCGCGCCATTGCGCGCTAACACATCACACGCAATGCATACACCCGGTACCCTGGAACACAGTGGAACATTCTAGGAAATTAAAAATTTATCTACAAAATAGACCTCTTGAATCATCTGAGAAGTAACTTACCCTATTCTGATGACTTCAATGAATTTCAAGATAACAATGGCTGCGTTTCCATCCAAAAATAAAACTAGTTTGCAATATATTTGCCGCCGCATTCAATATGACGTCATTGACAGCTGATTGGCTAGTTTGGTAGTGACGTCGAACGAGCTATATTTGTGCTGCAGTGATCCAGCGAGCGAAAACGAGACAATCGGAGCAATATGGACCTCAGTCACAGCGTCAAAAACACTCAAAACTGATTCTAAACCGAGCGATTCTTGGCCAGTCGGGATAATGTAGGTTATCGTCCTGTCTGCTATCGATCTGGTGTCGTCCTTGTTTGTGTGACTGGGTTATTTATATAAGGTACATGTTTTAGAATTGTATCATTACATGCTTCAAACAGATATTCTTGCTGATGGATCATGCCCTTTGATACCGCAAGATGTCTGTCCCTATGGTGTGTCTGAACGTACTGGGGACGTAGTCAAGTTGGTTCCCAAGTATCTACCACGTGACCATCCAGAATATGAAGTCCGAACGCCGGAAGAAGCGAGGGACAAAATAAACCTGTACTGCGCACAGCCGGGTAGGAACCTATCGACTTGTTTGGGAGATTTTCCGTAGGGGTTTGGGGCATGCTTAATTCTCTTTTATACAAATTGATTTTTTTTCTCGCTATCTTAGCCGATAAGAAAATATCTTATCCATGATCGTGAAGCAACTGTGCTTTAAAAGTAAGCCAATTTGTTTCAAGGAATAATTTTAGGAAACACATTCTCTCCCCCCCCCCCTCCCCCCCCCCCCCCCTAAAAAAAAGTAGATAACAAATGTTTCAGTATATATGATCATTTAAAAAAAAAATCTGCATTGGGAAATAGTAAAGATCTGTCATTTAATATTTTGGTGATACATTTTGATAGCTTCTTCCTGCATTGAATTCTTCAATCATTTTGCCCTTTTAATTTGAACACTTACTCTATAAGAAGAAAATTGTAGGGTGATCATAATCTATATCTAAAATGTATAACGCACATTTTTGACATACTACCTCTTGAGTGCATCAAATATGAAGAAGTCTATCGAAATTTGCTTGAAAATAAATTTATACCAGCTTACAAAACTTACCAGATGGATGTCAGACACATCAGCGACTAATCTATACCATACGTATTCCGACTATTGAAATTCAATGCCTTGTAACTGGTCAAATGCAATGGTATATTTTCAGGATGTTAAAGAAGGACATATTTGTAAACCTGTGCATATCTTACCATTCTTTCTTTTCTGTCCCTTTTCTTTCTCTCTTTCCTTTTCTGCTCTTCCTCCTCCTCCTCCTCCTTCTTCATCATCTTCTTCTCCTTCTTCTCTTTCTTCTCCTCCTCCTCCTCCTCTTCTTCCTTTCCTTCCCCCCACCACCACCACTACTACTACTACTACTACTACTACTACTACTACTACTACTACATGTACTACTAATCCTACTAGTACGACTACTGATAACAAAAATTCTAATACTACCTCTTCTTCTTCTATTTCTTCTGCTTCTACTACTACTAGTACTAATTATAACTAATCATCAACTTTCCTTAATTCTTTTCATTTCACCAGCGTGTGATTTCCAGGTGTGTTCCTATTATGGAGGAACATGCATGGAGGAACTCGATGGATTCCGCTGCATCTGCCGGGATTTTTTTTTCGGAGAGCGTTGTGAACATTTCGACTACGATAAGTATTTGTCGTCACGGTACGGATAATTAGACCTAAGGGATTCGAGAATGTTTGAATGTCTTCAGTGTAACATTTATCTGCACATTTTTTAAATTTGATTGTCATGTAGCTAATCAATGCCGAAAATGTGTAATTCTGCAAAACTTTCGTGTTGGACAAAGAAATTCTTCTGTTATTTGTTGTCTGTTATTTTGTGCAATTCTGCGCGAGTGTGCAAATCGGCACATAAGGCAAATGAAAGGTAAATTCTCTCACTGCTATAACTTCTTGGCAGGTTATTTCGTACATTATTTAAACTCTTGAAGAAGAGGGTAATCCAACGGCGTAGCCAGTTTTTCAGTATGGGACGGGGGGGGGGGGGGAGGGGGGGAATCGGCACAAAACAAGGATTGATGGAAATCATTCACATCGCAAGCAAACCATTGCATATACATGGATATGAAAATAATACTTAATACAATTATAAAAGATTGAAAGGCAATCTTTTAAAAAAAGTTAAACGGGAACTTATATACTTATGTTAGTCTGGTAAGTAAACTTTACCCTATTAGGGGTAGATTTTACCCATCAACTATTGTATATGTACCTTTTTTTTATATATATTAGTCGAGAACTTTATCCAATTCTTTTTGGGGCTTAAATTTGATAACATTGAAGTGATGAGGATGATAATAATAATTATGATAATGACATTAAAAGTTATAAATACTGATATTTTCGTTTGGAAGAGCAGAGCAGGTGAAGAAAGGTATATCTCACTATGGCTGCTTGTTTATTCTTCTCCAAAACTACAATTATGTCTAAGATTCGTTTGAAATGTATCATAAGAATTTTATCACCAGCAATTAAAGATTTTTGACAATGACATTAAATTATTGACGAGCAATTTTGTAAAATTCTCACACCTTTAAACGCTCAATTTTTATCAACCCTCACCAGAGGTGGCGCTCACAGGAGGAAGGGGTTCAAAGGGCACAAAGCCCCCAAAGTGCCCCCTTTTAACCAATGATAGGTGCCCCTTCTTTAAAAAAGCGCCATTTTGAACAACTTATGAGAATGCTTATTTAATTCGTAAATGTGTACATTTGCCTTATTAATAAGTGCCTCCTTTCACTTTCTGATATGTGCCCCTTTTTATACGGAAAAAATATTTTCATTTTATTTAGGATGAGTTCCTTTTTCCTGAGTTGAAAAAAATGCCCCTTTCCCCTTGTGATAAATGCCCTTTTCCTTCTGATAAATTCCTGTTTTCTGCTCCGACAAGCGCCTTTTTTGTTTTGTTATGACAAGAGCCCCCATTAAAATATGATGAGTGCTACCCCCCCCCCCCCCCTCCCAATCACTGCAAAATCCCATATGTGCTCCTTTTCCTAATAATGCACTCTTTCCCTTCTAAAAAGTTACAAATTCAAACTCGGATAACTGCCTCTTTTGTAATATAATAAGTGCCACTTTTTCTTTCTAATAAGTGTAATTTTGATCATTACCCATTTTTCTTGTTCGCTTGTTTGTAATCGGTATTGTTATTTATTTTAATTTTACTATTTATTTATGAATGCATTCATTATGCGAATAAGGACAGTGTTCTTGCTATACCGTATAGGCCTACTGTCTGCTCATCGAGAGCTGGTAGGGGGTTGACTCGTTCTCGTTTTACTAGCATTAGGGACTTTTATATTTGCACGTCGACATAGTGGACTGCCTTGTGTTACGTCCTTTTAAGGCACTTAAAAGGACGTCACATTGCCTTATAAGGACGTCAAACGTAGCAGTCCACTATGTCGACGTGCAAATCTAAAAGTCCCTATTAACTCAACACCCTTCTGGCCTTCAGGATAATTTGTAACACGTTTCTGTATATTATGTATAAAAAATAAAACCTGAATCTGAATCTCAATCCGAATCTGAATTTTATTTACGGACAAACCTCGCGTTTGTCGTGTACGAAAATATCATATCTTTCTGTTTTTCTCATAAGCGCCTTGTCCCTTGTGCACATCTAAAAACATTCAAGCTGCCCACAATATATTTTGAAACGAGCCCAATATTTACTTAGAGGTTTTTTTCTTTTAGAGAACCTTAGATAAGATAAATATCATTAAAGATTATAATAGTTAACTATTAATAGGGACTTTTAGATTTGTTGTTGTTTTAGTTTTAATGGCGTGTTTCATTCATTTATGAATATCTATGCACGACGTCATAGTAGACTGCTACACAAGACGTCGTTTTAAAGAACTGCGCATGCGTCACGTCGTCTCCGTCGTCGACTATTAGAACTGAGAACGCGTTCATCTCGATTTTCCCGCCGTCCTAAATGTAGAACGCTGCGCACGTGTTTTCACATATTTGACGTCATCTGAAACCTCAAAATGAATGACACAAAAGTCAGAGATATAATTTGAGCTTTATCATGTACAATGGAAAGGGTTGAGCACCACATATCATGGACAGATAACCACCACATACATATACATGTAGATGGACCAATACACAGTAAGTGATGCATTTCGTGGACAGAAAGAAATCCTGCATTACGATAGGAATAAAGCGAATGACTCTAACGTGCCTATGTAGTGGCGACGCTAATGTTTCGTCTGAAAGACCGCGAAGATATAGCAATTTATTGCTCAGCTTCTGTTTAGGAATAATGAAACAATTTATTGTGCCCTACCTCGACGCCACAATAACATAATTTGCCTCAAGCTGATGACGAAAATGGTCTCCATGATTTTTAACTCCATTTATTATCATATTGTTATTCGAATAGTTTGGCATTTATCCGTTAACGCTCATTCCATCATCAAAAGTTATTGAATTTTAATATCAACATTAATCGACAGTACTCCTACTACTAGCAATAAATGGCAGTATCTTTGAAATATCACCCCCAAAAAGTCCTGTCATCGGGTAATGAGGTAACATTTGAAATTATTTATACGTAAGAAAACGATTCACTCCAATGTTCGAAGGTTTATGGGTACTTACCGTAATTTAGGAAAAAACTTCGAAATCAATCAAGTTTGCGAGTTCTCAAATTTTCGAACACTTTATTTCACGAATATCGTCAGGAATTAAGACATATGAATAAACGTGTTGCATTTATATATTAAGGAGGCTATACACCAAGTGAACTCAAACATTAATGAATACTATAAAAGAGAGTGACTGGAAGAATTTGTCAAAATATTGAAAAGTAATTAAAATTGTTTGGCAAATGACATTTATTTGTAATCTTGAATATTCATCTTGAAGTTTCGTTTGATTCTGTGAGAATTCATTTTCTTTTTTTTAACCAGAAATCACCTTTATCTTTAAACAATTTTTGTTTCCCAAAGATAAAACATTCGATTAAAAGATCTCTTAAACAAAATTACAATCATTTGTTATTATTACCACTCCCCCACCTTTCGACTCTCTCTCTCTCTCTCTGTCACTCTCATTCTATTTTTCTTCTTCTTTACTCTTTTTTTAAACTTCTTTTTCTCGTCATTCGATTGGGGGCATGCATGTGCACGCTGCTGTTTCCATGTGAACCGCAACTGTTCAGTGAAACTGGGACACACATTGAATATGCGTGAGCGCAGAAAACGAACAAACATAGGTTTTATTAATCTCATAGGAAATCACATTCAATGCTATACACAAACAGGCAGCAACATTAGTAATCCTCGGTTGTCGGCCAGTGCAAGAACGGGATTTTTTTTAACGGTTCGTGCTAACGGTGATTCGAATAGCAGTAACAAAATGGTATGTTTTCGCTAGATTCTATTTCTAGGATAGGTTAGGATAAATGATACACTTCGAAATGATCATAGCAAAAAATTAGAGGTAGAGGTTTTATTAAGAAAAGAAAAAACAGTAGCTCATGAAGAGAAGCATGATCCTTAAACTAGGTGAATATTACAAATTGTTTTTAAAAATAGCTAAACCATGGATTTGTTCTTATATATCAATATATACAATTTCTCTTGACAGTTTTTAGCAATCTAAATTGTTCAAACTAGGTTTTAGGTAGAGAGAAGGAGGTAGAGTAGGTTACACACAATTGGCCGAATACAAACATCTAGCAAGAGCAAAAACTATTCTATTGTAATACAAATCCCATGTTATTATGTTAATCTTTTGATCGATTTATTTCTTTGTTTTATATGATAATTATATATGAAAAGAAAAAAGGAACATTGAAAAGACACGCTAGTCTTTTCTCTCTTTTGATTTCACACATTTTTGTATGCATTTATATATATATATATTTTACTAAAGGCGTCATTAGAGGGACATTTGGAGTGAAAAATTATTCATTAAGTAGACATTGTCATTAAGAGGACAATTTGGTGTCCTCTTAACGTTTTTTATGTTTTATTTCTCATAGAAGGCCCATTTTGTTTTATATATCTCTCTCTCTATAATTATGCAATTTTACTAAAGGCGTCATTGGAGGGACATTTTGAGTGAAAAAATGAATCATTAAGTAGACATATTTAGGGTTAGGGTTAGGTTTAGGGTTAGGGTTAGGTTTAGGTTTTAGGGTTATGGTTAGGGTTAGGGTTAGGATTTGTATGATGTCCACTTAATGTACCATATACAAGTCATGTGTACTTATAGGCGTTTATTTTGTTTGTGTATTTGTTTGTAAGGGCGTGCGTGTGTGCGCTCTATACCGTGTAAGTCAAAAAAAAGTTTACACCTAGAAAATTGCTAATTATTTAAAAAATCATCTATGAACAGTGAATTATTATACACTTTATGAAAGTGTGTTTTATCCCAAATCATTTGGTATCATTTTTGTGTGGTATGTGATCACGCTTGGATGAATAGGAGGCATTTTTTGCGAGAGTGTAAAAATCGACTTGCGCCAAAGTGATGCCTCCAGTACGTATTATGTTGGGATTAGCGGAGTGGGAGAATGAATTGAATGTATCAAATGAAATGCATTGCATATGCTTTTTGCAGAAGCAAAGTCACACACAAACACACGCACGCGCACAAATGTTCGTTGATATTTGATATTCGATATTTGATATGTGTGGCATGATAAATTTTGTTAGGGATGTTATTTAGACCGGCAAAGACCGAAATAATACCCAAATCCTAATTGATTTATTCAAACATCACATAAGCAACTTTGGCGCAAGTCGATTTTTGCACTCTCGCAAACAATGCCTTCTGTTCATCCAAGCGTGAATGCATACCACACAAAAATGGTACTAAATGATTCGGGATAAAACATTCTTTCATAAGATGTATAATAATTTACTGTTCATAGATGATTTTTTTAAATAATTAGCAATTTTCTAGGTGTAAACTATTTTTTGACTCACACTGTATAGACATAGATTATAAGGGTTCTTCCATAAACTCTTGGACCCTCATACGTATATACTATAGTTTTACTAACCCCATATGAAGTGACATCTCATGATCATGTCTCACAATGTTACAAATATGGATACTCTTCCATTCCTTCAGAGCCCGGCTCCTATTTTCACTGTAATATGCCATTTTTATTTCACACTTTGAACCAGCATTTCAGATTAGCGATCATCATCTTCATACTCCAGCTACAGTCCCAGAGTGAGTGTTCAAATTTAATTTAATATTTACGAAAACCAATCTAATAAAGACTTTTTTTTGTTATTTGAAAAATTAATTGAAATTAAGGTTTTATTATCACTTCGTCGCAACCGTTGAAGATTCAAGGTTCAAGATTAATTTATTGTCTGATTTTAAAAAAAATACAGAAATTTGTCCCCCCACTGGCGAGTGACATACATATACAAGCAACATAAACAATATACATTCGAGGATACAAGAAATTACAACAACAATAATAATAATAAAAATAATAATAATAATAATAACAATAACAATAAAAATAATAATAATAATAATAATAATAATAATAGCAATAGCAAAACTGACATGTAAATTTATAAACTGGCATTGAAAAATTGAATCTCGACAATGCACAGAATGCATGAAATAAATGTTCTTTGAACATTCACCCCTTCTCTCCCAGAAATGGAATATGAGGAAAAAAACAGAGACAAGAACAAATGAGAGAGAGAGAGAGAGAGAGAGAGAGACGAGTCGCATGGAATAGAAACGAAAGAGGAAATGTGAGGGAGAGAGAGAGAAGTAGACAGAAAAAGAAGAGCTCTGGGAGGGAAGAGATGAGGTAGAGAGTACAGGCTATCAAGAACAGTGACTGCCCATGGTAAATATAGAGAAATAACGAGTCAACGACATTGCAAGCTAAGGAAAGACCCTATGATGTTGAAAATTGAAAATTTCTGTCGAGTAAGGAACCTAGCCATTTTCACATTTACATACATGTGTCATGGGACAGCGGCCAAGTCACCCAAAGCAAAATGCGCAGGTCCCCGTGAGGCGCCTGTTCACACGAACGACCCCACCCACCCGCCAAGAACAATCGCATTCCAAACGTCGGAACGCGAATCGCATACATTTTGCGTTTCCAGGCCAGGCAAGATGTAATGCTTGCCCAACCAGCAACAACCAATGCATGCAACCCACACTCCCACCCCGAAACACAACCACTCCCAACAGGTGAACTGAATCACTCGCATCCAGGCACCCTCACAAAGACCCAGCTTCAATCCCGAATACATCACGAAACGGGTATATTTTAAGGTACTAACTAATTATTATGCAAAGTGGAAACTGCTGTTGCATAGCAACATTCATTTCTCAGCCAATTTTGGTTGGTATTTCATCATGACAAGACATGCAATAAAGTTAAGAGGAAAGCTTAACATAATAAATACATGTATGAGGGCATGCATGAAGTCTGGTACATGTATATAATAGAGATACAGTGTAGAAGAAAGGAGAGAAATAAGAAAAAGTGAAGTGAGGGAAGACGGGAAGGAGAAAAAACGTAGCATTTGATATATTAACATTTTTTAAAATTAAAATAAGCATGGCAAAAGACAACAACTGTTCGAAAAATAGTAATCATAAAAGTGACCTTGCACACCCAAAGCTGATTCTAAACAGAGTGATTCTTGGCCAGTCGGGATGATGTAGATCTTCGTCCGGTCTGAAACCGATCTGGTTTCGTCCTTGTTTGTGTGACCGGGGTATATACAAATTACGTGTATAATAGGTTTTTGTATGTTAATCATTACATGTTTCAAACAGGTATTCTTGCCGATGGATCATGCCCTATGATAACACAAGATGTCTGTCCCTATGGTGTGTCTGAACGTACTGGGGACGTAGTCAAGTTGGTTCCCAAGTATCTACCACGTGACCATCCAGAATATGAAGTCCGAACGCCGGAAGAAGCGAGGGACAAAATAAACCTGTACTGCGCACATCCGGGTAGGAAACCTATTGATTTGCTTGGGAGATTTTTCGTATGGGTTCGAGGCATGCTTATACGAATTGACCCCCCCCCCCCCGTTATTTTAGCCCGAAAGAAAGTATTTAATCCAATACTGTGCTTTAAAAGTATCATTCATTAGTGAAAATAAGCCTATCTGTCTCAAGGAATAATTCTAAGAAACACATGTATTCTCATAGTAGTGTATTTCCCCCTCAAATACGAAGAGAACATTAACACACTGCAAAACTTAATAATATATTTTTCTGTCATTATATCCACATGTCAAAAGTATTCCCATTTTAATATATCACTGATAGTACATGCCCCGCCCCTATCCCCCCCCCCTACACAAAAAGTAAATGACAAATGATGTAAGCGAAATGTATCAGTTTATTTTATCATTAACAAATATTATTTGTCTGCATTCGGCAATAGTATAGAACTATCATTTAATATTTTTGTGATTCATTTTGACAGCTTCTTTCTGAAATGAATTCTTCAATCATTTTGCCTTTTTATTCTGAACATTTATTCTTTACACAAAATTGTAGGACGATCATTATCTATATCTAAGATGTATAATGCAGATTTTTGACATACTACCTCTCGAGTGCATCAAATATGAAGTAGTCTATCGAAATTTGTTTGAATATAGAATTATACCAGCTTACAATACTCAAGTTTAAAGGGATCCGGTAACTTTGTCTCAGATTCTGAAACAAAACCCTAGATTTAGCTCATGCTGCAATGATTATTATAAACCTTTAGGTCAGTCAGGAACCTCAAGACTTTTACGAGCCGATCGCCTGTCTGATTATCAAGATATTTATGAAAGGAAATCGAAACCAAATTTTGCGTTTTCCTAACGTTTTTCATAACACTACAGTCTATTGGGTAAAGCGAGTATGGTAAAACCGGTCACTCAAAGATTTTAACTTTTTTAAGGCACTAATTCTTGATCATTTTGAAGCGCAATTTTTTTAGAGGGTACAATATTACACCATATCACATACACTGATAACATGTAGGGCCGTGCATCTCAGATTTAACATCGTTAAACGATGCCTTCAAAGTTCATTCTTAAAGCTTACCAGATGGATGTCAGACACATCAGCGACTAATCTATGCCATACGTATTCCGACTATTGAAATACAATGCCTTGTAACTGGTCAAATGTAATGATATGTTTCCAAGGTGTTAAAGAAGTATATATCGGTAAACCTGTGTATATCTTACCATTCTTCCTTTTTCTCTCTCCTTCTTCTTTCTCTTCTTCTTCTTCTTCTTCTTCTTAATTCTCCTCCTCCTTCTGCTCCTCCTCCTTCTTCATCATCTTCTTCTCCTTCTTCTCTTCCTTCTCCTCCTCCTCTTTCTCCTCTCTTTCTCCTCTCTTTCCCACCACCACCACGACTGCTACTACTATACTACTACTACTACTACTACTACTACTACTACTACTACTACTACTACTATATGTACTACTTATTCTACCACTACTACTTCGTCTACTATTACTTCTTCTTCTTCTCTTTCTTTTATTTTCTACTTCTTTTTCTTCTTCTTCTTCTTCATCGTCACCATCATCTTATTTTACTTCTTCTTCTTCTCTTCCTCCTCATCCTCCTTCTCTGCCTCCCTCTCCTGTGCATCCTACTAATACTACTACTGATAATGCTACCTCTTCTACTACTACTTCTTCTGCTACTATTACTACTTCAACTACTATTAGTATTAATAATAATTCTTCTTCTCCTCCTTCTATACAAACTCCTTTCTCTCTCTTCTCCTCCATCATCAACTTTCGTTTTTACCATTCTTTTTATTTCACCAGCGTGTGATTTGCAGGTATGTGAACGTGGAGGAACATGCATGGAGGAACTTGATGGATTCCGCTGCATCTGCCCGCCATATTATTCCGGAATGCATTGTGAACTCGAGGACTTAGATTATGAAGATGGGTATTGGTCGACACTGGACGGATAGTTAGACCTAAGGGATTCGAGAATATTCGAATGTCTTCAGTGTAAAATTTATCTGCACATGTTTTTAGAATGATTGTCATGTAGCTAATCAATGCCCAAAAATGGGTAATTCTGCAAAGCTTTCGTGTTGGACAAAGAAATTCCTCTGTTATTTGTTGTTATTTTGTGCCATTCTGCACGAGTGGCAAATGAAAGGTAAATTCCCTTAATGCTATAACTTTTTGGCAGCTTATTTCGTACATTAGTCAAGCTCTTGAAGAAGAGGGTAATCCAACGGCGTATTCAGTTTTTCAGTATGGGACGGGAGGGGGTGAGAATCAGCAAAACAATGATTGATGGAAATCATTCACATCGCACGCAAACCATTGCATATACATGTATATGATAATAATACTTTTTACAATTATAAAAGATTGAATGGATATTTAAAAAAAAAAAGTTTAACGGGAACATATATACATGTTAGTCGGGTAAGTAAATTTTACCCAATTAGGAGTAGATTTTACCCATCAACTATTGTACCTTTTTTATATAGTAGTCGAGAATTTTATCAGATTCTTTTTGGGCAGAGCAGATCAGAGCAGGTGAGCATTAAAATTATTCTCACTTTTACAATCGAAAAGAAAGGTATATCTCACTACGGCTGCTTGTTTATTCTTCTCCAAAATTACAATTATGTCTAAGATTCGTTTGAAATGTATCATGATAAGAATTTTATCACCAGCAATTAAAGATTTTTGACGATGACAATTCTCACACCTTTAAACGCTCAATTTTTATCAACCCTCACCAGAGGTGGCGCTCCCAGGAGGAATGGGGGGGGGGTAAAGGGCACAAAGCCCCCAAAGTGCCCCCTTTTTTACCAATGATAGGTGCCCCTTCTTTAAAAATGATAAGTGCCATTTTGAACAATGAGAATTTAATTCGTAAATGTGGACATTTGCCTTTCTAATAAGTGCCCCCTTTCACTTTTTGATATGTGCCCCTTTTTATACGGAAAAACTATTTTCATTTTATTTAGGATAGGTGCCTTTTTTCCTGAGTTGAAACAAATACCCCTTTCCCCTTGTGATAAATGCCCTTTTCCTTCTGATAAATTCCTATTTTCCGCTCCGACAAGCGCCTTTTTTTTCTCGTTCTGATAAGAGCCCCCCTTTAAAATCTGATAAGTGCTCCCCCCCCCTTCCCCCAAATCACTTCAAAATCCCATATGTGCTCCTTTTCCTTTTAATAGTGCACTCTTTCCCTTCTAAAAAGTGACAAATCTAAACTCGGATTACTGCCTCTTTTCTAATATAATAAGTGCACTTTTCCTTGCTAATAAGTGTCATTTAGACCATTACCCATTTTTCTTGTTCGCTTGTTTGTAATCGTTATTGGTATTTATTTTAATTTTACTATTTATATATGAATACATTCATTATGCGACTAAGAATAGTGTTCATGCTATAAACTGTCTGCTGATAGCTGGTAGGGTGTCCTTGTGATCTCGTTTTTCTCGCATTAACTCAACACCCTTCTGGCACACAGGCAGGCAGTATCATGTTCATGCCTTTGTTTGAATTGTATGTAACACTAAATATAGAAAATAAAACTGAATCTGAATCTAAATCTGAATCCTTGTATATATTCATTTTTTATTTATTACAATTGATAAAACAGTGGAGGGTAGCAGGCGCGTAGCCAGAGTTTGAGGTTTGGGGGGCACATACATGTAATCGATCGAGGTCAAAAAAAGGGGTCTACAAAATTTCAACCGATCCTGGAAATTTTAGGGGGGCACGTGCCCCCCCCCCCCCCCCCGTGCCCTCCCGTGGCTACGCGCCTGGAGGGTAGTGCGATTCAGTTAAAAGTACCAACTGAGCTCTCCACCGGGTTCTCCACGTACATGATACAAACAAAAACATAAAACATTACAAAAAACATGAATAAAAACATTAATACAATTCAATATACAAAAACATTTGTACATTTGAATAAACTATATACATGGAGCGCACGTGGGATGCGCGGCGAGACCCATCCCCCAGTAACCGGCTTCTTGTTTTGTTGTTGTGTTGTTAAAGGATGTTAGAGAATTGTTTACATTGTTTCTTGAAATTCACTTTATATCATATATCCTCACAAGCTGGCGCTATTTAGCTTTCACACTCAACTGAAGCTTGGGGGTTACATTACCTTTCATTGAGATATAAGCAAAAATGCATCTAGCATTAACTACAAAGTCCCAAATTCACCTGGATATCTGTGTATGATGTTTTCTTCAAAATGAAATCTCAACTAGAGTCCCAGATTTCTCATTTGCGGTTTTTTAGTATGCAATTCATTAAAGTTTCCCTTGTTCCAAAATCATGAATAGGGACTTTTAGATTTGCACAACGACAACGTGGATTGCTACGATCGACGTCCTTTTAATGCACTGCCTTGAATGGACGTCACACGTATCAGTCCACGCAAATATAAAAGTCCCTAATGTTGAATTGATTTAAACCCGGGGGGGGGGGGGGGGTTCTCAGATTTAGTTTTTACGGAAATGTGCCGCTGAAGCCCCGAAATTCCTTCCCATTTTTAATGGTCGTTTTTTTTTTGGGGGGGGGGGGGGGATTTTCGGGTGTTCCGAAAAAAATTGAAATTTTGAAAAGACGGACCCGTGTTTAGGAATATTTTTTGTTAAAAATGGGACCTACGTTTAGGGATGGGGAAATGTGACCCATTAGAGAGTATGTCGTAATATGTGAGTACCCCCCCCCCCCCTTCCGGGGATTTAAAATCAAGAAGATAAACAAAACTACTTAATTTTTAATTTGTAAATGAAAAAGGGATGATAAGTTACTCGTCAAACCACTGATTTCTTTTAGCGTTCTTCATCTTAGAACTCTTTGCAAATTGGCTAGAAAGCTCACTTCAATTCAATTGAATTCAAATAATTTAATTATAGCTATAACTCAATCAAAACATGAATAAAACTGGCTTCCTAAGATTAATAACAAATTGAATTTGCATTAAAAGTGAAAATTATTTATGATATCAAATGTCGATAAAGCATTTTAGGATACAAAATCTGTAATCATAAGGTAATCATTAATTAACTCGAAATTTAAAGAAGATTGAGAAATCCTCTAAAATCCAGAGCTTGTGTTTGTGTGTAAATACTCTTTCTTATAGGGAAAAAAAGAAAGGAGGAAAGAAGGAAAAGAAAGAAAAAGAAAATCACGAAGAGAAGAATATGAAGAGTGCCCTTTTTAAAAAGCATATCCGTACTCATTACCGTGACGAGATATAGGCCTACTATCAACCCCTCCCCCACCCTAGCAGGAGCATCAGATTTCTTATTTTTCTTCTTTCTCTTTCTCGTATGTGCCCCTATTAAAAAAAAACTATCGAGAGCATCCCCGCCCCCCCCCCCCGCCCCCTCCCCCTATAATTTCCCGAAAGTGGTCCCTCAGAGTTAATCTGTATCGTTGGTGTCATGAATGACCCATTGGTCTAATAATGAACTCTTTGAAGATTGTGAGATGACCCCTGTAAATAATCCTCAAAAAACTCCGTTGGGGTTGTGAGACCCCATCCTATCCCCAGGCCGCGAATTTTTTTTCCGTACTCGAGAGGGCAAATACCCCATGTGCGCATGCGCGTGGTATTCGCATCTACTGTGCACGATTCGCGTTCTACGAGTAAACGATGGCATAGTAGTCTTCAAACACAGACTCTGATTTGCCAGTTTGACAAAACAATTACGCATATATCGTGCGTAGCAATAGTACTAGTATTCAAGTCTGAGTAGTTGTATGATTCAGACATTTTAGTGCTTACAGAAATGCATCCCAAATTGAATAGCATGGTATAGTAGTCTGCAAGCACAGACGCTAATCGGACAGTTTGACAACATAGTGTCTTGAGTAGTGCTTTATATTCAAATATGTGTAGTTTTATGATTCAGACCCTACTGGTGCGTGTATTGGAAAGGCATCTCAACTTGCAGAATGGCATAGTAGTCTGCAAGCACAGACGCTAATCTGACAGTTTGACAAAATAGTGTTATTCAAGTCTGAGTAGTTTTATGATTCAGACCCTACTGGTGCGTGTATTGGAAATGCACCTCAACTTATAGAGTGGCATAGTAGTATGCAAGCACAGACTCTCCTTTGACAGTTTGACAGAATAATATAGGCCTATTGTGTATTGAGTAGTGCTTTTATTCAAGTTTTCGTAGTTTTCTGTGTTGTGCCACTGCTCTCTCACTCTCTCTCTCTCTCTCTCTCTCTCTTTCTCTCTCTCTAGCTAAGGGCATTCGTTGTGTTAAGAGTTAACATCCTTTTGGCTCTCAGCAGACCATGATTATAAATAAAAGTAATACAGAGAGTGCGAGCATACTGGAGGGAGGGCTAGAGAGAGAGAGAGAGAGAGAAAGAGAGAGAGATATGGAGAGAGAGAGAGAGAGAGAGAGAGAAAGAGTGTGAGAGAGCAGTGGCACAATACATAGGCCTACCATGGGGTCTGGAATCATTAAACTACACAAACTTGCATAAAATCACTACTCATCAATACACAATATATTATTATGTCCTTGCAGACTACTATACTACACTCTACACATTGAGATGCATTTCTAACGCACGCACCAGTAGGGTCTGAATCATACATCTACGCAGACTTGAATAAAGTACTTCTCAGCACACTACTAGTATGTTGTCAAACTGTCAGATTAGCGTCTGTGCTTGCAGACTACTATACCATTCTATACAAGTTGGCGACTTGAATAAAGTACTTCTCAGCACACTACTAGTATGTTGTCAAACTGTCAGATTAGCGTCTGTGCTTGCAGACTACTATACCATTCTATACAAGTTGCAATGTATTTCCATATGCACTACTGGGTCTGAATCATACAACTACACAGACTTGAATAAGCACATCGCGACACATACGCATATTGATTTGTCAAACTGGCAAATCAGAGTCTGTGTTTGAAGACTACTATGCCATCGTTTACTCGTAGAACGCGAATCGTGCACAGTACATGCGAATACATGTACATTTCGTATGGGAAGTAGCAGAGAAATCATAAGTCCACGCGCATGCGCACATGGGATTTTTGCTCTCTCGAGTACGGAAAAAAAATTCGCCCCCAGGCCCCATGGCCTGGGGTCACCGTCTCTGGCGCATTCTGGTGACTTCTAATTCTGATGACGTCACTATCCGACTCGACCAGCTGAAATGACGTCACGCGACGAATATAAACAAAATTAACTGCGCTGCTGAATGTAAGAAGCATTTTCTAACATCCCCTGTTTACCCTTCTGAAGCTCTTTATCTATCGCCAAGATGACTACAAGAACAACGTTAGCACAGACTTCTACACGTACAGCCACAGAAGAAACGAGGGCATCAGTAAGTATTACTAAGTAAACGATTTTTCAAATTAGGTAGGAAGTTTTCCCGAACCCTCGCTGTTTTTCAATGTATGGGACCGTAGTAAAAATTATCTCCAAGTGTATGGGGACCAAACGCTTATTATTCTACGTCTGTGTAGGCCTAGCTAATATTTGATTTGCAATTGACAACGACTTGTCATACTCCTCCTCGATTGCTTGAAGATAAAGACTACTTCTGGTCATGTGATTGCATTGTGAAAGAAACGTTGTGGAATCGATCAGAAAGACTCTGCCCTTCTCCGAAAATTTAAAATAGACTAGATCTAGATCTAGGCCTAGAGTCTAGGTCTAGGTCTAGGCCTAGAGTCTACTGTTTTCATTTTTGTCACCGAACACAAGTTTTCGAGCATATATATAATTTGCCTATTGTTATTTGTATTGGTGTCTACTGCAAGGTTCTGGAATCATCAAAATGATAAGAAATTTGGCCCAGTCTTGGTAAAGTTACAAGCACTGTAGAGTAAAGGAGGGGGTAATCGGCCAGCTCCAGTTTTCGGCCGATTGGTTGGATGCATGGTAAAATCACATTAAAATACATGGCATAATAGCACAACACATATCCCACACATACCATACCATGCCAGTGTCACTGAAGAACCACATTTGCAATGAAAAATATATCCTAAAATATCACATTTTAGCGATGTAATCGGCGGTCCCGCTACCCGAATCTGAAAAATCGAGTATCTTACGCGTGTCTGTAAGAAATATGGGTACCATAAAATGAGCTTTATTTCAAGTATTTTTCAGATTTAGAGCCCGATTTTGTGCTAGTCGCAAGCTCAAAAGTATCTCATCGCATGTATTAAATCAATGCAGCCGCACACCGCAACGCACACACGATATCTCTGTCTAATTCAGATTCCAATTTCCGATCACGGCAGTACTAGTTTTCGGCCTGGCGAGCTCCGGGGAGCTCCGGCGTGGGATACCTGCTCCGCCCGCTAGTGCTATAGATCAGCGCGGAAATTCCGATCAGCGCTTCCTATTGACTTTGTACATGCGGCCGAAAACTGGTTCGCTATGCCGATAACTGACTCCGAAACAGTGAAAATTGAAATGAATATTGTCATGGCAATTCGTGATTTTTTTCTGGGATTCTTTTTTTGTTTAAATAATAATAATATTTGTTTCATGATTTGAACAAGAAATGATAATAAATAGGAAGTAAAGGGTCCAAAAAATAGGATTTTGTCTTAAGTGGCCGAAAACCGGCTCCTTTACTCTAGGTCTACACAGAAAGATGTAGTCTAGAGGTATAGGGACTAGATCTACGCGACACGTGCGTGATATCTATCGGTCCGGATAGATATAATAATTTAACAAATATATCAATTAGTATAGGCGGTTTCCTGGCAAAATTTGTATCATCACGGTATTAGTCAAAACATATTCTTTCACATGATTGGTAATAAGAGCTTCCATTTCAATTTTTGAGAGGGGGGCGTTTCCAAAACTGGTCTTTACCTTTAAGCTGATATTTTTTTAAGAGTCTAGACTAGTCAAGTCAGTAAGAGTAAGACACCCCGATGCCGATGCCGAAGACAAAAACGATTCAAGCGGCGGGTTGGGTCACATTTTCGCAGTTTCCCAACCACTTGAAATTATAATTTGAAGTAGTCTTTGATGGGAAAAGGGTGAATCTTCGTCCTAGAGACAGAGACAGAGCTCTTCTCAACCTCTTGCATATTCAGCAATTTTTTTTTTTTTTGGTGGATCATAACAAAAACTGATATCACACTTAATGTCTATAATATAAGGAATAAGATGAGATCAAGCATAAGGGGAATATAATTGAAAATCCTTGTCAATTTCAAGTGATATGTCAGGTGCGCAGACACAGGGCTCCACCTCATAATTTTCATCAGGAATCTGCTCATCATATTTTTGTTTTGAGCCAAAGTAATCCCTTTGCAGCAAATATAAATAAAGGAAATCGGTATCCGAAATGAGAGACTCTCTCCCAGTGCCAAGTAAACTACAAGTACCAAAATTTATGACAAAAGTCTCAAATTAGAGACCTACTTCCATAGTCTCCAATATTGGCCAATATTGTTTTTTGTTGCATTTTTTTACCTTGACAATTGTGAGTACAGTAAACGGAACTTACCTCGCTGCCTCGTGTCTCGTCTATTGGTTGGTCTGATTGTTTGTTTTACCCAACTGCTAATAAAGCATGTGTATACTTGTAAGTAAGCGACCAGGAGATCAACGGCTTTAAGTCCTTTCTGAGGGACTTGGTAATGAGGATGAATGCCTGACCAAAGTGCACTATCGCATTGACCTTGTTTTGAACCTAGAACCTTCAGGTTACGAGACCACTGCACTACCACCGAGAAATGTCATCTTTTAAAATATTTTTCTCACCCCTTGTATGATGGGAAGCCCTACATCTGTGCAGCTAACATTTAACTTGAAAATGACGAAGATTTTCCTTGTATAGCTGTACCGTTGCTGTGTAGCAATACTATACATTTTTTGTGTCTGAAGGCAGGGTTAATGGTGACATTCTCTTTGGAATGCCCAGAGCAAATGTCAGTTCAGCCAGTTTTCTTTTCATTGACTCCCTACAGCCGTCGGTGACGCTCAAACTACGCAAACCTAAATCGGACAAGAAGGTGGTCTGGAAGACGGGTGTGGTGGATAATGAGCACATGGGCAAGAAAAAATCAAAATGTAAGTAAGGCCAAAAAAACAAAAAACATGTTTAACGTCCTGCTTTTTTAGGAAGGAGGAGGCCCTTTTTTTTTGTTTTTAAATGGCCGCTCGGTACATTTTCCCTGACAGTCGGCCTATTTTTCAAGATGGCCGCCAACATTTTTTTTATTAAAAAAAAATCAGAAATAGATCCATTTTAGCAGTGGTTTACATGTTTTTTTTTCTTCAAAAAAAATAGGAGGCGGCCCCTAAAAAGGTAGCGGGCGGGGACGCTAAACATGTATATTTTTTTTAATGGCCTAATTTGCCCCTGGTAATAATAATCTGGATTATTATAGCACTTTAGATACAGAATACCATCTCTAAGCGCTTGATAGATACTATTACCCCGGTAGTCGGATTCATTCACCACAATGTGCACCGTCTCCACTCCATGGGGAGTATTCCTTTCACATGGTCACCGTGAGGGCATGTGGTAATTAATAAAACACAAAGGCTTTCGTCATCCTACCAGGTCCCTGTTTGTCTCCTGGGTATGGAGTGGCAAATGTAGATGAATGCCTTGCCAAAGGACATAAGTGCCATGTCAAAATCAAGTGCTTAAACTACTCGGCTACGACACCTCTACTATCGTTCTGGGAAAGTCCAAGGTATGAAAGGGAAATCCAACCTTTACAGACATCTACTCTAAAAGAAAGCAGAAGAATCAGAGAAGCAGACTGGTAACAGTTTGAATGAACTCGAACAAAAAGTGAAAGAGTTATGAAGTTTTGAAAGTTGTAATCACTATATGTATGGGCACTTACAGTAGTATTGGCTGAATTGGTATTGTCATTGTGACTGGGCTACTTTCCTATTTGTTTTAACTCACGAAATGATTAAAATGTCTTTATGTTTTAATTTTATGTATAACTCAGGAGGGTTTTCTTACTTTAGAGAACATATAATAGTAGATATCAATAATAGATTTTGAGTAAGTGGAAAGGTTAGGAAAAAAAAAGAGAAATTAATTTAATGTTTCTACACAACAAACCTGACAGTTGTCACAATCCATCAACCAAAATTGCCAATTTGAGATTCGCATGGATTTAGTGATCTCATTTTTCAAACATTCATAAATCATAACTCCCTTGTTATTGGCCTGAGCAGTACACTCAAAATTTAGAAGCAAAGTAATACAGTGTGGCACAGATTACAATAATGTAGTTTTTTTATTCAAAATCTTTTGATTGATTTCAGGTTGCTGCATCTACAATAAACCGAGGATGTTTGGAGAGAGTTCATCGAGCAGTGAAGGAGAATCAGACGACGACTGCAAGATGTGCCGCAAGCAACAGAAGAAAAACTACAACAAGCACAAAGACGACTGCTGTGATAATGACCCCCCACAGGGCACGATAGGGGATGACTAGAACACTATTAAAGGATAGAGTTATATATCTGTGTCCGTTGCAGCATTAAGTGTGGTCTTGCACTGTAACTACCAGTTATACCGGTCATCGTTGTGTCTCATTATTTGCTATCGCATCAGCCTGTATGTTGTTGAATTGCGTTAAAAGCTTCTGTGGTGCAGTTTGGAGATGAAAACGGGTAGTTTGTGTTTCTTTTGGTCGAATGGAAAGCCGCAGCTTTTGGGAGAAATGAGATACATTAATGTTTGGTACCGTGTATGCACAGTATGTGTTTTGCAGAGTATCGTGCCTTCGAGTGCATGGGCACCGTACCTGCAATTACTGATAAATATCTTTGTGAGAATGAGATTGAATAGTGATAATAATAGCTACATTTATTGTGCCTATATTCTTCCCAGTGGATGCATAAAGCACCTACTATCATTACCCAAGCTCCATTCAACCTACCCTAAGATACCGTACCAAAAGCATGCCTGGGGGGTGTTTCACAAAGATCCTAAGTCAAACTTAACTCTAAGTTGAACTTAAAAGTTATGGAGAGCCATTTGTAGCCTTAAAATAAAATATATTTAAAAGCGAAAAATCAAGTATTTTAGACTTTCCATAAATTCCACATCAATAAAATGAAATCTCCCATGATAATAGAAAATACGAATGATTTGAATCAACATTTTATGCCTTTTAAAATAACTTTTACAAAATATTTTCAAGGATGCTGATGGCTTTCCATAACTTTTAAGTCCAACTTAGAGATAAGTTCGACTTAGGATCTTTGTGAAACACCCCCCTGGGGGGTGTTTCATAAAGCTGTTCGTAAGTTACGCATGACTTTACGCACGACTGGAACATGTTCTTGGGTGCTAATCAGATTCTCAATCATTTACATGTAGCACAAGAACATATCACCAGTCGTGCGTAAAGTCGTGCGTAACTTACGAACAGCTTTATGAAACACCCCCCTGGTCCCATGTTGCTACACTTGGATGGAGAGTGGCAAATGTAGATTGATGTCTTTCCAAAGGATATGAGTGTCGTGGCAGGTACTATTAGCATTAAAGGAATTACTTGCTACCAGATCCCATGTACTACACCAGGGTGGAGAGTGGCAAATGTAGATTAATGTCTTTCCAAAGGATGTGAGTGCTGTGACCTGTACTGCAAGCATTAAAGGAATTACTTACTACCAGGTCCCATGTTACTGTAGATTAATGTCTTTCCAAAGGATGCCATTGCTGTGGCATGGGCTACGTGTAGAACAACAAGCCATTTTATCCACAGTTTAGTGATTTATCATAGAGGAATATACATGTACTTGGATGCTTGTAGAACCTGAACTCCTTTTGGGCATTCAATCGGATCGGATTAACAAGAGGCTTAGGGAAAACACATTTGAGCTTATACTTTAGAGACCCTATCGGAAGTGAAAAATGAAATACCGTAGATGAATTGTATATATCAACAGAAAGTTTAAACTTTATATGTTGCATGTCTTTAGTACTGCTGAATGAAAGACAGTTGAGAAAACATTGTCTCAGAATGCTCATAAATGTGATAGTCTTCAAGCATGGTAAAAATACATATTCTGGTAACATGTGAGTTACTTGCCAGATAACACTTTCAGTGTGTCACATAACAAAGGAAATTGAACCTGGCGAGTTCTTCTATTATGTCTCCTCTAAAAGGTGAGGGCGGTCAGGAGGTCAACCATTCAATGTAGGGGTCAACCGTTCAACAGAAGGGTCATCACCCAACTCAAAATGTAGAATTATGATGGATTACATATGTATCATGTGTTCATAGTCAGAAGGGTGTTAATTCTGTATTAAAGCATACCGGTAGACTCCAAACAGACAAATGCTTGGCTCAAATCTTTTCCTCACCAATGTTCGAAGGATGAGATATTGCAATGTACAAATGTACTTTTTTCTTGCAGGGTGGGGAGAGGCTATAATATTAGCCTTCTGTTTTCCATACCTTTGAACTTTGTTTGAAGGTTCTAATCAAAATGAAATATCAGAGGCCATCAGTAACAGTATAAAAGATGGTGATTATGGTGATGGTAATTATGTGAGATTATGTGAAAAATCTATCTTGCCTAAAACTTTTCAATTTCAGGGTTATCATTATTTGTGTAAATCATATGCATATATTTTGTATAAATGTAATGAATTTCACATTGCCAATCACCCATTGACCTGCTGCTCATAAATCATATTTTTGATGTCTTGCTTTGTCATGGTTCATTTAATTCCTGCAAAACTATGTAGCTAAATTCAAGTATGTTTTATGAGTTATACATTTAAGAGGCTATTGTAAAAAGTCATTAATTTAGAGATGATTTTTTGAATCTAAAATATTTGCTATGGAAGAAAACTTGTCACAAAAGTGTAATTTTAAACTGAATTCAGTCAAGAGCTTTTGAGTTAAAAGGTCAAAGGTAACAAGTCCAATTCAAGCAGATGTTTCTTTTTTGAGGGCAAAATCTGTTGGTTGGCATTTGGCAAAGGTTTGACTGAAAACCATTTTGTGAATGCCTTGGGTGCTTTTTATTATTGATCAAGGAGTCAAATCTTATGGGTTCATTCATTGGGATGAACACTTGTGGGACGGGCTCTCAGAGTATGATGCATTCTAACCATCAACCTGCCCCTGCATCAGTGACAAATGACAGTTTTTGTTATAAGCTACTGAAATCCTTGCTTCTAATTGGTTATCGGCAGGTTTTTCACTGATTTTTCTCCTTTGTCATTGAAACAAAGCTTTGAGAGACGGGTCCCAGGGCTCCAAAAAAACATTATTCATAGTTGATCAGATTTAGATTTTTACCTTTTGTACCCATTAAGAGCCCTTTATGGACAATTATAGATTTTGAGGGTCTGGTCAGCGTTTCACACAACTGTCATGAGTACAAGTTTGCCTACAAACCCATGGAACGTGTGTATTAAAATTAGCACATGTTTTAATGGAATGTTGGTGAACTTGTACTTAATAGGACGATTTCGCGAAACGATGCCCTGGAGTCTGGACCGTTTCATAAAAAATTGTTTTCAATAACATTATCAATAACAAGTTACAATAACTGTTATAAGCTACTGAAATCATGGCATTAGATTGGCTGAGAGCAAATTTGTCGTAGATATTGAGCATTAACTAACGATTACCAGTTTTATGAAACGGCCCTGGTTTTATATTTTGGGTGCCCAAGTTTTGTGGACACCTGATAGTGTCGAGTATTGGCTATACCATTGTTTTACTCTGGTAGAGATTATGTGTTTAATTTTTTATATATTATTTGTTATCAATTACTATCTTGTATTGATTGTAAATTATTGTATCCAATGCTTATAAAATAGAAATGTGATGAATCTAATGAAAATGTCATTCTGGATTGTTTCAGAGACACGAGAGATTAAAAGAAAAAGTTAATCATGAGGACAGAGAACATTGAGAGAAGTATGTAAAAGATAAATAGTCAGAGGGAGAAAGAGAGAGAGAGAGATAGAGGCAAACAGACAGAGAGGAGGGTGGAGGGAGAGAGAGAGTGTGTGTGTGTAAGAGAGAGAGGGGGGGGGGGGAGGGAAGGGAGTAGACTGAAAAGGAGAGACAGAAAGGAGATGAGAAGAAAATCAGAGAGAGAGAAAGAAAAGATGAGTGGAGAAAGATAAAGTTCTCCTTAAAGAAAGGGAGTTCGAAATAAAATGCTAGAGAGGATTCTTTTTTCTTCTTTTTGTTAAATCTTGATTACTTTTCTTTTACTTTACTGTCTGTATATAGCACAGTGGTGTAATAGACCTTGGCTTCAGGGAGGGCAAAACATTTAGACTCGCTGATCAGAACAATAAAAAATCCCCAAATTAGAGAAAATCAGAGAAACTGATTTAAAAAGTTTAAGAAAAATCAGACTACCAATAAAAATAGTTATGAATATTGCTATCTCATGGAGACAAATTAGCAGTATTGTCATGAAGCTGTGACAGGGTCCCTATGCATCAATGGTGGTGTACCATCCTAATATTCTACCCCCCCCCCCCCACGATTATGATTTCTTTGTGCCTTTGCCCAATTTGAATAGTGGACCATAGTGTATTATGTATATATCCACCTATTTAATGGAACTATTTTTCTTTCAATAACACACAAGAATGGCTATTGTGCTTAACTACTCTTCAAATCTCATGAACAGCTAGCTAGGCCTATAAGGTATCCAAAATATTCCCTATTGGGTTTTTATAAAAGAAAAATAATCTATGTAGGCATCATAAATGGATTCATAACTGATACAATTTTGTTTCAATTTGACCAGGGCAAAAGCACTAAGAAATCAGGAGAATATTAAAAGCATGATAATATGACATCACAGCCTCACAACAGCCGGAGTTTCGATTTTGTCTCCATTAATAGCCATCTTCATATGATTAAAACGTTAATAACTTTTTATTAGTTGTCTAGTAGTCCTTAAACCTGTTTTTTTTTTATCAGTTTTTCATATTTTCGGTTTTGTTTTTTAAAACTTAGCAACTTATTTGGTGATGACTGTTTTCTTTTAAGCAAAATTTAATAAAACAAACTTTTTTCATAAAGACGGATATTTTGAGAAGTGTCGGCATGAAAATCTCTTACCATCTATTCCCAACTTTGCAGTTAAAAGGTAAAGGCTCATACTTTAGAGCTGTACATTTTCTTTTATTGTTGTACCCACAAACATTTCTTCCCTTCAAATATAAGAATGTTCTCATCCCCCTCCTTCTTTCCCTCCTTTCTACTTCTTCTCTTCTTCTCTTCCTCCTTGACTGTCTTTTTCTTTTTCTTTGTTTTATTCTTAATTGTTCATATACTTCTCTTCCTCCTCGTTCTTTCTCTTTTTTTTCTTCCCTTTTCCTCCTCTTCCTCCTCCTTCTTCTTCATTTGTTCTGAAGTTATTCTTCTCCTTCTTCTTCTTCTTTTTCTTCATCTTCTTCTTCCTCTTCTTGTTCTTTTAGAACTTCTTGTTCTTCTTTCTTCTTCTTCTTCTTCTTTTTCCTCCTCTAAATTTTGTCTTCTTCTTCTTCCCCATGACCAACAATCCCACCGCACTATTATCTTTCTAGAGCTACTTATTTCTGGTATACTGCCATCTTTCGGTGGCTATGCAAATGTTAATACGCACTGGACCTATGACTTTTACTGGACCTCAGCCGCAGAATGCCAACGGGGTACTCAATTAGCTCGCTCGCTATAGTGTAGGCGTGCACAACGTATAGGCGCTCGATGCAATGAATGAAATCAATGCGGAGAGCCCGAGATTTGCAAAGTGACAATAGACGGTTCTCTCTTTCGGAATGCAATTTCATTGATCTCTGTTATCTTGGAAAGGATGTTGCTGATTTCTGGAAAGGAACTTAGTAAACCTTCCACTGATTTTGTCCTGTTCAAGACCACGTCTGTCAGGAGCCAGTTTTAAAGGACAATTACACAATCTTTGAGACGGGATCGGGATTTGCCATTTGGATTTTGGTAATCACTCGCTCGAGATGTCGGGGAAAAGCAGCGGTAAGTCGAATCCGTCGTTTGGCTTATCATGGTGAAATACCAATGCATCATTCAATTCATTGCATGTCATGAAAAACGATCAGGTCTTAGACTTGGTCTGAATCTTGAATCACACCTGTTGATCAAATTCATGTCTAAAGTAAAGTGTTGCAGTATTCCTGACTCTAGTCTGTCTATATTACCAAGGCAAAATTGTGTATCCGGACAGGTTGTGTGTCTGTCCGGACGGTTGATTTAAAAACAGAAAATGAGAAATCTGAAGATGTTACACGCAATATTCCACAAATCTTTTAGACAAGGAAGGAAAAATAATTTTGATGGTTATACTCATAGTTAAACTTATAGTGCTGTTGATGTATACTTGATTTAACATGTAGACCTAGATCTATATCCAAAGGCAAAATAGACGACATAATTTTGTTTAGAATTTGTTTGTTTAACAGTTGATTTAAAACTGTCTTTAGGTCTAGATATCTACTCAGATATGAAGAAGTGAAATTTTAATATTTCATAAATATTTGTAGACTTACAATACAATATAGTCTACAATGTTATATGTCTACACGTTTATGACGGTTATTATTATTTAATGCTAACGTTTCATCATATCCAAAGGCAAAAGTGATGGAAAGAGTTCCATACATGATGTACCGCTAAATAAAAAGGAAAACAAAATTTGTTCTATCTTTCTATCTCTCATATTGTCTAACCCTAACCCTACTCCCTAGTTTCCCATGTTTTATATATTATATTATTATTACGGTAGGTATATCACTCTGAAACATAGTTGGAACTCTTGCCGATGGCAAATTGACAGTTACAGTATTTCTTTTAAACTCCATTGCAAGTCTGCTTTTGCTCTTGCACTCATCTACTTGTACATGTAGGAAGTCACCCAGTAACGAGGTCTGTTGTACGAGGTTATCCCAGGTAACCTGGTATTTGTATCTGATGAGTGTGACTGTCTGAATGAATGGAATGGTGTTCTAATTTAGATTATTGTTTGTGAGTTTGCATATATATTTTATGGGAAATTCACAACGTCACGTGTACAATTAACAACAAGCAAAGTCATGTTATTGTTAATCAGTTTAATGTACATGAAGGAAACGATATTAAGCTTTTAACCTTATTTAGGGGAAAAAATGTGAATTGTCAATTGTCATAAATTGAAATTGTGCGGTACTACATGTACATGTACATGTAACACTTATTTTGTGCACTTACACATTTGGTGCTTGCGCGGATGCTCTTTTAACTTCATGTGAATGAAGGAAGCTTTGTGCAGACATAATTTTATATACATTACGTGTACATGTACAGTATTGTGTCCTAATTCTGATTTGTTATGACAATTAACAACACAGTTGAATGTACATGTACATGTTATACATCGTTTTACTACCAATAATGATGACATGATCATCATATTGAGAATATACACTGTACTAATGCATAGTACATGTACCACCCCTGAATGTAACATGCTTGTAGACACCTGTACAGTTTATTTTGTATCAGTGCAGTGGAGAGAATCACTGGTTTTGTGTCCCAGAGTTTTTTTTAGCACCTCACTCCAACGTAGTAATGAGTCAGTCAGGCTCACAGCTGGTTATTCTTCTTAAAGAGAAGAAAAAGAGAGGATATTCCCCAGTTCCTGCACAGACATGATAGACATCACATAGAGGATCTCATTTCACTTTAAACCATTTGTAGTTTACAGCAGTTTTGGGACTACACAATCCTAATAGTTCTACACGCGCATGTGTATATTATAAACCACTGTAGGCCTAGATGCTCTATCATGGGGGGCGTGTTTAGGAATTCTATTGAAAGGGAGATGATTTTTGTTGAAAGATAAAACTTAAATGTGCATTAACTTAAGAGCCAAAGTCCTTTTTATATGAAATAGACCTGTTTACTATTTGCATTTAATTCCGAAATTGAAATTGAAATAATGAAATGAAAGCATATATCCTGATGTGCTTTGATTATCAAAACAAAGGAAACAAAGCAAGGAAAGAAGGAAGAAAAAAAAATGAACTAAACAACAAAGGCAAATTTAGCAATATACTGTACAAAGTGTACGGTACATGTAAAAAAAGGCACTTGCTGTGCTGTGCATAATGACATCTCTACATTCTCTATAGATGGAAACACTTTGTATACATTAGGTGATGCTATGGTTGGCAAATCTCTGGTAAGCTTAGGGAAAAAATAATATTTATTTTTTGGGGGCTAATTTTCAAGCTTGCCTGCATGAAATAACATTATAAAATTTGTTTTGCATTGAACTCGATGCAAATTTTTAGGGGCTCTTTTATTGATTTTCGGGGGCTCTTTTGAGGCATTTTGGGGGCTAATTCGCCCCGAGCCCCGTGTATTTTTTTCAACGGGTAATCTTTTCGAGTTGTTAGCAGGAACTTTTGAATTTGGTTCAAAAGTATGCAATGATATCAGTAAACAAGTCAACAAAGAATTGTACTAGATAATACAATCTCTGATTTTGTTTTCATATCGCAATGTAAACAGTATATTAACATTTGAAAGAGAGATAAAAACACATTAAAAAGTACATCAAACTTTGTTGATGAAAATTTTAATAGAGATGATTTATTTAGTGTAGAGACCTGTCTGAAATAAGATAATTCTATTACATGTAGATCATTCTATATTACGCTAGATCTATATTAGTATCAAATTATCAATATTTTGATATCTCAGGCTGATTTCCTCATTTCAAGTGGCAAAATTCACAAATTTCCTTCAATATCACTTCTCTGAAGTGTGTACTTCAAAAATGAAAATATCATGATAAATATGATGATAAACAGATGTGTATTTCTTTATGAATAGTACAACTTAAATATTCTGCATCCTCTTTTTGTACATTTTGTGGTTTTGATTTTAAAAGAAATTGGGGTTAAAGTTCGACTTCCAGCTATTCTGGAAGATAGATTCCACCCATCTGTTTAGTCATACAGTTTTGTACAAATGAAGTAAAGACGAAATTCATGCTACATCGATTTTGCAGGTTTGCCTGTTCCTGTCATGAATAATGCCCTGAAGCAGAAAATTCTGTCTGCTCTACATTTACATAAACATTATGCGAGGTACATGTATTGTACTATGCGGATAAAATATGTGTGGGTCCTGTATGTGACATGTACATTAACATGTTTGTGTAGGCTAGGTGTACATGATGTACTTGTATTATTTGTAAAATGTTGATCACAATTTTCATGAAGAAGTACATGTGTTTATGTTTGGAGGGTATTGGAGGGCTTTTAAAACAGGCCTAATTTAAGCCATAGCATGGGATAAACTAATCCCAATGAAGCTGCCGGCCATGTCGCAGCGCTTCGTTCCCCAGTTATGCTGGGCTTTAAAGGACAACATACAATTTACAACGGTATGCATAATACGTATAAATTGTACAACTTACGCACAAGTCGTCTTATAGGCTGACTGTTTTTTGTTTGTTCAGGGCCTGAAGGGCATTAATTCTGTATTAAGGAATATAAACCGGCTATTTTTAAATTCTTGGTACGAGGTGCTGCAAATTCCCAGGCCCTCGTCGCTTTGTCATACTACTGAACGTGTACAATGTTCAAAAGAGGGAAAAGTTGAAACATTTGTAGTAGTTTCGGTCATAATCGTTAGAGTATTTAAATGGGGTAGTTACATGTACTTGTATTGGTTGTTATTAAGATGAATTAGCTCTTATTGCACGGAAATGATGCCATTGACAGGCAGGTCAGTTGCTGTAAGTGTTAGCAGCAAGACAGGCAGGAGTGCATGTAATGTACAGTATACAATTCGTTGAAAGTTGAAACATTTGTATTAGTTTCGGATATAATCGTTAAGTATATTAAAATGGGCAGTTAAATGTCCTTGTGTTGGTTGTAATTAAGAAAATTAGCTCATCTTTGACAGAGACGATTCAATTGACAGAACTTTGGTGTAAGTGTCAGCAGCAAAGCAAAAAGAGTACATTTTGTAAATGTATCAATGTACTGAATGCACATGTACATGTATACAGTGTAGACGTACATGTACTGTAGTCTTGTGAGATGTTAATATTCTCATGTACTGGAATTACCGGTAATTAATTTGTGTGACTTACACATGCACAGGCCTGTATAGGCTTGTACAGTATACATGTACACTGTACATGTAGGCCACAGTACAGCAGGTCGCAGAGCTACCAAGTGTCACGCATTTCGAGGGTATGAAAACGCTCTCACACACGACGCGCGTGCGATTTCGAAAAAACACTATACGTACGTTATACCCTCGCACGCCAAGTCATGAAAATGTCATGCATAGCTGATCTTTGAACTTGGCGTCTCTGAGGTCGTGTAAATGTGTACTGTATGTGCAGTGTATTCTACATTTCAGATTATGTACGAACACTACAATACATACAGTATAGAATATAAATAGTATTGAAACCAACTTCACAAAGCCCTACATATTTTACACAGACATGTACAGATACAGTACATGTAGATTTGTATGCAAACAAGGCCAGTCTACAGTATAATCTCTGGGCCTTCTTGATAGGCTTTAGAGCTGCATGAACATGTAATCCCTTATCCCGTGCAAATCCTTGAAAATCTGATGTGGGGTTTTATAGTGACAGTTGTGTTTGAAGTGTTAATCTGAATGTAGAGCTTCCCTTCTCATTGCACTCGCTAATGATTATGGATACCAAATATTGTGTTTCCTGTTAAACCTACAATGTAGCATTATAAATGCCATTAGTTCCAGCTGAAATATTTGACAGTCTGTAAGCCTACTTTATGCAATTAATGCAAGCGTTGTCCTTGTGTGGAGATGTTGAGAGAGTCGGAGACATCTACTACATGTATGTACATGTATGACTGTACAAGTACGAAGAATTGTATATTTATGGCAGTTTGCAAATCACATGATTTTATTAATCTCATAGTAGCATCGTAGCATTTAACTTGCCAAATTCAAGTAAACATTCCACTTTCAGTAGATACAGTAGCTACATGTAACACACAAAATGTAGAGACAGAGAAGTTGATACCCAGTCTTTGTACATGTACTCTACAACTGTAATTCAGACACTGTTGTTGATCAAAACATCTACACAATTCCAAGTTATTCCCTGGGAAAAGGTGATTCAGGGGAAAGGCTAGAAAGAGGCTATTGATGACTCAGTCTGAAACCTATAGGCTTGTGAAAAACTCTTTCAGGCATCGATCACTTTCCGTTTTTGGGCAGGCTCATTGAAAAGGGGGGAAAAAGAGAAGTAAAAAATAATAAGAGGAAATTGAATGAGCAATGGTGTTCTATTTTGTCGAGTGAACTTTGTAGTTTGGATTGGATCTGGGCTACTGCCAGCTGCTGTGGGATTATTGTGGAACAATGTGTTGTATTCACCTTGAGTTTGAATGTCAGTTGTCAAACATGTACAGGGAAATTATGTAATTGTTCATTTTAATGTAACAACAAAAAGTTGATCCTCCCCCACATATTGAATTTCCAATGCTGAAAAATACTGAATACCGTAAATCTCCGTGTATAAGGCGCACCTGTGTATAAGGCGCACCCCTATTTTGGGCGCCAGCAAAAAAAAAAAAAAAAAAAAAAAAAAAAAAAAAAAAAAAAAAAAAAAAAAAAAAAAAAAAAAAAAAAAAATCGTTTTTTGTTGTTTTGTTGTTGTTATTGTTTTGTTGCCGAAAACCCACCAAATAATAGTAACAATGTCGTTGTAGAAGTATGTGTGTAAGATCATTAATGTAAATTAAAAACAGGTCCAGACTCTTAAGGCTTCATGATACCAAGTGTCCCACACCAGCCTCATCACATCAGCTAGCAGAAGCACTGTGTTCTATGCCAAACATCAATAGTCATGCATGATATGAATAGAATCCTCTAAATTTCTGACAATAGAGTACCTAGGATAGAACCTTGTGGTACACCATTTGTTATAGAAAAAAAAATTGAGGAATTATTAAAAACTACATTTTGAGATCTATTAGAAAGATTACTTTCAAACCAAGATGACAGACAAATTTGAGTGTTGTTGTAGTTTCCGAGTGGTGAGTCAACACACTGATTACTGAGCTGGGAGACATTGCCAGGCATAGCGCCATAAATCGAAATCGGGAAGGGAAGAAAAAAAAAAAAAAAAAAAAAAAAAAAAAAAAAAAAAAAAAAAAAAAAATCTTTTTTTTTCTGTGTCTGTGTATAAGACGCACCCCCGATTTTCACATTTTTTCGGCGCCAAAAAAGTGCGCCTTATACACGGAGATTTACGGTAGTCAGTGAACGAAACATCGTCTGCTTTGAGCCAAAAGGGCAATAACTCATTGTTATAATATATAAGTCAACATCCTTCTGGCTCCAAAACAAACAATATACATGTATATTCATACAATTACAACCTGAACCTCGTGCTGGCACAATATTCAAAGTTGAAACATTCATACAAGTTTACCATTATTTTGTTGAAAGCCAGAAGGACATATAAAGGACATGATTACATGGACCGTAAGTAAAATTAATACTATTGGCCCTTAGGAGATAACAAAAGATAATGTCAGATTAACAAGTCTTCAAATATTTGTATTTTGTCAAAGATTTCTTCTGTCTTTTGATCATGCCTGTAGCTGTCTGAAAACTACTTTTGTGGAAATCCAGATTATTGCAATTTTGTGAAAGTACATTTTAAATGTATAATACCTCAGTCACATCGCCGGAGTCCGGAGTCCACCCCGACTCCAAACTGACCGACTTTAGCCATTCAGGCAAATGTTGTTTTTTCCTTCAGTCTGGTGTTGTTCTGGTGTCAGTCTCATTGGTGTGACGGAGGTATAACATAAGTTTTGAATTTTTTAAAAACTTTACCTTTAAAATCTCATCCATTCTGTTGCCAGCAATAGGCGAATACATACTGTATACAGTACATGTCATATATTTAGTGCTTCAATCATATGCTCTTTAAAAAGGAAAGGCATAATATAACACAAGTATTAAATCGTCTTTTATAAGTCAGAAGGGCATTAACTATATTCAAACAGTCTTCTGGCTACAGTATGAACAGACGTTTTAAAGTGACTCGGTAACATTGTTGAAGGTTGATGAAAAAAATTGCTTAATTTTTGTATAAAATGTTACTTACTATATTCCTTCTACTATACTAACCCTCTGACATGCAAAAAATCCTGAACAAATTCTCAAACCACAAAGATATCTATGGTTTTCTTTGAAGGCGTCGATGTGAGGCACCCTCTAACAGTGATTAACAGTAAATTCTCCCAACCATTTTTGAATTTTCCCAACCGTTTTTCCATGAGAAAAATACATAAAACAGACTATAAAAATCTTTAAACACTTAAACATCCTTAAACACAGCCATTTTATTGCTTTGTGACGATTTACATTCACCTAAAATGTAATTAAATTGTCCTTGTCTTGATGCTGAACAGGCTTTGACAAGTAGCAGAATAGAAGTAGAATAATATAGTTGGGAGAATTAAGGAATCGATCAGATCAGTTTTTCCCAATTTGTACCATGAATAATGATCTGTTTTCACTTAAATTTTCAGATTATCTTTAATTGTACATCTAGCATTGAAGTCACTACCTTAGCACCACTATCTCTCATCTGAACAATGTTACAAAGTCCCTTTAATGTACATTATGTACATTCAAAATAACCAGGCCCTCTGGATCTCTCTTTAAGAGCCTCAATTTTAATAGCAATCATCATCAATAGCCCCTCTTGTCTTTTTAAATCCTGATCACTTGTGGCAGGCTCATGCAATAGGAATACATAAATAGTCGTGGCTGCTCAGCCAGGGAACGGTTTGGCTTGAATACTTTACCAGCAGAGCCAGTGGAGGTCCCTGGTACATGACGAGGGAGCCGGGTAGGATGGGAAAGCGAGGGAACGATGAATTGTAATGAACAGTGGCACTTTGCATTTGGGGGGACAAGTCGGACGGAGGCGGCGTGTGAAAATATAGAGCATGTCGATGGATTAACCCGCAATATATATTACACGCGCATGCATGCATGTGTAGGGAGTGTGCTTGGCTAATTATGTAGAATATAATCTGCACTATAAAATCATTGGCCTGTATTTGTAAAGGCAGACTTATTTAAACCTACACATACTATTTTTTTAATTAATTATTAGAAGTCTAGGTTTCTAGGAAACATCATAAAAATATGGAGAATGGGCGTGTGAACATATAGAGCATGTCAATGGATTAACCCGCAATACATATTACACGCGCATGCATGCATGTGTAGGGAGTGTGCTCATCTAATTATGTAGAATATAATCTGCACTACAAATTCATTGGCCTGTATTTGTAATGGAAGCCTAATTTAAACCTTTACGATACATACTATTTTATTACAAATTATGAGGGCAAAATATTCTATTTTTCAAGGAAATATCATAAAAATACAGAGAGGAGAGCCAAATATAATATTTTTGGCATGTGGAAAATGACTAGGGATGTTTTTATAGTTTAATGTCAACTGAAATTGTTACTTGAAGACTTCTCACCTGGAAATTTTGTGGTTGTGCACTTCCTTATTTTGTAAATCAATTTGATTATCCTTTCAAACCAACTGTGCGTTTAGATGAATTGTATCGGTGGCCCCTTAATTAATTGGCATTCCTTCAAACCGCTGTGCAGTCAATCTGACTGCGGAGGGTACTCCTGACAATAGTGCATAATCCTTCCTCAATTAGCGCGGATTTGTTGTATAGCATCTGTTGGGGAGGCAAACAATGTTTTATACGAAGGAGCTGAAGAATTGATGAATAGTATGAAAAGGATGAGGAATGCAAAATGTTTGGTGGGAATTTTTGGGTGAAAACTTGAAAAACAGATATTGACAGAGGTAGAGGGATCTGTCTATCCTTGGACAGGCTGGTTGCGAGGGCGGGGGCGGGGGCGGGGGAGTGGAAGGGAGGGAGGGAACAGAAGAGAAGGGGAAGGTTTAAGGTTGAAGAGAGAGAGAGAGCTCTAGAGAGCGAGGGGGAGATGGAAGCGAGGGGGAGATGGAAGGGAGGGGGACGGTCAGAGGAGAAATAGGGGAGGGTAAAAGGGGAGGATTAATAGGGGGGGGTGGAGGAATACTAGACACAAATATAGAACTTGAAAGAGAAAGGGGGAAGGAAGAGGGATGAAAAAGTAAAGAGAGATTTTACCTGATATGAGCTTTAAAATCCTCCATCAGTAATTTAGATTTTCAATGTTTCAATAATCGGACAATTAGAAGATGGATAAAGTACCAGCAGATGTACACATGTTATATCACATCGGCTGTCAATCGCTAACAGCCGCACCTGCCATTATATGATTAACACTCATTCAATTACAATGCTCACCAATTAAAAGATTTACAATACATGGAATTGGAAAGCAAGGTGAATCAATTTAATTTACTGCAGTTGTTTTCTTGTTTAATAATTCTGTCTGATACCAGAAGAGAATATTTTAGAAATTATTTTTATTCTATTTTATAAATGACAGACATTTATCTAGTTCTTACCACATTTTGTCCCCCTAAAAGATAATGAAGCTTGGTCAAAACCTGATTGCTTTATAGTTATACATTGTACAATGCACATTAAAACTTGTCTATTAAGGCCACCCAGGAGGAAAAAAATAGCCACTGTAGTCAGGTGGCCTCTTTAGACAGGTTCTTCAATACACATTTCTTTTTAGAGGGAGGCAATATAAGTGACCACAGACCACTATAGAATAGGTGGCCATGTAGACAGGGGGCATGATTTTTTTTCCAATAGCCTGAGATACTAGTGGCTTTTAAGATTGACATTTAAAAAAAAGGTGGATTTCAACTATGATTCTAGACAGACTGAGGGAGATTCATGTATTCTCATCCTGCCTACTTTTGATTAAGTGCTCAGATTATATGGCGTCATTTTCAGAAATACATCAAATGAAACTACATTGACATTTATGAGTTTGAAGTGCGAAATATACATGTACACTGTACATGTACATGTATGTATACTGGTATCAAGACATTATTGCTTGTAAATTTAAGTGCTTGGGAATTTAAAGCATTTTCTGTTGCAACTTTTGAAATTTCTTGTACGGGAAACAGCTCAATAATTGATAGAGTGTGATTTTAATGGGAAGAGGTAATATTAAAAAAAGAAGACATTGAATTATCTGCTCTGCATCATAGAAGTTAGTTGGAAGTATTGATTTGATGATGTTTTGTTTTAACGCTAGTGTTCATTTCCCTTTTCGAAATACGATTGTCTCGTTGGTGGTGAGATTCTGGAATGCTTTTAAAAGCTTTTCTTTTAATGGAATTTTTCAAATGACATTATACTGCATCCAATATATATTGCTAGACTAAGAGCACTTTGCTAAATTAGAATTGCAGAGTGGTTGTCATGCGTGGATCATGATCATTCTGCAATATGATTATGAAATTACTTTGTTTTATTTCTTGCTTTGTTGATGATAAAAACAGGAAAGTCGAGCCAAGCATTATCATACACCAGTAGATGCACAGCCTTGGTAATTCTAAAGAGATTGTAATACTTTCAGAGATGATTTTTTTTTTTTAAGTGTTTAAAAAAGAAAGCGATTGAATCACAAAGTTTTGATGCATTTGTTAAATATCTACCTCAAGGTTAAAAATTGAACCGTAATGAAATGAATGGAAAAGAATTGCAGTAGGCTTCAATAGTTACTGAATTGATTTAAAGTAGGCCTATATCATTTTTATGGAAATGTATATTGTACATGTACTAGGTCAGATATTATTCTTTATTAAATGAAGTTTTTGTGTCTAGCCATTCCATTACTTCATTAATAAGATATCATCCTTTGGAGAAAAGTTTTAGAAAGGAGTTTGTACAGTTTATAATGCATGTGTGGGTCAAGGATGAGGCAAAGAGACGGAGCCATGTGTGTGTGTGCGTATGTGTGAGTGTGTGTGTGTGTGGGGGGGGGGGGGCACAGTTCTGAAAAGAAGAAATACCCCGGTATCACACTCTCTGGTCCTCGAACACAATAATTGTTTGATAATTGTTTTGCCTGACTGCTATAAGAATGTGTGTGTTATATAGTAAGCAACCAATGGACCAACGGTTTTAAGTCCTCTCTGAGGGACTTGATAATAAATTTTGTTGTAAGGATTAATGCCTTACCAAACGGCACAAGCACTTTGACTTGGTTGCAAACTACATGTACATGTAGGACCTCCCGGCTGCATGACCACTAGCTGACCACTGAGCCATCATACTCTCCTGATATTAATAGGCTACTTCGAAGAGCTTTATAATTTGCAGAATTAATTATGTTGAGTAATATTTTCCCTACTGTTAATTATCTCTACTTGCAACCCTGAAGTGGAGATAGACATTTTGATAGACATTTTGATAGACATTTGATAGCTACATGTAAATTGGGCAAAGTGTGCTACCGGTACTTTTTTTCTTAGTGTAGAATTTAATTATTGCTGTAGCTTTATAACACAGAAATAGCTGCCATACTGCAACATGCATGTACATGTACATACTGAACTACACATCACTGTCCGATTTATACACTGCAGTGCATACATGTACATAGATAATGTACTGTACACATGATGTCGGAGGTGTGCTTTAGTATGCCCACATATTAAACTAGTGATGCGCCCAGCTTGTGTATTTGGGTAAATAAATTGAATTTGTGAAGACCAGGTTGCCTGATGTTGCGCTCTAGTTGTATCATGTCTGAAGCAAGAGATAGACTGAGCATGACAGACACATTTTCAGTTTTTTCACATTATTCACCGACTGAAGAAGCAGAGTGCTTGCATTAACAATTATTCTGTCTGTCTATTCCATGAGGAATATTAAAGGTACAGACCAGTATTTGAAACGCCCCAATTTCAAAGAATGAATCAAATGGAAGCTCTTATTACCAATCATGTGAAAGAATATGTTTTGACTAATACATGATGATAACAATATTGCCGGGAAACCGCCTACTAATTGATATATTTGGTAAATTAGTTTATCTATGTGTCGCGCACGTGTGCGTATAGTCGCATATACTTCTTTCTGTGTACAGTGCTTGTAACTTTACGAAGACTGGACCATATTTCTTATCATTTTGATGATTCCAGAACCTTGCAGTACACACCATAAATATGCTAGATGATCATCCTTTTCTGATCGATTCCACAACGTTTCTTTCACAATGCAATCGCATGACCATAACTTGTCTTTACCTTTAAGTTGTAGCAACTGCACGTTGCCATGGGAATACATTAAAATACATTGAAATAAACGTCTGGAGTAGGGCTGTGCACAACAGTGTAATGAGGTACCCGAGTACACTCCCAAGCTCACAGGTAAATACTCGAATATTCAGACGCCATGTTTTTTATAATTTTTTTGAATTTTTTTGAATTTTTTTGATTTTGTTTTTGATTTTTTTGATTTTTTGATTTTTTTGATTTTTTTGCCACTACCATACCACTCGGCAGTTTCTCAGATCCCTCGCTGAAAACGCATGCAATTTTACTTTGAGTTGCAGTTGAAGGCGCAGATTTAATAAGAATAATAACAGTAAACAATGCTGTTTTAAAAACCAAAGATGGCAGAATAATCCATTTTCCTCCAAGTCCAAACAGAAATCTGGACATTTGGTCCCAGTTTCTGAAAGGTGAGTTTGACAGTGCTTGAGTTGGGAAACATTTTTACCGACGGTACCATGCCAGCGGACGCCGCTCTCCCTGCCACGGGTTAGCGTGGGCCTGGACATTTTTATTTTTTTATTTATTTATTTATTATTTTTTTTTTTTTTGCGGCCGAATATTCGGGTACGAGAAATTGTACCCGAGTAGTTGTCAACCGTGCGGGTACTCGAGCATTCGACTACCCGTCGCAGCCTTAGTCTGGAGCCAGGAGGGTGTTCACTCTATGTAATATGATGAATGTTTTACAGATATTTGAATATTAAGAATGATATTTTAGTTCATTCTAAAATGATCTTTTTTATTTTTTTTTATTCTGTGAAAGCATTAAAGTGTCATCTTTTCTAAACCTTAGTATTTTCGCCCAAATCAGAAGTACACAAAATAATACTTATAAAATGAGAGGACACCGTTTACTGTGCTTGAGAGAGGGACAAATTGTGTTATTTTGACAGGAATGTGGCTGAAAATACAGACTATCAAAAATGAGCGCGCCATTTGGAAAAGTAGTCAGAGAGAAATGGGAGATTGTGTCCTGCAAAACATGGGTAGTTCATCTTCATTAAGGTTAACCTTTAAAATGAGTGATTTACTTTGTCGAAGAAAAAAAAAGCCTTCTTTTTTTTAGTAAGAGTGATCTATCTAGAATATTTTCAAATTTTTAGTTTTCAGACACAAAGGCCAAACTGTAGCAGTTGTTCTTTAGAATAATAGGTTGGAAATATCCATGCATTTATTCGTATCTGAATGTACATGACACATGTATCTAATGTTATTAAAAATTCACTGAATTATATGAAATAGAGTATGAGTTTTCAGACTAATATTGACCTGCTTTTCTTCTCAGTCAGACTTCTGCTTTGATGCTTGACCAAGTGATCTGACTTGCACAGTTGCAAGTGTCCTCACAGTACATTTCCAGCTTCTTAAAGGCATCGTTTAACATTGTTAAATCTGAGATACTCAACCCTACGTGAAATCAGTGTCGATGAAGTGGTGTAATATTGAAGCCCTAAAAAGAGTGTGCTTCAAAATGATCAAGAAGTGCCTCAAAAAAGTAAAAATCTTTGAGTGAATGGTTTCACCATACTCGTTTTCCCCAATAGACTGTAGTGTTATGAAAACCGTTAGGAAAACGCAAAATTTGGTTTCGATTTCCAATCACAAATATCTTGATAATCAGACAGGCAATCGGCTTGTAAAAGTCGTGGGGTTCCTCTTGACTGACCTTAAAGGTTTATAATTATCATTGCAGCATGAGCTAAATCCAGGATTTTGTTTCAGAACCTGAGACAAAGTTATCGGATCCCTTTAAAGTAGGTCCATGTTTGTTTAGGACATGGACCTGCATTGGAATTTGTTTTGTTGTTGTTGATATCACTTTGGTAAATAGTTTTGTCCCCAAAATCGAAAAGTTCATATAAACAGGGGTCCAATGCACTAAATTGAAGAAGAAAAAAATCAGCCCCACACCCTTCCCTGTGAACAAATTGTGTATAAAGTCAATGTACTCCAATCCATTCCTTTCTTTTGGTTTAAACTTCACAATAATATTACAAACGTAGAGCCTGATACGGTTTAGATATTTTCTTTGTCATGTGCATGTAAAAAATATGAAAGCAATTTTTTCATTTTTATTTCGCCCATTTTGCATTCCTCTACGCATGCATTGCATGTACAGTACATGTACATATATGCATCCCCGTAATACTGTCATAATGTCAATGTGATTAAAAAAGCTAATGGGCTTGGGAATCCTCCAATTTTACTCCCATGTTTTATTTTTTCATTTCTTTAATTTTTCATTTTGCTTTTGCCTGTGCAATTATGTTTCATTTTCTGCCTGTTTTGGGTTTCTTCCAATAGGTCATGGAAGTGACCATGAAGCTGCTGCCATAAAAGCTTCAAGTAAGTTATCTGCTTCTTCTTTTCCTCACCATTTTGCAATTTTCTCTTTCCTTTATACTTTCTATTTATTGTGCACCATTCTTCATCAAAGCATGCATTATTTACAGTATGTCTTGTTTTACAACATGAGCTTTTACATGACTTAATTTTCATTTCATACTTGTTCCATTTTCTTTGGTTTGGGGTAACATAAGTTTAAAATTGAGGGGTATAAATGATGTTAACATTGTGAAAACAATAATGCTTTTGAATCGATCAAATTTTAAAACAAAAACTGAATCTCTGAAAGCCTGAATAATGAACAGAAATATTAAACAGTGTTTTGTTCACATTGTATGCATCGCTAATTTGCTACACACTCTAGCTATCAAATGTTAACATAATAGCAAATTAATTGTTTTGCCATTGGCGTTCTGTGTTTGCATCTGTTTCTTACTGTTTGTTTTGATACACAAATACTTTTTAATTGAATATTTGCGCATATTTGGTTTCAAATGCAATTTACTTTACAATGCCAAGGTCATACTTGAGCTTTCGTGTTGTGGTAACATGATAAAACAAATATATACTACCAGCAAATGCCTCAAATACCTGTGCATTTACAAGGTTTTATCACGCTGGTATATAAAAGTTAATATTCCAAAAGCAATTCTTCTTATTTATTGAAAGAACAGAAAGAATTGTTTGTTTTCATTTTCACAATGTTTATTGGGTTTTAAAGAGAGAAAAAGTTATTTGGACAGGATAACAAATTACAACCTTGTTATTTTCATTATACTAATGACTGTTACTAACTCAGGGGCAGATTTATGAGTCTGTATGAGGGAAGGGGGGGGGGGGGGGGTACAAGACCGCAATTTTTTTTTTTTTTTTTTTTTTTTTGGGGGGGGGTATTTTTGTATTCATCAAATGGGCTAGGAATATTTGTTATCCCTCTTTAAATCGACCACTTACTAATTTACATTTTCTAGTATCCATCATTTTCCTTAAAACTTGCAGTGTTATTTTTTGTTCATGTACAATCAAATAAAATGCTTCTGCTACATTGACAGCCATGGCATAATGTTATATTTTTTTTAAATTCACGACTTGCCACTGTTATTTTCCATCAATATTGAACATCTTATAATATTATATATATATATATATTATATACATATATATATATATTATATATTTATTATATATACCCTATTCCAATATTAACAACTACGGTAGTGAATTTTATGTTTGATTGTTATTGAAAATGTTGCACTGAAAATTATCCAAACAAACAATAACAGCTCATCTGTATGAATCAATATGAGACTGGAATTAATATAAGCTAGATTGCAAGGGAACCTAGCAGCTGGTTTAGATAAGGCTTCTGTATGGCTGTGTTCATACATGTTTTGGTAGCCAGAATCAGGGACATGAAATGCTGATTGAATTGCTAATTTTAAACATGCATATATATTTTCATGATATCAAATTCACTACACGTTTTCCAGGGCAGAGTCAGGCTCTAATTATTCCAACAATGCCTGCTTCATCATTGTCTTATTCATAACTACAGGGTCTTTGCAGGTGCTAGTCTGCTACCAAAGTAGTTCAGACCTTACCTTGTATGTTATGATTGTTTCCAGTGTTTTATAGACTAACGGAGCACTGTGAAGTGCATGTACTTTAAACATATTGTGAATCTTGGCTGCATTCATGCAATTTTTACAAAGAGTAATTATTTTGGCATAATCATGTGTTTGACATCACTATTATCAACAATCTTAATAATTTAGACCAACATATCAATACAAATATATATAACAATAGAGATACTCATCAAAGCAACTGTGTTCACCAATTGTTTTTGTTTCCTTTTCTAAATTTTTTTCTCGGCCGGAAAAAAACATTGTTTTATGAACGCAGCCTACTGTTCATATGACCTTCTTGTGTACTTCATTCAACTGCACAGCTGGGTTGCATTATCCCAATGCCAAAGGTTAATGAAGAAAACATCATTCATTTGGGACCTGTAGCATGCATAATTTTCTTGTTGTGTGTGCAAAATATCATAATATACACCCATGATATTGTATGCATCTACATGTACACCTATACATGTAGGTTATGCTTTTCATGAGATTCATGGTGTACACTACAAGGACCGGTAGTTTATCCGACAGCAAGCAGTTCACAATTTTCTTGTTTTGTGAATTTATCATTTTTTCTCCATGAACTTGGGAACAATTTATCATATTTGCCACAAAAAAAAAAAATTAAATGAACCAATCTGAAAGAATATTGCTCACATTTTTACATGAAAAATTTATATTTTTGACCTCATTGCCAAGTTAGAAAGTTTACTGATTAGTTGCACAATGATTGGTAATAGACTCAACATTTTGTATTATTTTTGCATCTTTCTGCTCATGTATTTTCTTGCATTCTGGATCAATCGATAATTAACGCAAAAATTTTGTGCTGCTATGAACCATACAAATTCAAAATTTAGGTGAATGAACAATGTGAAACTGGTAAATGTAATAGTATTTTGGTCATGAATGATTGCTTACAGGGCTATATGAACCAAGCTTCAAGTGGAATTAATCGGTCCTGCCTCTTATGATATTAATTTGTATGACAGCCAGTTATTATTGCTTTTATCTTTAATAAAAAAGTACATGTTATAAATGACTCTCATTACATAGTACTATTTTTGCTAGGAAGGTATGACAAATCAATTGTTTTGAGGCAGAAGGATGTTACTTCATAACACACAGTTAAGGCCCTTCTGGCTCTGAAGTTCTGAACAGATGATCCACAGTAATGTATCTGTAACTCAGAGCTTTTAAAATAAAACCAGAATGACCTAATCAATCATACATTTGGGCCTCTTCCTTGCCTGAGTGTGCTTGTAATTGGAATGAAGTGGGCCGATAATCGGAGGCCAGGCGAGGCGGGAGCCCTCGTAGCTCATTAGTGATAATTAGGCCGGTTTACCGAGAGGGTCAACAGTAGAATTAATAGCCAGGGGTTGACAATACATGCCGAGATTGTCTGTGATCCATAAATGGAGAAGTGCGATCAAGTGATTCACCCATTCATAGTCCCTATCTGTCCAGTATCTGTTTGTGAGGTATGATTAGGACAAGGGTTTCTGGGCCTCAGGCGGAAAAGGAGTCCCCCTATTAAACCAATCCCCCTTCCCCCTCCTGTAAGTTACATCGTAACAAAGGGGATTTAATTTGGATTTATAGAGCGCTTACTATGAAATACTGTATTTTAAGTGCATTTAATAGAGATAGTATTACCCTTGTCATCAGATTCATTCATGCACAATGTGCACCATCTCCACTTCCTGGTGAGTATTCCTACTACCATATGTATTCATTGTGAGGGCATATATGTCAATAAACTAACACAAAGGCGTTTGTCATCCTACCAGGTCCCCATTTCTCTCCTGGGTATGGAGGAGCAAATGTAGATTAATACCTTGCCAAAGGACCTTAGTGCCATAGTGGGGATCAAACCCACAACCTTTGCATTTCAAGTCAAGTGCTTAAACCACTTGACCACGACACCTCTACACCCCTGCTACATAGTGAAAATGAGTCCCCTTCACCTCTAGGTTTTACCAAAGAGATAGTGAGGTACATTTCTATAGTGAGGTACATTTCTACTAGTCGTGAGGGCAGATGTACAATGTAGGCCTATAGTTTGGTTTTGAGTTGAAATTTGTATACAGTATTAAAGCCTGTCTGCACTAGTTTGGCCAGGAGGGATTAGACCTCCCTGCATGGTCACTGACAGGTGGTTATCTCATCAAATCAGCTCTCAATTAACATAAGAAAAAGGGGACCATGGGGGATCAACGGGTACCACTTAGGCAATGTTGGCTGTATAGAAGGCGCGAGTAATGCAGTCCCGCTTTAAAGTAATTTTGGTTGCAGTGCAGCTTTAACATGAATGTTCCCCATACAAGGAAGGGGTTACAAGTTTACCACTGCTATTTGGATAACGGTGGAGTGAGAAAGGCTGATAAGAAGAAGCTTCTTGTTCATAGTCAAGGTGATAGATGATGACATCATCAGAGAGGAATGTCATGTGAATGAAAGAACACAAGAATCTGGTGTCACGGAGCAGCCTCAGCTGGTGTCACCCGTATCTGATTTCCAACCTGTTTGTCGACCTTAGTAAATTTATCTTTAAGAACTGGCAAGACATAACATCCACATAAACATGAAATGACAATGGACATTGTACACATAATAACAACTAAATCATTTATACCTATAACAAGTTTTATAATATTTTAGTACATGAATGGGACATTTTGATTTGTCCCGATTTATGTTTCTAAAGAATGTGACGTTTTAACGCTTACATCTCAAAATATTCAACAAATGCTCTTATTCAACCTCTCCACCTTTCAATTTTGAGCTATGAAAAACACAAAAAACATCAAATTTCTAAGAGGTATGAATATTCAAATTGTTAACTGTATATCTGTATGCCTTTTTGCCCGCATGCTTTGATTCTTTTTCTTATAAATGCAACAAAGTAAAAATCGCTTGAGTGGCAGAATGGTGATCATATCATTTTACTCAAAGTTAATGTTTTTTGTCGTACAGCATGCAATGTACAGAGTACAATACTTTGAAATACAATGCAGTCCATTCCTTCAAAAAAGTTATATTGTGTACATGATGGAAGTGTGATGACAAGACATTTTTATTAATATTCGGTGTTTGAATTATCGAGGTTGAACTTTACAAAAATGTTCTTACGATCCTTCCTAAAAGGTTAGATTTAAAATCTGTATTTCATGTGATTAATATAGGCCTACATGTTCAATATCTTAACAAAAGAGAGGATTAAATGGCTCAATATAGCTCAGAGTTTTCAAATTAATTTCAAGGCAAAAACTTGAAGTGATTAATGAGTAAGCCTGTATTGAAATACATCCCATCCCAAATATAATTAATCCATTTTCTTTAAAGTTCATTGTCTTGAAATGAAGGCAATTTGTACTTAAATTTGTACTTGAAATTGATGTGGGGTCCCCGAGACTCCCCATGTTGCAAAACATTGTTTCAATATCAAATATATTGTTGTTATTAAAACACCTTTGAGCCCCCCCCCCCCTCCCCCCTTCAAAGGCATACCAATCTTTGTGACATCACAGGTATAAGTTTTGATTCAATGCCTCTTTTCATCCATCTCCTTGTTCTTCTCTGACATGACAGTCATTGATCCTTAATTCATTGGAACCAATCCTTTGATCCCTTCCTCTTGCCCCCATTCAGGGGTAAGGGACCATGGAGAGGGGGGCGTAATAGCACCCATTGCTACCAGCTTGGTTTACAAGTTGTTATATGTGTCTCTACAATATAGAGGCAGGTACATGCACAATTGTTATGTGGTTTACACACCTGCTAAAAATCCTCTTACACTCAACACTTGAAGTGCCTCGTTGCGGTATTGAATTTATTGCAATTGTGATTTCACAGAATTCTCTAACAATATCAATTTAAATTTGGTCAGATTTCATTCCGATGTGAATGCAGTACCGGTAATTTCTTTTTGTGGAGAATATTTGGGGGGAAAACAGAGGTAAGTTTATAACAATTATCTGACATCTACAATGAACATGTACATGTTTAAACCTACCGGTACATGTATTTCTCAGAATTCAAGTCGACATGTATATATGGTTTTTTGTTGTTGGTGGTATTAAAGGTAAAGACCAGTATTGGAAACGCCCCAATTTCAAAAAATGAAATGGAAGCTCTCATTACCAATCATGTGAAAGAATATGTTTTGACTAATACATGATGATAACAAATTTGCCGGGAAACTGCCTACTAATTGATATATTTGGTAAATTATTATATCTATTTGACTGTGAGAGATATAGGGTAGTCCCATATACATCTTTCTGTGTATAGTGCTTGTAACTTTACAAAGAATGGGCCAAATTTCTTATCATTTTGATGATTCCAGAACCTTGCAGATGCTAGATGATCAACCTTTTCTGATCGATTCCACAATGTTTCTTTCACAATGCAATCGCATGACCATAACTGGTCTTTACCTTTAAGGATGACATGTGCTTCCTATTTGAGATTAGGGGATGATGTCCAGGCCTTAAATTTCAACATTTTTAGGGCAAGGCCACTTTTCTGTAGGGCACATTCCTATATTACAGCACTAATGGGAAGAATTGGAAAGGGCACCAAAAATCTCCAAGGCCAATGAGAGGGGCATTGAGGCCAATCAAAGGGGCATCCAAGGCCATGGCCTTGGTGGCCTTGGATTAATTTAAGGCCTGATGTCTAACTTTGATACTGATGATGTTTAACTTTAATACTGATGAATCTTCTTTTAATCACAATAAAACTTGACTTTCAATAGATCTGACATGTTTTATGGCATCTGAGTCATTCGATGGTAAATACGTGTGAAATACAAAGGTGTTTGATACAAGGCATCCTTACAAGGAAATGGAATCTATTTGAGAATTTCACACTTTACACCACACTTACTTTGTACATGTAGGTATAAAAGTCAAGATGGTCTTATTCTGCATTTATTTGAAGATTAGATACTCTGTAAGAAGGTTGCAGGAGTGCTGCTGCGTTGGATCTCAACTTTGTGCCTCTGTAATATTTTATTTGCTACTTTTATTGTGTCTGTGAAATTAAACATTTTTCTGATTCAGCAAGTGGATTTTAAGTTTGATCAAACAATGGGCCAGTATCATGCTGTTCTCTTGGAAAATTGTAAGTAAATTCAGAATATTGCAATATCCTTGCTTAAAGTTACGATATATTGGTTTCTCATTAGTTCTCTTTGTTGATGCATCAGCTATCCTAAGTGTCTCATCTGAAATATTTCTCTTCATTCAAATTGTATCAGCAGTTATTTGTGCACACTTTAAATTGAGGCTCATGTAAACTATTAACACATTCAAATGTAATGATTTCAATCCAAACATATAGGATCATTTTCAATTTGTTTATACATTTGATAACAAATTTCAAAATTATAATGTAACATACCGGTAGATAATTGAGTGTAAGAGTAAAGATAACAATAGCCAGGAATGACACAAATTAATATACTACTGCATGTCTCTTACAGGGATGAAAAATAAATTATATTACTTGAAATAACTTTTCACAATTCCCCCCCCCCTTTTTTTTGTATTAAAAAAATTCAACATGATAATAAGACAATATACAAGTATGATAACCAACCTATTACATGTACATGTATAGACTTCTTTGGTCGATATACTTGTACATGTAGAGTCTACTAGTGTATGTGAGTTGCATGTAATTGCAGTTTCACCTTGGCTTGAGTGGATGAAGCAATTTGCCTGACATTCTGTGGATGATTACTATATTGATTAGTCCTCCTTTGGGGAGAAATATAATAGTGTTTAATAGGCCTGTCTTCATCAGCTCAAGTTTGCCAAATAACCCCTATTTTAACAATCCCGATCGCAAATCAGCCAGTTAATTTGTGTCCTCATCAGTTCGCAGTTGCAATTAGCGGGATATTTGGTGGAGAAAATATCCCAAGAAATCTTGGTCTTGTTTCCAAAAATATCCCGCTATTTGGGAAATAGCGGGCTAATTTGCGTCCGGCCGAGCCAGTTTGTGATGAGCGTATCGGTCTGGTGAGGACGCAATTTCGAGCTTCGGGATAATATCCAGTTTGAAAATAGCGGGTTATTTGGAAAACTTGAGCTGATGCTGACAGGCCTTATGTGTGTGGGAGGTAATCACATGTTAATGGCATTGTCATGAACTTATGATGGTAATAATATCATCACCTTAAAAAACATGACCTTGCACTTGAAAAAGTGGTATTGTTTGGAGTTGTTATTGAAAGTTACTGTTTACATGTGTAATTTATTGCGTGTAAACAAAGAGCATCCTTTAAAGTACTCTGTAAATAAAAATGGAAAATTGATAAAAGAGAAATAAAGAACAACATCAAAACTAAAAGGAGATACCACAGAAATACATAAATGTATTATATATAGGGTAGAGATATGCGGAGTGGTTTTTGGAGTAGATGTGTTTATGCCCTGCAGCAGAGGTTTTGAAATGTTTGTGGCTTCAGCCAGTCCTCAGTGACCTGAATCCTGACCTTTAGAATGTGCCATTTCACAGCTGGGTTAATCAAGGTCGGCTAAGGACAGATAGTTGAGTTGGCACTGCTCTTACATGATGTACAGCAGTAGCTGTGTGCACACTTCAAGCAAGTAGCGTTCATTTTCTCGTATTCCAATGTTTTGTTGGGAGTTGCTTGGAAAACATAGTAACGCAACACAAAATCCAAAATGAAAAACCGACTGTTGGAGTGGTTTTTTGAAACGCTGGCAGGAATTTAACAAATTTTTGCAGTGTAAATGCATTGATGAATGATTTCGGTTTTTGGTCACGTGACCCTCCTCGCTTTTGTGCAATCTCATGCAGAGCAGTGACAAGTCACGGGTGCACTCTGCTCACCCCCAAACCCCCCCTCCCCCCCAAAAAAACAACAACAACAGAATAAGCAAATACTGATGGTTTTTATGGGTTTACTAGTAGTGTAAATGCAGTCCAATAAACCAAAGCTTTTTAAAAAAATGGTCTTTTGGGCTGTGTAAATGCACCTAGTATTGTATTTTTAAGGAAAGTAACTACATGTACAAGTCTTCACAGCTGAAACAATAATTTATTTTTGTTGTTGTCTGGATTGTGATAATGAAACAAAAGAATTTGGGAAAATCCAAGGTACATATGCTGTCTCGTGCTGTGTAGGTTAGCGAGAATACTTGAAACTGAAGAAGAATGGATATCAAAGTGTGTTTTCCCTCGATATTTGATCTGATCCAAAAGCTCTTCTGCATAAAGTATGACAATGGACTACCGTATTTGCCGGCGTAAAGGTCGCAGTATTTTTGGAAGAGAAAATATCAAAAAGTCTGGGTGCGGCCTTTACGGTGAAAGAGTTAAAAAAAAAAAACGAAAGTCAAATCCAGCACGAATTTGCACATATGGGACTATGAACGGTAGGGGTATTTATCGGACACCAAACATGCCTGAGATCACTTTTTTAGCTAAACTTCCAGTAAATTATAAGAATATTGATGAATTTGGTATCAGTTTGTAAAAAAAAATATAGTGTTTTCGAGAAAATTATGATTATTTTGTTTTGTCCGTTTGTTTTTTTCCCCTTTTTTTCCCCTTTTTTTTCCCTTTTTTTTTTTCCCCCTCTTTGAAATGTCAAAGTTGGGGTGCGGCCTATGCGGCGGTGCGGCCTTATCGCCGGCAAATACGGTATGTGTCATAATCAGAGATAACATTGGATTTAACCTGCCCATGGTAATAACTTAGCATAATATATAGAATTGTGTGTTGTTTTGTTGTCATAGAAATGTTATTTTTACATCAGATGCTGTGGTAGGTTAATTGTTTTCATTCTGACATCATGTTCACTTTTGAATAATGCCTTATTATTTTAAGAGAATTGGTTTCCCTTTTTTTTCCCCTTTTGATACAAAAGAAAAACAATTGAATGTACTTCGGCCAGTCATCAAACTTTTATGCTCAGAATTGACTTCCTTCCACACAACTTTTAATGGTCCCGGTTTGTTTTTCTTTGGATTTTACCTTTGTAAAAGTATTCAGCGATGACACGTATTGTATGTGTCACTCTTTCTATTTTCATGAAGTGTTAGAGTCACATGGCAGCTATAATAAAAGATTATGAAAACAGAGTATTAGCTGCATTTACAATGCAAGCGAAAACCATGTTTTTCTCCCATTCCTAAGTTTTGTTGGATGCTACTAGACATTACCAACATGATGAAAAAACTCAAATAAAGAAACCCTCAGACATGATTAGTATTTAATGCTATTTTCTGGTCCCATTTATTGGATAATAAACTTCACAAACTCAAACTCAAACCTATGGAGTGTTAAAAAAAAAAAACACTGTCTTTTTGCAGTGTAAATGTTCGCCGTTGAATTTCAACGGTGAACTATTCCGGTTTTGAGTCACATGACTCTTTTGGTTTCCATGTTAACGCATGCAGTGCAGCGACAAGTGGCACATTCGCACAACTAAAAAAAACCACACATATTCCAGAATATACTGACATTTTTAATGCGTTTATTCAGTAGTATAAATGGTAATTAAAGAGACTATGGTTATTCATATTGGGTTTTCTGTAATGTGAATGGGCCCTATGATTGGTTTGGCCAAGCTTTCCTTGTTCCGAATCTCCTTGGTTTGGCTAAAATCACAATGCAGAGTGGTGTTGTCTTTGCAGTAGCACCAGAAGAGAGGGGTCATTGATTATGTCTGCCATTTGGGTTGGTAACATAACATAGCAGAGAGTTGAGAATAGGAAATATGCCAAGGATCATGTCTGCCCCGTGGGCTGGTAGCATACCCTAGACCGGAGATTAGGAAATATCGGTATTCTTTCACGGACGGACTGGAGGTATGCTCAAACACCAGCGCTACCGGTATACCACCACCGTGAGAGCGCAACAAACTTTGATGAAACTTGACATTCGTGCATGCAGCGGGTCTCCCCAGTGCATCACACCGCTCTCATTACCCTTGCAGTCTAACTGAGGACAAGTTTTGGACTCTTATTGATTCCGTGATTGTGTGTGTTGTACAACAGAGGACCAGTGGCTTTGTGTATTCTCTCCATTGGCTAGACTCTGCATTCCTATGTTGATTGTGGAGAATCCATTCATTCCCATGTATGCAACCTTGGCATAAAGCACCTGCCAGAGGATAGGGGAGAAAGAACATTGACTACCAGTGGCAGAAGTGACTATTGCCTATTGGTACTGTACAAGCGCTGTACAGGTGCGGGTGAGAAATCTCCCTTATAAAGGATCTCTGGAACTCAAATACAGGAGAGCAGTTGTTCTTTGCGCCATTGCTTATCCCAAAGCATACAGATTTAACTTTTTGTCATCATTTAAACCAGGGATAAAACATAACACAGAACAGTTAGCACGTTACGGTGTGTGCAAAGGAATTACATGCTTGTTGAGTTGAGTTGAGAAAGGAATTTTGCGGTTGCTGAATTCCTATGTAGCATAGCTAGCAGAGTTGAATTCCTCCACGATGCTAGCATGTATGGATGGATGGTGACTGTAAGTTCAGCGAAGGATTTCACAAAGCCAGAAAGTTTTATTGTTCTGGACATAGAATCTGCATGTATTTGAGGTTGCTTTGGAATGTGACATTGACCCGGCAAGCTTAAACCAGAGCTGTCATTTCCTTACAACGACCTTCTGTGTCAGACTCAGAGAGGAACTATTTATTTCTAGGACGTTTTCTTTCCCTTTTCCTCACCATGGTGAAGTTATTTGAAACCCCTCCAAGTTCCCCGACTACCAAACCCAGAGGTAAGAATTTTATTAATTCTGAATATTATTATTAAAGTTCTTTAAAACAAAACAAAAATATGCCTACTAAAGACTTGTTTTATCGCAATCTCACTCTTTTTATAGTTTTTCCAAGTGATATTCATTTGGTACTCAAAACAATATATTATATGATATTGATGAAATATAATTAATACAGAGTTGTGACATGATTAATAAAAACAATATTCATCTTGTAAAATATAATCTTACTGGCAATATTTATTTGTTGTCTATGATTTACTGTGATACCAGAAACCTTGGCGTAATGGTGTGCATAAAAATAAAATATTCACAAATTTTGTGAATCCTTCGGGAGGGCGAAATTGTCATGCAGTGTAATAATGGAATCACAATGATACAGCACTTTATTTTTTTGATTTGAAAAAAAATTACTGCAAAATCAGCTGCTCTGAACAATTTGTGAACAATCTTGTTGGGGGTACGATTTGAGTTTGGTGTTCAGATGTATTTTACATAGACTATCCAAAGGTACATGTATGTCAATCTTAAATGTATTATTTAACTTCACGGTTAACGTATTCATGTGTTACAAAATTCAAACCTTTGCAGACTTTATGAAGCATATGATATATGGCATTTCTGCCGTGGTTCATATTATTGACAGGATGAAAAATATATACATGCTGATATGCTGTCTTGTTTTGTAGAACCCTTGATTTCAATGCCTGACTTGCAGCTTTCCTTGTCTAAACTTATGTGAATGATTATTATCCAGATGCTTACGATGGCCATTTCTGATGTACATGTAGTGCACTGTCAAGACAAACTAGAAATGACACATATCTTGTAATGTGTTACATGCTGGCTTGTCTGATATGTTTGCTGTTTTCCAATGGGCCCGTACCTGTCATATATTGCATTGGCTATTAAATAATGTGATCATGAGGACAGGTGTAGATGACTTTTAACCTTTATAGTTTTACTTGCCATTTATATTTGGGGGTTCACTGTGGAGACCAATTTAATGTAGGAAAAGTAGAGGTGCAGAATTAAGTTTTATAATAACATCATGTTATTATTAATTACACAATGCTAAACCCATGTCAGACGCTGTGCACAATAGAGTCTGCAATGAGACTAGGCTGACAGCACACTGCATAGGCTCTGTACTCTTTCAATGTCGCTGCCCCAGACAATGCCAGAGACTGACAGGGCTAGGCTCTGTTCAAGGCTTTGGGAATGATGGTAGAGTGTCAAATTAGAGCCTGTGCCTGCATACTATGTCTATGTATGGGTGACCTTACAATGTACCTGTACTTATCATTTATTTACCTTAACTTGTCATTTATATTGTTAGACTTACCTGGTTTGAAAATAGGGGTGCTTACTGCAGTCGGCTTACAATTCAGTTATAGGATTAGGCCTACACTATTATAATATTGCACAGCTTTAGTAGAAGGAACCTGCACGATTTATCATACAAAGTAAAATTCGATATTGTATCTTGAAATCTGAAACTTTGATGAGAATCTGTTAAAACTTGCTGGTAGAAAGAATTTGCAGAGTGGCCATTTATAGTTTGATTCAATACAGGCCTGCATTATTATGATATTGCACAGCGTTAGTACGGTAGATGAAACCCGCACAATTGATCATATAAAGTACTGTACAAGTGTATATTGAAATCTGAAACTTTGATGAGAATCTGTTAAAACTTGCTGGTAGAAAGAATATACAGAGTGGCCATTTTATAGTTTTATTTGATTTGTTTAGATTGTCAGTTACATGGTAGGCCTATCATGGCCTATCAAGTTGATCATGCAGTTTTGATGGGAGAGTTATGGTGGCATTAATGGTTGTAGAGGTTTTTTCCCTCTCACATATATTACAGCACAATACATGTAGATTGATTCTCATAGCTTTTATATAGTTTTATATGCCCTTTTTTGTGTGTTCCTATTTTGAAATTGGTTAAATTATTTGATACAGCGAGGACATTATCAAAATTAGGTGGGATGACAACCCACTAGATGATGCGTAATCACTGACATTATCTGATAATGCTTGAAAGGCCATGCCATTTTCCAGATGAGCGTACAAGATATCTTTCCCATACCGGCGCTAGTATTTTTCTTTCTGTAGGGCCTATGGTGAAACGAATGAGCAGTGTCTGTGAATGGTCAATCAGAACTAATTGGTAGTGGCTGATGGCCTAGTTCTGGGGAAGGTTAGATTTATTACATGCTAAACCAGATGAGATAGTGCAGTGTCCATCTATCTATCCATCTGTATATCTGCTGCTCTGTCTATCCTATCTACATGTATCTACCTATCTACCTACCTACCTATCTATCTATCTATCTATCTATCAACCTACCTATCTATCTTTCTTCATATTTATTTATCTATCTATCTGTCTATCTGTCTATCCTATCTATCCTATCTATCTATCTATCTATCTACAGTGTATCTATCTATCTTTCTATCTATCTATCTATCTATCTATCTATCTATCTATCTATCTATCTATCTATCTATCTATCTATCTTTTTATCTATCTATCTATCTATCTTTCTATCTATCTATCTTCATATTTATCTATCTATGTGTCTGTCATATTTAACTATCTATTCATACATGCATTCATCCATTTATCCATCCATCTATCGATCTATTTGGACAAAAGTTGGAAAAACCAACTGAATAAAACAACAAAATAACAACGGAGACAGATAAGACAGTTTTGAGATATTGAGAGGAAGGAAAATAGTGAGAAACGGTGAAGTAGTGCAGTAAATACACAAGAAACACTCTGTGACGAACATCAATAATGGGTTTGATTGTTCGTAAATGGAATAGTAGAGGAATAGTCCAACAGATACCGGTAAATATGAGGTCAGTTGTTTATTGGCCTTTGTGGTTTGTTTGCAAATACCAAAACTCGTGAGCGGACAATTAGTACAAACTGCACAAGGGGAGTATCCTAAAAACTTTAAAAGCAGTGTCCTTTTGTGGCAAATTTGGCTTTGCAGACTGGACCTGTTACAATAGATACAACTCATACAAGCTCACCTTGAAATTCCTGGCATTCAAAGCCATTGTCTTTTATGTCAACAAAAACATATGTTTAGTTCTGATTGACTGGTAGATCGGTGAAGCCAGGAAGCGGAGAAGTACGCAAAAACGATAATATATGGATGCACATCATTGTTGTTTTGTACGTAAACAAGGCAGGTTGCGAAGTGAAAACACCACAGTATTATTTATTCTATCACCCCCGTATCGTGGCGAGCTTTTTCGTTAGATTAATATGCGTGGGGGAATGGGCGGTCGTTATAGCAACAAACTTGCTGATATAAGTCATTCATGAAAGTGTGACATACGAAAAAGCTCTCCATGATTACGGGGTCATGGAGAGCTTTTTCGTTCTCTTTATATGCGTGGGGGAATGGGCGGTCGTTATAGCAACAAACATGCTGATGTAAGTCATTCATGAAAGTGTTACACATGATGATTATACGAAAAAAGAATGTTGAACAAGTGTTACAAGATGATGTTGTTTATTCAGAGTGGGATGACTTATTTCTTATTAAACGTGACTGTACATGTAGTCCTCCATGTTGTTGTACTCTGTCATCAAAACTCAGAAGGTCTCATGATTTTACCCAAATACTCCATACCATTACAATCATTATGTGTCAGCATACAGATACATATAATATATGATTTCGTTCAGAGCCACAAGGCCTATATACCTGTACATGTAGTTCAAAGGATTTTACAAAGAATGAATTCTTCTAGCTCCAAACGGATGCTTTAATACCATGATTGTGGCAAACTTTTATCCACATCAGGGCCCGGTTTCACAAAGCTTGTCATCAGTGACAAATCACAGTTTTTGTTATCAGCTATTGAAATACTTGCTTCTGATTGGTTATCAGCAGATTTGTCACTGATTTTTGTCATTTGTCATTGAAAAAAGGCTTTGAGAAACTGGTCCCCTGCTGTACAAAGCTGGGTGTCTTGTCAAGCAAAATCATTAAAGAAACCTGTCTGAGCCAGAAGGGCAATAACTCTGTGTTACGGTATGTGAGGTAACATCCTTCTGGGTCCAAAATCTCACCAGAAAATGTATTGTTTTCAAGAGCTACATCTGTATCTGTGCCAAACTACAGAGGCCTACTTGGCTACTACAATTTAATTCAGTTAGTTTCCCCCATTTCCAATTTCAAATCCATTTTCAAGGGGCAAAATTTCTGGGAGCCCATTTCTTTTGTATAATTCACCCATTATCTACATTTCTGTGATGAACATATTGGAAAGCATAGATTTTATGTCTATTGTCACTTGTCAGTATGTAGCGAAAGCTGATTAGCTTTGAGTGCTCTCCAAAGTAGAGCAATGTGTTCCTAGTTATGTACAATCAAATCTTGTAAGTACAATTCTAGAGCTGTACTCTGAACGAATCATGAATCACCTTTAAACATCAATTCTGTGCGATAAACTACATGTACATATACATGTAGATAATATAGCAATGCCTCGGGGTCCGAAAAGGCATGTTTCATTCGCGTCTGTGGTTATTAGTAATTGCTGCTCTGCCTTGTCGTTTCATTTCTTCCTTTCTGTCTTCCCTCCCTTAGAAAGATTCCCTCCCGGCCTCTTAATAAAGAAGGCGCGATATTCCCCCGATTTGCCCCGCAGGCATCCAATTTTACGCGAAGATAATGAGCGTTTGATCGAGACTGTGGGGTACTGCCTTTGATATTTCCCATTATTGATTGATAAATGATTTGCTGTGTGTGGGGAGATGATAGCTGTTTTGTGTACAAATGGCTTTCAGACTTTTTCATAGTCCCATTACATTCATTCTCGTGTTATTTGTAAGAGATGGATCAGGGAAAGGAAAACAGAATGACTGATTCTTGTTCAAGTAGACAATATGATAGGCCTGTATTATGGGATGATATCGTATTTGTGGCTTCTTGCAGTTGTGCACTATCAGGGTTCATATGTATGAATTGAAAGAAATGAGGAGTTCAGATTCTATAAATCCATAGTTTCTTAAAAATACAGAGCAAGAGTTTATAATTTGTAATACCAGTAAGAATTCATAATTTACTAGAATCACTCTTATATAGATAATTTGAAATTATTCAACTATTGACATTGACATCACTTTGTCAAGATGCCAATTTCAAGCAACAACAATGACAACAGTAAATAATAATTGCAGAAGAATATGAACTGTCTAAAAATTTATTTGTGTTTCCAGTAGGAATATTCTGCCTGGATTTTTTCAGTTTTTGTTTTCAATTCATATATTGATACTACTCTCTCAAAGAAATGAATAGTCTCATATGACATGATAGTTGTCTTTGATATATGATCCCTTATTTCATCACCATTTGGAAAGCCCCTATCCTCCCCTCCCCCCCTCCTCAGTCTCCTCCATCTCCCACCTCCCCCCTCTACCCCTCCCCCCCTCTACCCCTCTACCCCTCCCCTCAGTCTTCCATCTCCCCCAGTCTCGCATCCCCCTCTACCCCCTCTCCCCCTCTACCCCCTCCCCCTCCCTCTCCCTCTCCCCCTCCCCTCCCTCTCCCTCTCCCCCTCCCTCTCCCCCTCCCTCTCCCCTCCCCCTCCCTCTCCCCTCCCCCTCCCTCTCCCCTCCCCCTCCCTCTCCCCCTCCCTCTCCCTCTCCCCCTCCCTCTCCCCCTCCCTCTCCCCCTTCCCCTTCCTCTCCCCCTTCCCCTCTACCCCCTCCCCTCATGCCATCACCTTCATCGTCATCACCCCCTCTTCCCCATCCCAGACAAGACGCCGAAAACCTGTCAAGTATTCACGCGCCATGGAATACCATACAACACCATACAATCCTTGTAATGCAAACACTCCGGGCCGGGCACAGTATCGTTTTCCTCATGCACGCCGCATCGTTGTCGTCGCCACTGTCAAGGGTGACTCACTCGCTCGCCAATAAGGATCTATATACATACCAGACCGGCGAAGCTACCCCCCTTAATTGTAGTGCATCCCGTCACCCACCTCCCCCGTTTGCGCTTTATAATTCATGGAGATCAATAGTCGATGAATATTGCATTGTTTCCTTCTTTCTACGTTAGATGAGTCAGCGGGCAAAGGTTCACAAGCTATTTTCTCTCCCCTTTTTTGCTCCTATTTTCTCCCCTCCTTTTTGTCCCTATTTCATAAGGGGATGCATAATCGTTGTCGCTGCAATGGACTCCCAGTGCTTTTATGTGATGAAGTACAATAGTCAAAACATTAGGGTGATTGTGTGTAGTGCTGTAGTCAAACGTTTAACCGTCCGGTATCCGACCGCCCATGGCGGATTCCGTTTTCAATTGGACGGTTTCGTTTTCCCGATTTTTTTTTTTTTTTTTTTTTTTTTTATATAATTTTTTTTTTTTTTTAAAGTTTAAGTTTCGATTTATGCCCCTCCACCTGGCACTATGCCTGGCAATGTCTCCCAGCTCAGTAATCTGTGTGTTGACTCACCACTCCAAAACTAGAACAACACTCCAATTTGTCTGTCATCTTGGTTTGAAAGTAATCTTTGTAATAGATCTCATCATCTCAATATGTAGTTTATAATAATAATTCATCCAACTTTTACACAAGGTTCTATCCTAGGTCCTCTACTGTTTTTAATTTACATTAATGATCTTACACATTCTTCTAAAAACAACATTGTTACTATTATTTGTGACAACTTCACAAGCACAAATCGGCCCCTTTAAATGCACCTCGCAGTTAAATGAAAGTTGCCGACAGAGTCGGTAAAAAAAAAAAAAAAAAAAAAAGTTTTTTTTTTTTTTTTTTTTTTTTTTTTTTTAAATCGTTTAACCGAAAACCGTCCGGTTTTGACTGGCGGTTAAACGGAATTGGAGATATCCGTGATGTTACAGCACTAATTGTGTGTGTGTGGAATGTTTTCCATTCTCTAATGACAAAAAGGGTATCTAGGGATTTCTAGCAATCCCTCCACCCCCTTTCCCCCAAAGAATAAAATGGGTAATTATAGTAAATTATTTTAAAGTGTTGACATAACTAGGGATTACTCTGAGCCTCATTTTCTTTTCATCATTTTGATGATTGCCAATTATTAAAAGGTGTTTTACGACTTAAAGTAACTTGACATGCGCTGAATATACAATAAATCAAACAAAAATGTACAGCTGTGCAGAAAAGTATCCATTTTTCTATTTAACCATTAAAAGACAAAGAAATATGACTTATGGGAGGGAGGGGGGGGGGCTTGCAAATGTTCTCTGAAATGAACAATATCAAATTGCATTTCAAATACCACCATTTTGTACGTCGTGAAAAGAAAATAATATGAGACAGAAAGGATTTACTTTGGCAATCACATGGTATGCTACATGTTGTAAATGCTAAAAATGTACTTTGATATGATACAATAATGAGTGGAGAATCCCTGCTATTAGAAAGAGATCATTTTTAAGATGATGACTCAGAGGCCAGAGGTTATCAGCTATTGTTTGATTTATTTATGTCTATATCACTCATACAGATTCTGAGCAAACAAATGCTCCATTCATGGTTAATAAACCATTCATAAATTCTTATGCGAGAATGATTTTCCATTTGAAGATGCAGAATGGTGACTACTGACTAGTCAGTACAACAAAAGAAGAATTCTTTAGTGAATTTGTAAGATTTAAAAAAATCTTTTGGTACCAAATGAAAGAGATTGAGCTGCGTGCAATGGATTTTGTGTGTTTGGAATGCCTTACACAACGGTTTTTATTATTATCAAAAGTGAAATCTTTAAACTTATATGCTCAAATAAGTTACCTGAAAATCAATTTTATTTATTTATTATTTATTATTTCTATTTTTATTTATCTTTGTTTCATTCGTTAACTTTTTCTTTATTCACATGATTTTATTTACTTTCTTTCTTTGTTTTCTTTCATTTTTCTTGTATTCATTTCTTTATTTATTATATATACATATTTATTTATCTATTTCTTGTGGAAGGGGGGGGGGGTGCAATTGATATCCATGATATAGATTTGCACCTCCATGGTTACCTATCAAATTATTGACATTACATGTGGGCCTGTAGGCTTTTTTTTCCCCTCTTTATTTACCGGTTCCATGCATGATAGTCTCTCAAAATCATCTGAATGTCATTGCCATTTAAGTCAGTTCCTGTTATGATGTTGTTTGTTTTCATTTATCCATGTATATTTAGTCATTATGTTTGAGGTTTAGTAAACATGGTAGCTGATTCTCTCTTCCCACTCAATCCCATGTTTAAGGGGAAGTCTGCCCTGACATTAACTTGGTTTTAATAAAAGAGAAACAAATTACATACATGTAGTTACAGTTTAAGCAAAATCTGATTAAAAATAGGAAAGTTATGAATTTTTAAAGTTGTGATAAGTGAAACACAAATTGGCAACAATGTTGCATATCTTGCAAGTTGCTTTGTACAAAAAAAATCATAAAATTTCATTTTCTTAGTTATTGATGATGGAATAGCAAATAGATCACGTACATGTATGTTTCTTACAAGGGCTGTATACCGGGGTAAATACATTGTTTTCAATTATTATATGAAGGGTGCATGTATGACTACAAAATAGACAATTTGTATTATTTTTAGTACACGTACAAACTACAAAGCAAATGAGAGGGGAGCTTGTGGCTCGCATGTCAACTCACAGCATTGCCTACATGTATTTGTGCTTGATTGAGCTTACCTTGAAAAATTCATAACTTTCCTGTTTTTAATCTGTTTTTGCTCAAGTTTTTCAATGAACTGTTTCTCTCGATTGTCTGCTTCTATATCAGGGTGGACTTCTACTTTAAAAGATCATACCTACCTAAACAGGATAGTGTCTAGACCCAAAAAGAACGTCACTGACAGGCAGATTGTTTTCATGTTTCTATTATTCAGTTTCTATGCATCTTGTGTCATTATTTATTTCCATCCCTACACCTCTTTGATTTTTGCTATTGTGAATTCATTATTTACATTAGAATTTAAGAAATAGGTCTATTTGTATGTTCTGTGCAAGCATTAACATCCACTTTCATTTAATATCCTGTTATTATATTGTTTTAAAAGGGAGCGAAACCCATATTCTTTTGAAGTGGGGATAGGGCTTAGAATTTGCAATATTTTGTATGCATTTAGTGAGCTCTTATAAACACAACTGGAATGTTCTAATATAAATACTTCAAAGTTTTACAATCATTGATTCTGCATTGAGCTTTAAGTGTGAATAAGTTCAACAACCTACCACCTATTAAAGTGCTTTTGTTTGTAGTATAAAGTCCACATTCTTTTCCTATCTCGAGCCTTATCTCCGACACATCCAGATAATGCCCATTAAGGCCATTAGGCTTTCCAGAAGCTTTAACTTTGCCAGTCCTTAGGCGGGCTTGAGGATTTGTAAACATTTCTTGTATGCCAAAAGGAAAGTCTTCTCATCGCTCACCCTTTAATTAATTGTTTCATTTTGTGAAGGACAATTGGGAATCCCAACCCAAGCTCATTGTTGTAATAGTTATGTTCACATGGATGGAACCGTCATAGTTTTAATCTGTAAGTTTGCGAAACCTCAAAGTTATAAGCAACGACCCACTCACAATGATGAGGGTTCACTGGGACTGAAAGACCCCGTTCTCACTCACTCCGTTGGAGCGCTCTAACTAAGACCCGCTCCTCAGGAGCGGTTCTTAGGTGAGTGAGAACGCTCAAAGTGGTCCAGGAAGTGGACTTCTGGACCGCTCCAGAAGTCCACCTTCCGAGGTGGTCTTGAGGAGCGGGTCTTATTAAGAGCGCTCCAGAGCGCTCTAACGTGCAATGTGAACGGAAAGCGTACTTTGAGCGGAAGTGAGCTAGTGACGTTGCGTGCGAAACATGTAGTACGGTACATACGGTTTGGATTCCGCGCGCGAAAAAATTGACCCGCCTACCTGAGCTGCCATAGCAACAAGACCACTTTGACTCGTGGAGCGGTTTGAGCCATAAATACTGCTCGGAGTGTGAACGCTCGCAAACCGTTCCTCAAGACCCGTTCCTCTGGAGCGGTCTGGAGCGGTCTAACTTGGAGCGCTCTCAAAGTGAGTGAGAACGGGGTCAAACAAAGAGGTTTCAAAGTGAACTACTGTACAAGCTAGGGAAATCATTCATTTTAACTACAACTTGGCGTAAAGTTCATTGTCCACACAAGTCACAACACATAACTTTGAGTGAGGACCCCCTCCCTGCGGCTCATGGTTATATTATTATTATTATGGCGCTCACCTGAAGATCTATCGTGGTTTATAACTTCAAGTTTAAAAACATACAGTTGTAACCATGAGTGCGCCTGTACAGTCCTTAACTGCAAGATAACTTTAAAGTTTATAACCACGTCCTAAACTTTAAGTTCATGGATTGCAGTGTAAACTCAACTATTGAATGCAGTCGTAATAGCCAAGTATCAGAGAGAAAAGCAATAAAGGTGGAATGGATTTAGGGACTCCCGTTGATTCCTGCTAATTGCTTGAGTGGGGATGGGGATGAGGTATACTTGCGGTGTTTGGACACACTGTGTATCTATCGTGGAGGATGTATTTAGAAAGTATTCATCAGAAACATTCCTGCATTGTTCACACTGTCAAATTTAAGAGGGATTGAGATGAGGAGGATGAGGACGGGCCTGCTAACAATCAGAAGAGTTTTGGAAAAATCTGGGAATGGGAATGGCCACCACAAATATTCTTGCTGGTCATACCGTCCTAACAGTATGAGTAATACCATACAATTGTTAGCAGGTTATTAATTACAATTTCATTTTTGGACAAAGTATTTTCTTCAATAGTAATAGTTCTGTTAAAGGGGAAGTACACCCTAGTAATAATAGCTGGTAATGATATAAGCATAAAAACGAGAGAAACAAATGAGGGAAAGTTTGAGCAATATCTTATTAAAAGTAGGAAAGCTATAAATCAATTAAATTTGTTAAGTTGCTTTTCTTAATAATTAGCAAAATTTGGTTTTACGATATTGCTATACAGATTAAACTTCATGCTTTGCTTGAGATTACAGTTTCAGTCTGCCTTCGCCCCCCCCCCTGAAATAGCTATATTGTGTGAACACCACTACTCTAAAGGAACAATTGCAATAAAACGTCTAGCCAGCGCTATCTCTCTCTGCCATCGCGAAGCATCCAGCGATGATAAGTAAGACGTTTCTCATCTTACGCAGAAAAATTTAGATTAATTTGATTTAAGAACTGAATTGAGCACTTCCTAAGTCCTAATGAGATTCATTTAACCATTACGCATCAAATAAAGTGCAGTGAATTATTATTATCCTCGTGCACTTCAACTCCAAGATCACAAATGGCAGAGATAATATTTAGGAATAGATCTCTTCATATATTATTGTAGTATTCAGGGAATAAATACAATTTCAAAAATGAATTAAAGATACATATAATTCCTCATGCACTTGAACTCCAAGATCACAAATGGCAAGGATAATATTTAGGAATAGATTTCTTCATATATCGTAGTATTCAGGGAATAAATAAAATTTCAAAAATGATTTAAAGATACATATATTTTGAAATAAATCATACCAACATTTATCTAATAACAATGTAATATGAAGTACATTTACATTTACAGTAGTTGGATTTAGAGCAATTTTTTTCAGTGTGGAGTTTGAAAGATTATCTTTATTTTGCTTACATTTCTTTTCAGAGATGAGCATTTGGAGGAAAATAATTTAAATGAATTGAAAAATGCATCAGGAATATTTTGATGATTCACATGGTCAGACTAATGTATAGCATTGAATACTTTTATTTATAGTTTTGTAATTAAAGCATGAAACCTACTAATGATATCCTGTTCGTGTTTGCTTCTCTTTCAATTACTTTATTCTTAAAACACTTTTTAGAATTGATCATCTATAAAGTACAAACCTCTTGAAACTGACTATCCTGTATACAATAGAAACTACATTTTTAATTGTATACATGTAAGAGCTGCAGTTTGTACTGGCACAATAGTTAATTTCACATCAGAATTCAAGCCCCTAGTCCGTATACAATAATACATGTATGTAATTGGAATATGCGCATCCAGGGGCTTTCCGGGTATTGTCTCATCAAGTGATAAAACTAGAGGGTTTTCGATGGATCTGGGACAGAGAGGGATAGATAAGGCATCACATGAAGCATGTTCGTATGTGCATTTTAATGTTTCAGTGGACCTGTTCATACAGCGATAACAGTAAATCATACATAAGGCATCACTGGATGAGTTCACTTTTTTATGTTGACAACTTGACATTAATGTTTCACTGGGTTGGTTCACACAGCGATAACAGTAAAGCATACATAAGGCATCACTGGATGAGTTCACATTGTTATGTTGACATTACTGGGTTAGTTCATCCAGAGAGGATGTTAAAGGCACACTGTCCTACTTGTAGCTACTTGCTCCCTCTATATAGAAAACTTCCCAAATCGGTGCCTGTTGGTCCCCCATGATCCTCTTTTTCTTATGTTAAATGAGAGCTGAGTTAATGAGATAGCCACCTGTCACGCTGACCTCGCTGGATCTCTGGGTGGTCTAATCCCTTCTAGCTGCAGTAGTAAAGCCTCCCTTTAAAGCAAACATAAGGCATCAATGGGAATGTTCACATTTCTCTTTTAATGTTTCACTGGGTATGTTCATACAGAGAGATATCAGAGAGGCATACATTTTGGGCAACACAATGCATCACAAGGAATAGCTAGGCATGTTCACAATACTCTTTATTTCACTAGGCATGTTCACATATAGAAAAACAAGAGATGTGCACACAACATATTGCAAGGAGGCAAGGCTGTTTTGTATGGTACTCTTTATATTGATATTATTTTTTTTTTCTCACTAAATTTCCACTTAGCGAAGTATTTTTTCAAAAATGATATTTATGTAGGATTATATAGTCTCATTAAAATTTTACCCGTAGTAGACCTACTATATACAGTAAATTACCCAGTTACCTTGAGTGGCTCAAGTGCGATGACCTTCTATTTCTATCGGTAAGGCAGTCATTTGAAAATATAGAGATTGAGAATGCATTTCTCCACGAATGCTATGAGATCGGGTATGCACATGTATGTTAGGATAATTGTGATGTCCAGCAAGATGTATTAATTTTCTTTCCTGAGTCTATTGTCATACAACATACATGTATATGTAACTGACACATTGCGTTAACGGTAATGACTCTGTGTGATATCCGGTTGGTTCTAATCGTTTAGGCAGTAATTGAAATATATATACATGTACATGTAGATCGAGAACTAATTGCCCATTTGTCATCATCTTGTATTACTTCTTAATAGCCCTACTTCTTAATGTTCAATTAATGCCCTGAGATTGAGAGCGTATACATGTATATTAAAGGGGAAGTCCACCCCTGATGATATTTAGTTGGTTTTAGTGCTGTAACATCACGGATATCTCCAATTCCGTTTAACCGCCAGTCAAAAACCGGACGGTTCTCGGTTAAACGATTTAAAAAAAAAAAAAAAAAAAAAAATTTTTTTTTTTTTTTTTTTTTACCGACTCTGTCGGCAACTTTCATTTAACTGCGAGGTGCATTTTAAGGGGCCGATTTGTGCTTGTGAACTTGTCACAAATAATAGTAACAATGTTGTTTTTAGAAGAATGTGTAAGATCATTAATGTAAATTAAAAACAGTAGAGGACCTAGGATAGAACCTTGTGTAAAAGTTGGATGTATTATTATTATAAACTACATATTGAGATGATGAGATCTATTACAAAGATTACTTTCAAACCAAGATGACAGACAAATTGGAGTGTTGTTCTAGTTTTGGAGTGGTGAGTCAACACACAGATTACTGAGCTGGGAGACATTGCCAGGTATAGTGCCAGGTGGAGGGGCATAAATCGAAACTTAAACTTTAAAAAAAAAAAATTATAAAAAAAAAAAAAAAAAAAAAAAAAAAATAATAATAATAAAAATCGGGAAAACAAAACCGTCCAATTGAAAACGGAATCCGCCATGGGCGGTCGGATACCGGATGGTTAAACGTTTGACTACAGCACTAGTTGGTTTTAATATGAGTTGCCTATTTTTGTTTGATTGATTGCAATTTCAAAAATGTATAACCTTGTTATTTTTAATCAGAATCTACTCAAACTTTCACTGACCTGTTCCTCTCATTTGTCTGCTTCTATTAAAACCAACTTAATACTACGACTTCATTTTTGAGATAATTGTGATGTACATGATATACCGCCCAAGGTTTGTTTTCCTTCACAGAGTCTATTCTCATGTACCATATACCATAAATGACACATTGCGATGAATGACTAAGTGCCATAACTTGCTGTTTCTAATTTTTGAGGCAGTAATGAATTTCAGAGGGATTGGGAAATTGGGAAATGGGCAAATTGCCTAATCCACTCGCACTTCCCCACAAATGTTCATTTTCGGCTATGGCATTTGAGAGTGTAAACAAGGATAATTGCGATGTCCAGGAACGTTCATTTTACGGTTGCCAAGCTGGATGGTGGCTGTTCATCCGTTTGTAATCCCACTAATGGAATTTGAAATATTAATGAAGCAATGGGATTAGAGTGAGATGACACTTCCTGTGCCCTTCTTATTCAATAAAGCACCGTTCACACACGATGTGGGGGAACTGTTTAAAGAGAAGGTTGAGTTCTGGGAAGACATGAACAAATAATTTGTGAGCATTATCATTGTATTATGCAAGTGTGGAAGAACATCAGATAAAAAATGTTCCCTGAAAAGCATGGCTCTTCAAATGCCTTAATATTTTAAATACGGCATGTTACATCGTAAAAATCCGGACAGATTATTATGCCACATGTTCATGTAGTGCCATATACATCTTTATGTGTACAGTGCTTGTAACTTTACCAAGACTGGGCCAAATTTCTTATCATTTTGATGATTCCAGAACCTTGCAGTACACACCAACATTTAAATGCTAGATGAGCAACCTTTTTTGATCGATTCCACAACGTTTCTTTCACAATGCAATCGCATGACCAGAACTCAACTTTAAACCCATAGTAGTGAACGATGCTCCAAAGGCAAGCAATGCATGAAAGACAGACAGCATCAAGATGGGGATAGGGTCACCATGGTACTCGTAATTTGACATTTTCGCTTTGAAGTTAAGCGCCCCTGAAATACATGTCAGCGAGAGTTTGCGTTTGATATGTTATGTTTTGTTTTCGTTGTTTGTCTTTGAATTTGGAGGGCATAATTTATTGCTTTGGCTAGGCTGCTTGTGTTGCCTGCTTTCCCTTCTGGTTTGAATTAGCATATATTAAACGTTAGATTTGAGACTACACTACAGAGTCCAGTCTGGAGAATGTCACGAACAATGTTGTGTGGAATTATCTTTCACTTTCATTTCTTATCCTGGCATTGAACTAACAGTGATGATTTCCCTGATTATTTTGTTCAACTATGTTATCATTGTAAACATTTCTCTTGAATGTCACCTTCTTATAAATTATGGAAAAATATTTGCCTTTTTTCAACAAATGGTAGTAATGTAAGTAAAAAATACTGTTACAATTAAAGGTATGATGGATGCAGTAATTGTATTGGCTATAAATCTTGGTGGTTCAAGAATTTGGACTATATTTGGTTTCTGGCTTCATTTGGCCATTTAATGGACAGCACTTGAAAGGTTGGACTGCATTTCAGCAAGTCGTGAGACAAAACTTCAATTTGTAACCTAATATTTTTATCCTGTTTTTAAGATTATTTTTGACATGAAGTGATACCCTATTTCACAAAGATTGATATATTAAAATTGTTAATATCGTTCTCACCCTTCTCAAATTATTTTCTTTGTTCTTCCTGAAACCGATAAGAGGCTTTGCTGATGCAAGGCTTGGGGAGAATACGTTTAGTCACAGAGGAGAAATTGAGGGAAATCCTTATTGCACTTGGCAGCAGGCTTCTAGACAGGTTTTGTAATTTATGCTCGGTCGAAGTGGCCCAAGACGGCTTGCTCGCACGCCATTCTCCAAATTCACCTGACATTTAAGGAATCCACTTATTCATTCACGGCACGTCGCCACCGTGCTCGCTTGGCGCGATGCCGTTACGAAGGAAGCGGCCGGCCTGCTATGCGTACATGTATGTACGAGCAGCAAACTGGCCCAGTGTATGCATTTCATGTAGCAGACCCGTGGGAGGGAACATGTGTAAATAGACACACGCAGACAAGATGGGCCATCATGGGGTAGGTGATGGCAGGTGGTGGAGGTGGGAGGCATGGGGATGGGGATGGAGGAGGGGGCGGGGAGGAGGGGAGGGGGAGAGGAGGAGGGTGGGGGGGGGGGGGTTGGCAAGTCATTTGTATCTCATCCCTCTTGATGACATGAATCATTTTATCATCATAGAAAGAGTTATGCTCTGTCTCTATAACAAAATCCATGTTTAAAATCGTATGATGATATGATTGCAGGTGGTGGAGGCATGGAGTGGAGGAGATGGGTGGTGGAGGAGGAGGGGGGGGGGGGGGTGGCAAGTTTCTCCTGTATCTCATCCCCTCATGATGAAACCAATCAATTTTATCATCATAGAAAGAGATGTCGCTGTGTTTGCACAGCAGATCCACATTTATATTTCTATAGTGACATGATGGCATGATAGAATAGGGCAGGTGGTGGGGGTAAGGGGCATGGGGTGGGGCGATGGGGAAGGGCGATGGGGAAGGGGGGAGGGGGACTAGCTTCTCCTTCATCTCCATCCCTCCTTCATAAAGTGAATCATTGTACCGTTATACCAATAGATGTCGCTGTGTTTTCACAGCAGATTCACATTTAAATCCATACAATTACATGACGGTATTGTACAGGGCAGGTGTTGGAACGCAGGGATGAGTCAGGATGTTGATGAAGGCCTGACAGGGCGGAGGTGGGGGTGGTTCTCTCGATCTCTCTTGTCCTCTCTTCTTTATTCACTCTCAATAAAACCAATCATGTCGCTACATGCAAAGAGATATTGCATCTCCCATCGCAGAGCCACTTTAGAAATAGCATGATTCTAATGTTTACGATGTGAACAACCATTTGAATCGAAACCGATTTGGAATGGAACGGTGAATCCCCTTGTTGACTCAACTAGGAAGTTGTCCAGCAAAACCATCCAGAGTAGACTCTTTGCCAGTGTTTTTTTGACATATTTATTTTGTGATTCATTCCTCTGATGGTACATTAGTGGGAACCGTTACCAGTCATAAAACATAAAGGGTCTGAAGTGTAAAATAATGGAGACTACAGTCTGTAGCCCTGTTCTATTAATTTTGTTGCTGATCATACATATAGGGCTTCATGTATTTGACACAACCAATAAAGTGTTTAAAAAGCCTTGTGAAATTTTGCTGAGATATCGAATTAGGGTTTTTGCTTGCAGACTACACTCATGCTTTAAGGGTGATGGTTGCATGGGCATGAAGTCTTCTTATCTTCTCATATTATTTTTTGACAAAATGCTAAGGGATGAAAGTGAGACCAAAAGAAGAAAAAAAAATCATCTTGAAATGTCAAACCATCCTGGTTTCCTCAGAACTCGATCTTGTGTGACAGTGTGATTAAAGAGCTTGTGCTAGAGTCGAGACACTTGCCTGCTTCCAATGCACACATCCCATCCAATAACTCTGTAGTGTATTTGCAAGAACAGAGCTCTCTCAGTCTGAGATGTATATCATTTTGTGAGAAAATACAAATGATCTAAAATTCTAAATCTTTGGGGACCACCTTACATACTACATGTACATGCTACCAATGGAAAGTGTGATTTAGTCACCTCATTACCAGGTCCCTCGGAGAGGACCTAAAAGCCGTCGACCATCTGGTTGCCTACTTACAAGCATTTATGCTTTCTTAGCAGTCAGGTAAAATAACCACCACCACCACCACTCCGATTGACCGATATCGAAACACTGTTCCCCCTTCTTTTGAAGCAATGATCATCATTCCTTTTTACACCTGCATCTTTTGGCCCTATACAGTTGTACCTCTTTTTCTTTTAATGTTTAAAACTGAATTAATAAGGTCTTTGCAAGCTGATCTACCCCTTTAAAGTTGAAATGACACTAAAATACAAAGTATGCAGTGTCCGCTTTGGGACCCTCATCACCAGCGGTATGAAGTGTTCCTGACCTAGTTTTTTCCCACCTTGCAATTAGAGAGCTCTTGACACCACTAGGTACTCTCTTTCGATATCATACTCACGCTAGCCCTGTTTACACGCCGGCCCTGTTTACACGCCGGCCCTGTTTACATGACAGACCTGTTCACATGACAGCTTTCTTCTAAAGAATTAATTTCACCAAGATAAGATTTAGGAAAGGAGATCTGGGCCTACTTTGCGAAGATAACTTATAACGAAAGTATACATTTTAGTTCTTACATAACTAGCCCTGTTTACATGACAGACCTGTTCACACGACAGCTTTCTTCTCGATAATTAATTTCACCAAGATTTGACTTGGGAAAGTAGAGATCCTGGTCCTCGTTGCGAAGATAAGGTATAAGGAGAGCTCTTGACACTACTCTCTTTCGTTATCATACTCACGCTAGCCCTGTTTACACGACAGCCCTGTTTATACGACAGCTATGTTCACTCGACAGCTTTCTTCTCGAGAATTAATTTCACCGAGATACGACTTTGTCCACTTTGCGAGAATAATTTTTGAGGAAAATATACATTGTAGTTCTTACATGTAGCTTGGTAGCAATTCGGTACGTGTGGATATTGCTCAGAGACATCAGTATTCACCCTCTTGGCATTATTATTCGTCCCTAGAACTCTTGAAGCATTTTTATGAATATTTATAAAAGTTATAGGACACAAGTGTTTTTTGGGAGGTTAGAGTACTTTTGTGATTGTGCTTGTGATGCATCCATTGTGAGTGAGGGATGTTTGGCTACAAGTATGTTTTGGTTAATATAGGTTCAAGATTAAAAAAACACTTGCATGATTTTATAAAGGGGCTGCAGTTACGGTAATTCATCTTATAATAATATTAGTAACGATAAAAAGGTGATTATAATGAGAGGGCCCTCATACAGTGCGAATTCACCTCGAACATCTTGAACAGTTTTATCAGATCTTTAGAAACTGAATACCGTAAGACACTGTCTTTATCCAAATGACAGTTGGGGATGATTTCTTATGAGTTCTTTGAAAACTTTTCATTGATTTATTAAAAGTCTTTCTTCATCCGAGCAGGATTATTGGGGTCCACTTCATTGAGTGTAGACTTTTCCAAGAGAAATTCAAGATAATTGATGAGAATGTGGCCACTGTTTCTTCTGCTCTCATCCTTCCTTATGACTGATTCTTTTGATGTGTTCCATTTATTTCCATACATGTCTGTTTGCCATTTATTGATCTATTTGCTGGATTGGGCAAATAGCAGGGGCGATGACATGCACGATATGCACCAAGATATAAAGGCATTTGAGATCTTTAGCAAGGGGGGGGGGAGATGATGTAAAAGGGAGGAGGTTGGGGGTGATGGGGTGGGGCAAGTGCTCCTGGGCTTGTCATGCAGACGGGACAATTACATCCTCATCTTTTTACCCTCTGCTCGACTTTATTTATTTTCTAAAACATGATTGGCTGATACTGATAGCATTAGATAAGCATTAGAGAATAGTATTCTAATTTAAAGGCCTGTATTCTACTGAAATTTAAACCTGATGCAGGATTCCAGCTTTTGGTTCGACGAAGGAAGTTAGTTTGAAGTCTAAATGCTCCTTTGTTGAACATGGTTTAAGACGGGGTGTCAGGATTAATTGAATTAGTAGAATGTGGGCTGTAATGTTTGTTGGGAATCTGTTCAACTTTTATTCTCCTGCAATTCAGTTATCATTACTATAAAGCCTGCTTCCTTTATGGGACAGGTCATCAGAAAGGGGATACACATACTCGCTATTTGATAGACCATGTTCTTAAAAATCAAGCCATGTACAAATAATGTAACGAATTGTATGACTCATGAGTAAGACTTGTTCCAGGCTTTTCGAAGGAATATGCATGCCCATTTTTCTATGGAGATAATAATAACCAGGCTAATTAGACTAATTAACCATGACATCCTAATCCACCAATGCCTTATTAATCAGGTTCCCTCGACAGCCCATGAATGTCAAGTTTAGATTGCAGTTTTAATCTTCAAGATTAACTTTACTTGTAGTTTAATACGGACCGTGTGGACTCACTAGTGGTTGTAAAGCTTTAAAGCCTGTCTGCACTTGTTTGGTTAGAAGGGATTAGACCTCCCTGCATGGTCACTGACAGGTGGTTATCTCATCAAATCAGCTCTCAATTAACATAAGAGAAAGGGGATCATGGGGGGACCAATGGGTACCGCTTAGGCATTGTTTGCTACATAGAGGGCGCAAGTAGCTACAAGTAGTGCAGTCCCGCTTTAAGTTTACAGGTACTTACATTTATCACCAATGAGCAATCTTATGATTAGCACGATAACTACAAGCCGCAGGGGATCCTCACTCAAAGCATGGACTTACTACTCATTAGTAAGTCCATGCTCAAAGTTTACATGGCTTTGCCATGAGGAAGCACTTTAATTTGAGGTTCTGCAAGCTTGTACTTTTTGTAGTTAAAAAGATTGCTTGTCTGGCTGAAGTTTAAATCTGTGAATAATTAGGTCTTGTGTGAACCCTTGTATAGTTGTTAGTGGATTTTTCATTAAAACTTTGAGATTTCTCTAACTTTAATCAAGTTTAACACTATGACTGTCTCGTATGAACATAGCTGGCTGTATTCTCAATCCAGCCATGCTGTAGTGGGTGAGATTAGGTTACATGTACACTGAGATTACAAAATTAGCTTGTGGAATCCAATTATCATTCCAATACATGTACAGTTATGGATGGCAGAAGAGATTGTATAAATAATTAGTCTAGGAATGTTGCCCTTACAAAAGGAAATTAGTGAGTGTTTGAATAATGTTTCATTTATATATAAATATATATTTATACATTTTTGTAACTCTTTTACTGTTAGATGTGTTTAAAACCACTAAAATATTTGTAATAATAACAACATGTTAGCTTTTCATTTTTGAAATTTAAAGGGGTTCATGAATGTGACGCTGGTTTCGCAAAGTAACAAAACGCAAGTGCATGCCACAGCTTAAAGCACTGCATCTGGGCCCGATTTCAAAACCGATGATGAATTTTGAAGTATTGAAGATAATGGCATCTAGTGCTTGTAGAAGAACTACATGTGTACAAATGTATGGAGAGAGGCACAAGTACAGTTGGAAACTTGCCTCTCAAATATTTCTTTTTGATGAATGTTTTTTAAATCTGGTGGCATCATGAGGGATGAAGACACTTCTTTCGAAACAATTTATTGAACAGGAAACAAATATCTTGGGCTACATTTTTGTCTGGATGGGTCATTTAAGGTCCGGGTTTTTATATTAAACCCTATAGAAACCAAACATGATATCTCCTTTAAAATATTCATTTTGTCTGTCGAAACCACAGAAATATTAGAAGGGGAAGGTTTTTTAGTATCGAAGTTCATATTTCTGAAATGCCATCTGCTCAAAACCACTGTCTGCGATTAAATAGAGATGAAATTCACTTTCATATCAAGATTAAAGAGGATCCGGGTTTATCAAAGGTTTTTCTATAAATATATATTTTGATTAGCATAATCTGTTTGTCTGAATCATTAAATACCATAAACACCACCAACAACAACAACAAATACTGGTAGATAAAAGAGGGAAATGGGGTTTTAATTTGCTTTTGTACAATACTTAAAGGGGAAATTACTTGTTATTCCTTTATATTTACAATCCATGTTTATTCAGCTTTCTATTGATGTAAAGTTGTATTTTTATTGGATGAGGTCTTTAATTTTAAACTGGTAAAGCTATTAAACCTACATGTAGTACATGGAGAAGGATTCTTTATACTGCATGTACCCTGTAGCATGTTGCATAGGTTGCTGAAAAATAGTAACAGATGATCTGAACTGCAGGGGGCTGTTGATTGCTATTGGATTGCTATTACATGTAGCTACGTTCGCATGGTACCATCGCAGTTTAAAACTGAAAGTTTGTGAAACCTCAATGATCCACTATGTAGAGGGTTCACACGGCACAGAAACAACAAGAATTCAAAGTTAACTGGGGCTGTTGATTGCTATTGGATTGCTATTACATGTAGCTACGTTCGCATGGTACCATCGCAGTTTAAAACTGAAAGTTTGTGAAACCTCAATGATCCACTATGTAGAGGGTTCACACGGCACAGAAACAACAAGAATTCAAAGTTAACTGGGGCTGTTGATTGCTATTGGATTGCTATTACATGTAGCTACGTTCGCATGGTACCATCGCAGTTTAAAACTGAAAGTTTGTGAAACCTCAATGATCCACTATGTAGAGGGTTCACACGGCACAGAAACAACAAGAATTCAAAGTTAACTGGGGCTGTTGATTGCTATTGGATTGCTATTACATGTAGCTACGTTCGCATGGTACCATCGCAGTTTAAAACTGAAAGTTTGTGAAACCTCAATGATCCACTATGTAGAGGGTTCACACGGCACATAAACAATGAGAATTTAAAGTTAACTGGGGCTGTTGATTGCTATTGGATTGCTATTAGCAATGTTCGTATGGCACCATCGTAGTAATAAACTTTGAGCTTGTGAAACCACGGAAGTTATAAACAATGAATTATTGCCGGAAGTTCAGGATACCTAATAGTTGTTCTTATCGAAACATGAAATGTGACTCCATAGAACTCTCAATGAGCTTTTAAAGATCAGCCTCTTGGAGCTTTACAATGTACATATATGGAAATATGTCTGTATTTGTCTGTACAGTAAGTTACCATTTATAGCAAAGTTTTTTCCATTTTAATTCAATTAAACCTACTATACAACAAATATGTTAAGTAAATACTTGGTACATTGTACTACCAGTGTATATATCTTTTACATGTACATATATTTACATTAAACATGTATTCTTGTCTAATCATATACTTGTAACTCAAAAGGAGGTTGAAACATTTCAAATATGGACTGATAATACTTCACATTTTGTCCACCTAATTCAACAATGATCAAGTTGTTGTCTGTGTAAAATCAGGGAAAGCATGCCCTATAGAGGGCCTCTATAGCTCATCATATTATGTCATTGACATTAGTAATCAATAGATATTTCACAAAAGCCAGAACTCAGATATCTTCCTTTCTCACAAATTGCACAATGTCATTTTTATTTTCATGCATTTCCATGACAACAATTCTGGATTACCATCTTAAACAAATTGCCAGTGCTGAAAGTATTATACAGATTTATGAGGAAGAATTTTTGGCCCACTGATTGATGGTTTTCCAGCGAAGTTGATTAATCCCCCCAAGCTCATAATTCCTCTGCCTAATCTCAGCTGTGTTCTCGTCTGTATCTAAATGGATTACTTACATACATCACATATATTACATTTAATTATAGTATTTGATATTCAGTGTATATGTATGTACACTGTAGGCTATTGTAAGCAATGATTTATAGCTACTTGTTCGAATAAAGCAAAGATGCTTTTAATTAATTGAACTGATGATTCACATTCCAGCTGTAAACAAATCTATGATGCTGCGTAGTCTTTCGCCCATGCACTGCACACCTCCTTGTATTTCTTTAGTTTCATTTTTTTATTTTTTTTATTTTCATTACTATAGGTCTATATAAAAAGGGGTGATGAGTTATAAGGGCTTTTCATAATTATGTACTGAAACAGTAAGACTTGCAGGAGATTTTCGTTTAAATAATTTTTGTTTTTTAATGGAACTCTTTTGGAACTCTTTTGGAACTTTGAGCGCTGTGTGTGTATATCACTTTGAGTTTTTCAGTTTGGATATTCTGTCACTGGTCACTGCTTAATACAAGAATACTTTGTGGCTGAACAGTTGAGGATAAATTCAACTCTGAAACATCCTCTGTTTGGAGGCAGAGGGGCGTTAACTCATATAATTCTACACAGAGTTAACACCTTTTAACACCCTTTAACACTGTCTGTTTGGAGGCAGAAGGGTGTTAACTCATATAATTTTACACAGAGTTAACTCATATAATTTTACACAGAGTTAACTCATATAATTTTACACAGAGTTAACACCTCTTAATGCCCTTCTGGGTCCAAACAGACAACACACGTAACGTAACCTTAGAGTTCTCAAATCCGACTCCTTGCCCATCCTTCACCCAATTTAGACTCCCTTTTCCTTGCCTTGCTCTGATCTGAAGAGCATTGATTGATCCCATGCATGCTGGGGAGGAGGAGGATGCGGATGAAGAAAGGCCTGTCCTCATCAGCTCAAGATTGCCAAATATCCCGCTATTTCAACTATCCCGATCGCAAATTATCCAGTTAGTTTGCGTCCTCATCAGCCCGAAGTTGCAATTAGCAAGATATTTGGTCGGGATAATCATCCCAAGATATCTTGGGATAGTTTGCAAAATAACCCGCTATTTGTCCGGTGCGTCTTCACCAGCCCGAAGACTCGCACTATGCGCGAACGCTAAGCAAAATATCTCAAGCTAATGTCTCAAGGTCGAGTTTCAAGTTTCGAGGTCGAATCTCGAGTCGATGAAGACGCGATTTGTAACTTAGGGATTATTTCCCAAATCAGAAATAGCGGGCTATTTGGCAATCTCGAGCTGATGGAGACGTACAAGCCTGAAGAGGATGATGATGATGACGTTATCCCAGCAGCATCCCTGTCGTCATGGCAACCGTTTCCCTTTGGAGCTCGGCTGTCTGGGAGGAGAGGGTAATGGATAGGGTCGGAGTGGGAAACCCAAAGTGGCGTCCTCTGCCTCAAGCATCTATGGAATTTGATGCCATAATTCAGGCAGAGGGGGTGGGTTTTTTAGAGAGCGATAGAGATGGTGAGGACGAGGAGGAGGAGGGATGAGCACTAGAATCCATCCAAAGATAACTGGATGTAAAGGATCGATCGATTGAACCAGAAGTTAAGAAACAAGAGATGGCCAGGGCTGGAAAGGATTTAAAGGATAGGTGAAGGAGGGATGGCTGGATATATTGCATTGACCAGTTGAACCAAAATCATAACATATGAGATTGGGCTGAAAATGACAAAAAGCTTTTATGTAAAGGGACAGATAGAAGGAAATATGAGAATTCTGGAGTAGTAAAGATGAGGACATGAAGCAATTTGTAAAATATATTCACAAAAGAAGAAAGGTAGAGATATAAAGATCGGTAGAGGGAGCTTTCCAGCTATCACTCAGACTTTTCCAGTCATGTGTTATTTCAAAGCGTGATTAATATTTGGCTGTAGCGTACCTGACAGATCACCCCTTCCCCCTAAATTTATGCAAGTTTTTCCAATAATAAAACCTGTCTATGTCTCTGGCAGTTTTTCAAAATTGATATGAATGAATACAACACATAAGGGAATAAGAAAAGATACAGAGAAATTACATGCACCTTTGATATAGTGTAATGAACATCATCTCCTTCAGATTTGGTCACGACTCTGTTGTGGTGTTCAGCCTTCTAAATAAGTGATTCACTGTACTGATGTCTCACCAAGTATGCACTGCTCAAACTTTCCAGAGAGTGTAAAAGGAAGTGAGCCCTCTAGTGTTCATGTTTTGTACATGATGGACCAGAGCTGAAATTCCAGCACTCTGCCTCTGGTGCAAGTTACAACCAGTTGCCGGCATTGGATGTTTACAAGTTACTTTGTACATGTAAAGTACTCCAGTATTGACCAGATGACTCTGGAACTTTGTCAACGGTTTTGCGTCTTCCATCTCTCATATTCTTGGAGGGAAGCTATATCACTCAGGTAGGATTGTCTAGAATTGTTGTACAATTCGCCCTGGATGTTACCTAGCTACTTATGATATTAAATCTGCTTGTGTGTACTCGCCAAGTGACATTATTTATTTAAATATTTCTTGATCTACATACATGTATTTATCTAGGGAGATAGTTCATCTGTCGTCCTGCATCGTACACATCTAGGAATTCAAAGTTATTAACTATTCATTGCTCTTGTCTCTTGTCGACCTTCTATGTCAACCTCGATTCCATTTGGCTTCCAGCTGTATTTATGCCCTGTTTCATCCTAGCTAGCGCATACAAGTACACTCCCATGTAAACAAGGAAATAAGTATTTCACAGTGGCTTGAACTGAAGTGTATGATAATTTTGTTGCTTTAGTGGGTGATACATGTATATCTGCTCTTGTTGGCTTCGATGGCAGTGATGATGATGAAGTTTAAGATGATGTTGGTGATGTTATTATTGATGTTCTTGTCGTTGATGATGGTGAAAAACACAACTTGGAAAGTTTATATATTTAACTGTTCAAAATTTCAAATACAAATTCAACCTGTATACAGCTCCTTGAAATATATTTTTAGTATAATTCTTATCATTGATATATATTTTTTTATCTTTTATGATATATATTTTTTTCTTCTTCTATTTGACTGAAATATTAACTTTAAGTAAGGCAGAAACTTTGTTCATCAACATTTACAGATATTGCATAAGCCCAGGTTGAAAATGATCACTGATGGGATAGGATGATATGATGGGAATATCCTAAATGATGAGGAACGCAAGAATGTCAAGTCTGTTAAGAAACTTGACTCCGAAGAAGATACTCCAAATAATATCATAACTCTTTTAGTCTTGGTAGAATCAAGTAAGACTAAAAAGTCAATAAGTATTTGCAGATTTCAGTGATGAGAGGGTTAAGATGCTAGGTTGGACTTTGTATCATCACCGGTATCATCCGTCTCAGATCTTCCCCGCCTTGCACACCATGAGACCATACAGGTCACTCTCGATGAAAGTGCAATGTTAATAAAAAACTTTCTACCCTTAAAATTGGACCAATTTCCATGCTGTGAGCTAAACTCAAGCCCAGCATCTCATAAAATATCATCCGTTGAGGGCAAGAATGGCATTAACTCTGTGTTTAAAAAAGAAAATATATATGGGTTAAAATTGAAACACCATTTTCGCACCAAATAGATTATATTTGCAGAGCCAGAAGGTTGTATATGTACCTCAGTGTTAAAAGTATATGAGTTAGTGCCCTTCTGGCACTCAACAGAAGGTGTTACCTTTGCTTAATATTATATCCTCCCACCGGCTCTTGCAGAATTAGAAAAGTGCATCCCTTCTCTTTCGTATGAAGGGATTTATCTTCATAACGTACATGTACATTGTAGTAACATGCCACATATCAAGATGTTTTTATCTAGAACTGGTTCTCTGGACCAGGTGAAGTAAATAGGTATAATCCTACACAGGCTGACAGGATTTTCGTTTAGAGGGGATGGCATGATTATACAAATTCATACCTCTCCCTCTCCCTCTTCCTCTTCCTATTCCTCTCCCTCTCCCTCTCCCTCTCCCTAGAAAAAGTTATAACATTTTATCGATGATAACCTACACAAATAACAACTAGCAGGCAAAGAAAAAATGTTTTCAAATTCTTCATCTACCTAGTTAGTAGAAGATTTGAAATGGAGGAGGGGCAGGGTTTTGTGAGTGTATTAATAAGGGATGCTACATTTGATTTATTCTTAAAGGGGGCATTGACTTCACTGAATTCAACTATAAATCTATTCTCTTTGGATAATTTTGAGATGTGGTTCATGTATGTATCTAACCTTGTGATTCATTCTTGATTTTTATTATATACTATTTAAGGGGGTTATCAGTTTTATAAAAATCCATCTGAAAAATATATCATTTAGTGTTGACATACTTCAAACCAACATTGATACTCTGCTGGACTTCTCTTGTAATTCAGATGGTTGTGTAATTAGAGTGAGAAGCAGTGATCCACCATTAAAGGTCAAAGTTAATGAGGCCTAGAGCATGTATTAGGAACTAGGTGAGTGGGAAGATGTGCATGAGCAGAGAGCTAAGGGGGGGGGGGGGGGGAGGAGGGGATATGAGATAGCCAGGGTTGAGGTGAAGGATAGATATATTATTTTGTGTTGACATATTCCAAACTGGCTGGACTTCTTCTCGATTGGATGGTCAAATATAGAGAGGCTTAGAGAAAGTCTTTGTTGAAACTAGATGAGTGGGAAGATGTAAAAGAGTAAGAAGGGTTGGTGCAAGAAGGAGTGGGTGGGGTGAGAAGGAGGAGAGGGAGAATGAGAGGGATAGAGTTTTTTGAAGCCAAGGGAAAGCTTGGTAAGATGAGGAAAGATTGAGAGTGAGGTTAAAAAGAGATAGAGAGAGGGATTGTGTTTGTTAGTACATGTATGTGTGTGTGTGAGAGAGAGAGAGAGGGGGGGGGGGGGAGAAACAGAACGAGAGATAGAGGGGAGAGAGAGAGAGAGGAGGAAGAGGGGAGGAGGAGAAGGAGATGGAGAGAAGGAGGAGGAGGAGATGGAAGAGGTGGAAAAGAGGGTGGGTTGAGGGGAAATGGGATAAGGGTTAGGAAAAGGAGGGGAAATGTTGAAATCAATGCAAATAAAGATTATTAATTTACTCTCATAATATCTGTTCGGAGCGCTTACATTCAGATATTTTTTATTTGTCTATTTTTTAAATTTATTTATTTTTCCCTTTTTTGTTTAGTCATCAGCCTGAAGGGCAAATATAAACTGTAGATAAGTTATTTACGTATAATGGGTAACAATGAATAACCACTTTTGTGGTCTTTCGATATATTTTTCTCTAGATAGATTACCCAAAACAAGGAAACAAGATGTTTTTGTCATGCATGTAGCCATGAAGGCCAACACACAGAAGTGCTTTGGGTATTATGTAGACCATAAAACAGGATTGTTATTATTTTTTGTTTGAGTGTTGTTTTTAGGAATAAATAATATAAAAAACCACTATTTAACTTTTTTTTTAAACAAATGTCAAAATAAACAGGGAAAATAGGGACTAGATGTGAATACAAGAATATGGATGTATTTAGCTACATGTGTGGGTAGTGCTATTTGTACCACATGCAAATTAAATCATTCTTATTCAAAGGTGAACATTAAATTTCCTCCATCATTACATGTTTAGTATTTTTGTCTTACTTTCCATAATTTTGGTTTCTCTGATATTCTATTGAATCAAAAGTAATTGACAGTTCCACTTTCATAATGTGAATTGTATAAATGTGTGAAGTCTGCTTCCATGGCTCCTGATTAGTTTCATGATGTTTAATAACATAATGCAAAATAAACAAATATAGTAATTTTTGAAATCCAGAATTACTTGAAAGGCCAACTTCTTTAAAAAATAAAAAAAGAAGGGGGGGGGGGGGGGGTCCAAAACCACAAATTATAGAATTTGATGTGATAGTAGCTTAGTAGGGTTAAACTGCTTATTCAAGGGGCAAACAAAAAATTAAAGAGTCCCAATTTTGTGATTTGCTAACAAGGCTGTACAGAAGCAACATTTACTGACTGAATTTGAGAAAACTTTGAAAGAGGAAGTATACATGTACATGTAACCCCATGATTTGGCTTGAAACCAGGCAATTTAAAATTCATGACTTGGCTTGAAACCAAGCAATTTAAAATTCATTGTGAAAGCATACAGGGTTCATTGTATTATTGAGCTAAAATTATATTTTGTTATAACTCTGTATAGAAGTCAACACCTTTTCTGGCTCCTAACAGACAATAAGTACAATCAAATGTAACCAGGCAATTTAAAATTCATTGTAAAGCATATATGGTTCATTGTATTATTGAGCTAAATTTATATTTTGCTATAACTCTGTATAGATGTCAACACCTTTCTGGCAATCTGGCTTCCAACAGACAATAAGTAACAATCAAATGTAACAAATAACACAGTGCACTAGTGCATGGGATACGTTGTTTAAATAGCCAGAGTTGTATTTCCTGCTGCTATAGGAAAGAGAGAGAGGAAATGAGAAACACTGTGTATGTCCGCTGAATCTATCGAGCCGGAAGTAGCCTAAACAGAGACGAAAGTTTGGGATGAAGATTTATCTCCTATCACTTTCCACGAAACCTTTATTTAAAGGCACTTTTGACAGAAATTGCATTGTATTTTCCTGTGTGGACTGAGAGTAGATAAAAAATGCAAAGGGAAGCAAGATTCAAGAATTGCAATCAAAATGGTTATCTTTATAGTTTTTGTTTTGTCTCATGAGTCATGCAAGTTACTGTTTTAAATATTGCTAAATCAGTTTCCTCTTTTTCTCATTGTATTTCCAAATACCCAGTTAACCTGGATTATAAATATCTTTGAAAGTTTGAGTGCTTTCATACAGGGCATTAGCCTTTCAAACGTTTGTTTGCATTTGTATGTTCATATTTTTTAATGGAAACTACAAATGTTTTGAGCGCATTGTGATTAAAGGGGAATTAAAAACTATATTTGAATGTAATCATTCTATAGTTACATCTAACAATTGTTGAAATATGATTGCAGAGCAGCTTTAATAGAAAGATTGCCCCAAACTGCCAACTTTCATTTTTTCTTTCAGCAGATGTAAATGCATGCATGACCATATAAGACCCATATTCAATAGAATTTTGATGGATTATAAAGGTATGGTTATGATATCCATTTATGGTTATATAGAAATAATTGCAGCTAAATGCAATTTGACTTACTGGTCATGGAAAATAAATGATATGAATATCCTATCAGAAAAAGATGCCCCAAACTGCCAACTTTCATTTTTTTCTTTCAGCGGATGTAAATGCATGCACGACCATATAAGACCCATAAAGTATATTCAGTAGAATTTAGATGGATTATTAAGGTATGGTTATGATATCCATTTATGGTTATATACATGTAGAAATAATTGCAGCTAAATGCAATTTGACTTTAACTGGTCATTGATAATGACATGAATATCCTATCAGAAATAAATGCCCTTAATTGCCAACTTTCTCTTATACTTTCAGCGGATGTAAATACATGCACAACCATATAATTATAATACCCATTGATCATGATCAACAGAATTTTAATGGATTATAAATTTATGGTTATGATATCACTTAATATAGTTATATAGAAAGAATTGCAGCTAAATGCAATTTGACTTTAATACTGGTCATGGATAATGACATGAATATCCTATCAGAAATAAATGCCCTTAATTGCCAACTTTCTCTTATACTTTCAGGGGATGTAAATACATGCACAACCATATAATACCCATTAATCATGTTCAATAGATTTTAATGGATTATATTAATGTATGCCAATGATATCCCTTTATGGTTATATATGGAGAAATAGGCCAGCCGCATTGACATCATCAGCTGCCAATTTGAGGACCACACACGCACAATAATGATTAGTCATAGATTTCATATTTCCTTGTTAGTCATTATCATTATCATGCACTAAAAATACAATTGATGATTCTCACTACTAATCAAATGATTAGAGATACTTAACATACTCATTCACTTTGCCATTAATGATAGTTGTCAAAACAGCCCTTGTATGGGTGTGGAAAATAGGAATATAAAGAGAAAAACAAAAGTGTAAATTTACATCATTATGCTATAAGCAATATGCATGGGAAAGGTGCTCCATAAATTCAGTAATGAAATGAATTTGTTTGATCGATCATATCATTATTTATTGTTCTTGTTCTTGTTGTTGCTACTACTTCTACTATTATTTTTATCATTGTATTGTGGTATTGAACATTAAAGATGAAGTTGAGTTCTGGTCATGCGATTGCATTGTGAAAGAAACGGTGTGGAACCGACCAGAAAAGGTTGATCATCTAGCATAAAAGAATTTGTGAGTATTGCAAGGTTCTGGAATCAGCAAAATGATAAGAAATTTGGTCAAGTCTTGGTAAAGTTACAAACACTTGCACAGAAAGATGTATATGGGACTACACGAACACGTGGCGTAAAAAGCCGGCCCCCCGATTTTTACGATGTTACATGCATATTTAGAATATGAAGGCATTTGAAGAGCCATGCCTTTCAGGGAACATGTCTTAACTGATGTTCTTTCACACTTGCATAATAAGAATGAGTAATGCTTACAAATTATTTTTCACCTCTTCCCAGAACTCAACCTTCTCTTTAAGAGAGGAGGAGCAGAGGATTACAAAATTGTGATGACAGAGACAAACTGAGAGTAGGGTGGGGTTAGACATTGTAAAGCTCTTTTTATTTTCTCGAGCCCTAAAAGAAGTATGAAATTTGCCAAGCTAATAGTGCCAACGGTTTTACAAAACCATTAAATCTTAGTTTTCCAGTTTAATTCTCGGCATTCTGTACAGCCTAGCTCTATTTGTAGAACCAGTTCACCATTGCCAAGGGAATACCCCACACACTCGGACTCTAACTAATCTTCTTAATTGCGTTGAACGAGGCGGGTTCAGCGGCGGCGACCGCGGATGCTACATCGAATCCTCTGCTCGCAGACACACGACAGACAGCTCTCTCACCGCTCGGCATTTTCTTTGACGTCTCAGGAAGTAGTCATAACTCCCCTGTCTGCCGCCGTCATTCTCCCCCTGATATCTAAAAGTGGAAGAGGAATGTTTCCTTTATAGAATATAGATGTGTGGGGTGTACAGTGTACCTCTCATTTTGTTCTCTGTGAACTGGCAGGTGTGTTTTATAATAAGGAAATCATCGGTTGCATTTCCTCATTGAGTTGTTCTAAGCTTTTCTCTGTGTGCTTGCGTGTAATGGATCACAGGATGTCATTTGTGTGCTGTTTGATTTGAACCCAACTTGGACAAACTGAAAATCAAAGAGTTGATTTCTACTAGTGGAAAAGGTATGCTCTTCAATTTGTAATACTCCTGAATAACTGCTATCTTTGTAAACCGATTGAACATTTAGTTACCTGTACTTGTATTATGTACAGTAGTTGGAACATACACGTTTGTCATAAATCAAAGATTGAATTAGTGATTACGTCTTATATTAAAGCTCTTACAACTTTTGTGCAGAACGATCATGTGCCTGAATAATTATGTGCTGTACATTTTATTTCCTCATTTCTGAAACTAATCATCACAGACAGAAGAAACTGTGTAAACTCAAATAGATTCATACATAATTTGTTGGCTGTGTGGCCAATAATTCGGCCATGTTACCTTGTATTCAGTACTCCAGATACCGTACAAGTGAGAGAAGAAAAAAAATAGTTTCTCTCTCAATACTTTGTGCTTTAAGTCAAGTGCAAAACCTCAATAGAATGATCAAGGCCTTTGCCTATTGTGACGAAATATTTCATATAGAAATTTTCGCATTGTGTGGGCTTCATGGCCTATTGAGCCATTTCACAGGCAGAGAATATGTCGTTGGGTGGGCATATGACAGATTTTTATTCAATCATATAGACTTCCTGTCAATGCGCTGTCATGTAGGCCTCCGAAGTATAAATGCTTTTTTGAAGAGTCTTCATGGAGTGTATTAGTTGGAGATCTTTCACTTTCTGAACAAGATTGCTGCTACTTCATTCACAGAGCCTGTGTGTGTGTGCGATGCCAATACTAGGTGAATAGCAATTAAAAAAATTGTTAGAAACAATCTATTATAGAGTGCACTTTATATGAGGGTATAAGACTCTTTGTGAAGTTCATATTTCATACATGAGTGGGAATTGGAGTTAAGCCACAACGTGTTCATTCAGTGATTAAAAAGGACTTTAGTATACAGTAGGATACAGGTATGTTTTCAATTTCTCTTGAATTGTGTCAACTCTACGTGATGAATGATTTCAGATAAAAAGTTTCCTGTAAATTCTAAAACTTAGGTCCAACAGAGTGTATCGCTTTTCCATGTACAAGCAGATTGAACTGACGGAAAGAGAAGTACTTTTAGCTCAGCACATAACTTGTATTATGACAACAAGAGAACTTTGTGTACGCTGTATTAAAGTTTGAATATGACTTTGAAGTTGTTGAATGTTTGGTGCAGACTACAGTGAATTACTCCACACTTTTACTTCTTGTATTGCGCTGCAGTTGGAGATCAAGTTGCTTGTTTACATTTACGATTAATCACATTACTCATGAAAGTGAAGTTAGTGAACTCACTCAAAACTGCTGTGTGGGTTTTGAATGTTTGGTCTATGTCATTTTTAATACTTGACACTATTTTTAATCACTGCATCGGAGCGTGACTGCAATTCAATTATTGCTTGTTTACATTTATGAGTATGTTACTCATGAAAGTGAAGTTAGTGAACTCAGTCAACACTGCCGTGTAGGTTTTGAATGTTTGGTCTACCGGTATGTCAGTTTACTTGACACTATTTTTAATCACGGCATCGGAGCGTGACTGCAAATCAGTTATTGCTTGTTTACATATATGATAATGTTACTCATGAAAGTGAAGTTAGTGAACTCGCTCAATGCTGCCGTGTAGGTTTTGAATGTTTGGTCCATGTCATTTTACTTGACACTATTTTTAATCACGGCATCGGAGCGTGACTGGGCTCCAATTGTTGCTTGTTTACTTTTAGGATTAATCAAACAGAAGGGGTGACCCATGGTAGGTGAGGTTTATACTTTGTGACGTAGCCAGAGAGAGGGCATGTATCCGCTGCTGAATCACCAGTCTGTTTTTGAACGGCATACCATTCATTCGTAGGGTACCACTATTAGGGTTAGGGTAGCGGAGAAGCCCTGTCAGTGTCAATGCTAGGCTGTACGGGACGTTGTAACAGGAGCCAGTCGGTGACGTTCGTGTGTGGAAGTAAACGGGAGAGAGTTATTGTATTGGATTCTTATCGGGATTAAAGGGACGTCTGAAGTTTTAAGAGACTGGTTCAATGTACAGGGTGAGGACGTTGCTATCTCTTGCTTTTGACAATCAAGGAAGTGGTGTGAAATTCCGGCCTACTTTACTTGGACTATGCATAGCACATCATACACAAAGTGTTGTTAGCTTGTTGTGCACGTTCTGCAAAATTGGAACTACTAATACACTGTAGCTTGTTTGGGTAACAATGTGAAATTCTTTTCTTTTAAACAAATGACTGTGTTTTTCGCTGTAGTTGTGTACTGCCTTATGATGTGATGGAAACAATTAAAAACTCTTTTCTTTGAAAAAAAATTACTGTTTCCCCACTGGACTGACATAAACAGAATTGTGCATTGTCTGACACTTTTATATTTGTGTGTTTTTACATCACCATAATTTTATAATGATACTAATTGTGTATGACAGATTGCATTTCAATTGCAGATGCTTGTATTAAGAAGTGTTATGAAGTTTACAATATTCAAGGAGAATGAGTGTACGAACATAACATTTATTTATTATATTTACTTACACACTGTAGTTTCCAGGCAAAAGTAAACAAAAAGCAACAAAAAAGAGACGAAGGAAGTATTAAAGAGATATCATCAATTGCCCGAGGATAGTCATAAGGAAGTTAATTTCTGTTGGTGTTAAGTAGGTTTTCCTCACTTGGAGGTGGTGTGCAAACATACTACAAACATGCATGAATACACACAATCTCACTTTATAGTTACTGATGATCATAGTGTACGGTAATAATAAAACATATTTAATATAATTCACGTACAGATGTTTGTCTGTACTCTGAAATGGGCGTTTTCATGTTAGGGCGGAAATGACAGGTAGCATTTATGATACAACTGTTTATATACACCGGTAATCCTACTCATCATTTTATTAGTTGCCCTGTAAAATTGGCAAAAACTTTGTCTGCGTGATGCAATTAAAGACTTCACGAGGGCCAAAAGTGAAACAACGTCTGGCAAAGGTGGCGTGCATTGTCTGCAAACATTGGAAATGTTTCAAGAATTTATCCTGGACTTTATACCGTGGTAATTTATAGATTCTGCATGTAAGTGGGTGTGGATATTGTCTCTCTGCCATTTTCCTGTTATTTTCATCAACTGTAACGACCAGCTGTCGAGTATGGTTATTGGGGATCTAACATACAGCTATTTAAAAAGAATTACTGCTTTGTTGTGGTAGCTATTTTAATATTCTGCAATAATTTTTCTGTGGTATTGGAGCTGTTTTCAATATTCATGTATAAAAGAGGTGAGACTTCGTGGTGATGTGTCCTTATTTTTTTTTAAAGCTTACTTTTGGCTTCCAGGAGCTCAATATGCTGCACTTTGTGAATGGAACTGTCATCTGCCCTGTCGTCTACCCTGTATTCCAAATTAAATGTTTTTTTTATGCATCCAAGGTATACAATTACAAGAAGCTTTTGTACATTTGTACACTGTAGGCTAACTGACATATAACTCTGAATTCATTGTACAGTGTTTGAAAACATATCTCTTTTTATGCCAGAACGATGTTAACTTTGTATTCTTTTTTAACACAGACTTGACACCCTACTGGCTCTTCACAAACCATATATATTCCACAATATGCAGACACATTAAACCCAACTTCCTTTTCTCTTTCTACCTCTCTCTCCTCCTCTCTCTCCTCCTCTTACAGATAAATACAAATTCAACACCCTTCCGCTGCCACGTAAAAACCGGAATAAACATCGGAACAGCGCGTCATCGGACTCTCCGAGTGACCGTGTGACCCGTAAGAAGAGCTTCGTGGACATGGCCAAGAGGAAGATGAGCCGCGGAACAAAGGAGACGGTCCTGCCGCAGCCAGAGACGCCCAAGAAAGTGGGAGTCGATAAGGTAAATGATCGCTCACTTTTGAATGGATAAAATGCAGTTAACAGGGCAATTATTAAAATATTAGAAAAATTGATTTGTCCCGATTCATATTTCTCGAGAACGTGACATATTAAAGCTTACATCTAAAATTATTCAGCAAAGGTTCTAATTCAACAAGTTTACCTTTCATTCTTGAGCTACGATAAACACAAAACCATCAAATTTACAAGGGGGTATGAATAATTTAGTTGTTAAACTGTAAATGTAATGACATGGTCTCTCTTCTTAAAATGTGATAACAAAAGCTTTCAAGAAATTTAAATTAAGATTGATTTATACCCTCTTGTATTGCTTGTAGAAATTATGTTTGGATCATGTAACTATATTTATTGAAAAAAACATGCACAGTACCCATATCTAGGTCTTAAGCATACAAAATATATTTTGCAGACCTTTATAACAAATATATTTAGGTGATTGGTTCCTTACTATTTTGGTGTGTTCCTGGTTCAAGACATTCAAGAAGCTTTTTCAAATTATTATTTGAAATGAGATCCTGCATTTTTTTAACCCTGACATGAAATGGAGCCGCTACAGTACAGAGGCTCAATAATAACTAGAGACACTTGCATTAAATTGTGACCCGCTCTCATCGGGCCTACACAAACTGGCTCTAATACAATGAAGATTCTTGAAGGGTCACGCCAGTACAAGTCAGTATGCAATGTCAGTCGATCCCATAGACTCGATTACACGTAGCAATCTCGATGAGGTATGATGCTACACACATGTATATCATAATTTAAAAGTTAAACAAATATTGTGCCAGTTGGACCTTAAAGTTCAGTGTTTGCTCTAGGTTATCGCTTTCTTGTATGAAAGGCCATGTTTGCTTTGAATGTCAATATCTGTCTATATTAAAGGCCTGCCTTCATCAGCTCAAGTTTGCCAAATAACCCACTATTTTAACTATCCCGAATTCCGATCGCAAGTTATACAGCTAATTTGGTCTTCATCACCTGCAGTTGCAATTAGCGGGATATTTGGTTTAGAAAATATCCCAAGAAATCTTGGTCATGTTTCCTAAATATCCTGCTATTTGGGAAACAATGAGCTAATTTGGGCCTGTCTGAGCTTTGTTTGTGATGAGCGTATCAGTCTGGTGAGGAGGCAATTTTGTGCTTCGGGATAATATTCTGAGTCTGAAAATAGCCGGCTATTTGGCAAACTCGAGCTGATGAAGACAGGCCTTATGAGACATTACAATGAAGTGTAATTATAGAATAGGTTTCATTGTTGTGTTGGGGTGTTTTATGAGCAATCAAATCGCCTTGAGGTTTTCTTCCTGAATATTTCATAGACTATTGTTTATAAAAAATAAATAAAGATATCTTTATGAATCAATTTGCATTTGAAAGATATTGCTGATATCCATAATCGATTTTCCTTTGTTAATTGTTCAGTAATCTTGATGAAGAAATGTTTAGATTGTTGAAATTTATTTTCTGTTATTGTTGATCAAACAATTAAAACTACCCATCTTTTTAAATAGTCAACAACTTAACATAGTATTTTCAGAGTCAGAACCACCAACAATACTGCAAAAAGGGTCAGTAGGCCTATTCTAATAGATATACAGTACGTGTCTAGAACTTTGGATGCAAGAATGACCAAACAGTTTGCCAATGATACTTTCAGTTTCTTTTATTAGTTTCCATTATATAAAATGTAAACAAGATTACCTTGAAAAGTAAAAATTCCCTACAGGCGTTATAAGCTGACAGGGAAAAAGCTTCTGCTTTTTTGTCTAGAATGAAGAAAATAGATTGTAGTTCTACCCAATCAAGGATTTTATCAAATGTTGTAAACTTTGCTAAAGTGCTTTCGATATTGCTTTCTGTTTTGACAAAACGGGAAAAATGCATTACCGGTAAGCAATTTTAATGCATTTTTAAATTTTGAATATGAAGGAAATTGTATTTCAAGGGCTGACAGGCTCGTGCTAGTTTCAAAACATATATTAAACACAGATTTTTTGGCTTGATATTTAATTTATTAAATAAGATGAGCTACATGTACATGTGCAATATCACAAAATAACTAGGTGAATTGAATTTTCTCTTGAAAATTGCAGTGCATAAATTGACCCCATTGAGGTATATTTTGATCGGATAGATGCTCCAGTCTGCGTTGTTTAGTTGAAGGTCAGGCTGTAACGTACACAGATATTACAAATGCTTTAGATTCCACTCACTCACGTCTCTAAACTCTACATCAGCACACACAGCAGAGAATCATGGCTCATAGAATGTATTTTTGGAAAGAAGATTTATAAAGGGACAGAGGAACATAAGGGAAACACATCACACTTTTTTCTTGAAGAATGCTTCATGTATTCCGTGTTTAAAGGTATAGACCAGTTCTGGTCATGCGATTGCATTGTGAAACAAACGCCAGAAAAGGTTGATCATCTAGCGTATTGGTGTGTACTGCAAGGTTCTGGAATCATCAAAATGATAAGAAATTTGTCCCAGTCTTGGTAAAGTTACCAGCACTATACACAAAAAGATGTATATGGGACTACGGGACACATGCGCGATATCTATCGAGTCCAAATAGATAATAATTTACCAAATATATCAATTAGTAGGCTGTTTCTCGGCAAAATTTGTATCACGTATTAGTCAAAACATATTCTTTCACATGATTGGTAATAAGAGCTTCCATTTCATTTTTTGAGAGGGGGGCGTTTCCAAAACTGGTCTATACCTTTAATAAAGTTGAACACGTGATAGGGAAGTGTTACTGATGCAAGTCTCATAGAGAGTGAAGCAAACATGTGTATATGTACATGTATACTCAGATAGTTATTTGTTTCATGTTTTCATGTGCAGTCTTGTTTTTTGTCACAACATGCTCTTAAAAATGGAAAATAAAATTAATATCAGGTAGAATAACAGACTAAGATCCCCTTTATGTTTTGATAATCCTTCATGAAGTTCATGTACTTAGTCTTAATTTTTAAAATTCATATTAATAAACTAAACACTAAAATAGGGTTTGTTGGAGCACCACTCATGATGCAAAAGGAAAGAGTAACCCTTTCAGACTAGATTTTTTTGAGTGCACTGAAAAATTTGTATATGTATTGGAAAGAAATTGTGAATACAAGTAAAAGTGGTCATTCAGCTGACATGAAGTTTCAGTTTCTTTAAAGACTTAAATTACATACATGTATACATGTATATGTACCTGTATGTACTTTGAAGCCAGGGAGTCTGCTAACTTAGAAAAGAAAGAAAGAACATTCAAGAATTTGCCAGGTCATTGATCGGATACTCCCTTCCTTCCGATTAAAAGCTGAATATGATTCAAGGTGCCTGCCATTTCAGATTCAGATTCAGATTCAGATTTTATTTATTTCCGTTTAAAAAAAAAAATATATAAACAGACATAATATAATACAGTCAAATATATAATATAAACAAAGTAAATTCAGTATTATGTAGAACAAAATTTAGTTGATAAGAAATATTGGGAAAAAACAGTACTGAACAATAGAAAAAATGACCTTGATGAAGTAATTCAAAACGGAGGGGCTTGCTAAAAAAGCAGAGCTTGTATGAGGCAAGCCCCTGACTTAGTTACATGGATACGCTTAAATAATTATGGTCGAAAGCTAATACCAGTAAAACACACTAAAAGGGAATACAAAAAAAAAAAAAAAAAGTAAAAGTAAAAATAAAAGTAAGATAAATATAGTAACAGAGAGAGAGAGAGAGAGAAAGGGGAGAGAGCAAGAGAGAAATAGAGAGCGAGAGAAAGGCAGGAAGAAGGAGATGGGGACAGGAGGCAGGTACACCACCAGGTCGTTAGGCTTGTTTAGATTATTCTTAAAAAAGAAACAAAAAAGGAGGAATAACAAAAGGAAAGATTTGTTTTATCTTTCCGTAGGTTTAGATTTTTGAGCTTGGCTTGTTGGTGGGGAGTATTGGCTGATTAATGTTTTCCTAAGTTTACGTTTAAAATTGCTAAGACTAGGGGCTTCTTTTATATCGTTGGGAAGAGAATTCCAATAGGCACATCCAGCGAAGACAAATGAATTCTGTGCAAATAATGTTCGTGTTAAGGGTAAGTGATAACAGTTCCGTTGTCTAGTCGGGTAATTGTGTACAGAGGCATTTTTGCAGAACATATCGGAAAAAATTGCGGGGAGGTCGTCTTTACTTAGTTTGAACATAAATTGGCCGAGTTGGAACACATAGATATCTTTCACTTTGAGAATATTATTTTATTATTATATTATATTATTATTTCATTCAAGTCTTGAGCAGATTTAGGTAGGGCATGAAGGGGCGATGGGGAGGGGATGTGGGTGGGGAGAAGGGGGGGGGGGGGGAGTGGCATAGCCTTTATTTCAGCAGGTGATCCAATTTTTAAAAAAATTCTCACTTTGGATTGGAGAGGGGGAGGGGGTGCATAGATTCAAAGGTTTATTCACAAGTCAAAGTTGAATCATAAAAAAAACTACAACAAAAGTAATTAATGCTAGAAACCTCATAATAAAAAAGATAGTGTGAAACTGGACTTAAAAACCACTGTCTAAAATATGTATTATTGTATGTATTTTTTTATATACAAAAATATCAACAATTTTTTTATAAACTGACTAAGCCAGACAAAGACAAAGACGGACTCGAAGGCCTCTGATTTGTTTGTGCTCAAGTGCTTCGGAAAATGTATTTTTCACTTTAATCCTCTCATCCATGGCTTTCTTCCATGCTTGCCAGAAATTATTGTTTTGATTCTTAAAAACCCTCACAGTATATCATCACTCTGCTAGAGACAAACAGCTGTTAATTGGCCGAATGATGCTTTAATAACCACCATTTTCATACTTACTGTACATAGTATTGTTTGCGGAACTATTAAAAAAAAAATTATTTGCAAGGTCATCAATACATGATTATGAAAATATCAGGAAAATAAAAAACAATATCAAGTCCTGTATTAAAATAAATTCATTTTCAATGGTATTTTTTATAACAATGTTGAAAAACTGTCCTGTATCAAAAATACACTGTGAACACATATGTGGTATTTTCCTGTTTAATCTATAGTAATATAGTTATAGGATAATAGAAAGAAATAGAATCTATGTATATCCTCTTGCAAGGCCCCAATAGGAAACGGCAGGACAACATATGCCGGAAATATTGAGACTTGAGAGTTAAATTTGGATTAAAGTATGCGGTCTATTCTTCCTTCTTACTCTCTCTCTCTCTCTCTCTCTCTCTCTTTTGCTCCATCGCTCCCTCCCCTCCCCCTCTCTGTCCCCCATCTCTTTCCATAATCATCTATCTTTATTTTTATCTGTACCCCAACGCTAGCCATTGTTCTTTGGTCATTGGATTATTAAATCATAGCAGAAAATATATTCACAGTGCCAGACCGTTGACCGGTTCCGTCCCCCCCCCCCCCTCCCCCCTTCTCTCACTTTTCTTGTTTTCACTTTGGGTGCTAAAAATAGACGATGTTGTTGTTGATGTTGGACAGAAGAACGATACACTAGACTTGTGCATAAGCTGTAATGAATACAGAAATGAATACAATGTATGTACAACTTTAAAGCATTTCCCCCATCTTTTCCATGAATTACTTTAAAAAAAGAAAGTTCCTTATTATATGGAATCGTCATAATTATGTACTGAAATATTTTCTGTTTGGAGCCAGAAGGGCATTAGTTCTGTATAGAATTATATGAGTTAATTTCCTTCTGCCTCCATACCGATAATATTCTTCTTTTTTTAAATAAAAGAGGCAATTCAAAACTATATTGCTAAACATTTATCTGTACTTTGTTTTTTGAAAGTGCTGTAGCTATTCCTGTAATTCTAGGTAATGTATCATGTAATGCTCATTTTCATTAGAATAAAACTACTTTGGGACTGTGAGGATCTATGCCCAGAGTGTGAAACGGGTCGAGACTAGTTTAAAAGATTTGATATACATTGAGGGAGGGTCGAAATCTTTCCGCTCAAATGTCAAATAAAATATCAGGGAACTGGCCGAACGGAAAAGAAATCAGACAAGGCGTTAACTTCTAATCGCTCTTCCAGACTTGCTCTCTGACTCGAACCTAGCTATCTAGCGAACGTGATGGCCTTCTCTCGGTCGGTCAGCTCTCACTGGCACTGTTCGTTCGTTGCACAAAGTTGCAATGACTAATAGGCCTGAGTCATTGCAATGAAAAGTTTAGGTGGTGCTAGGTGATTGTGGGAGATATAGATCCTCAGCCAATACAAATTATCGTAACTCTATACAGTCACTGTAGACTGAATTAGGTACTAATGGTATGGTCTGTAACTGAATAAAAACAAATGAAAGTTAGTATGAAATACTAAAACTCATGGCTTGGGTACCGGTAGTCCCCCCTCCCCCCCCCCCCCTTAACATTTTTGTTTTCTTTTCTAATCACTTTGTAATGTAAACTTTTTGAATTTAGACATCAAATTTAAAGATAATCTACTTGTCTATATTCTTGGCATGTGTTGTTTCCCCATATTTTTTGTATATATCCTCTTTCACTATTTCACGCATCTGCTAGGTGTGAGAGCTTGCTTGTATTAACTTGCAAAAAGTTAATATTCTTTGTAAGTTTGTATGTCTCTCAATAGATTATACATTTATGTGTTTTAAAATCTATGTTACCGGTACCTTCTTTTTTGTTGTGTATGAATGTGCTGTTATTCCTTTTAATTTCAGACATGTATATATATGTACATGCCAAGAAAACATTGTCAATTTGTAAGGATTTGAAAAGTTCAATGTTTTCTTTCTATGCAGGATGTGGACAAGCTCAGAGGGTCAGAGAAGGCCGTCTTGACAGCATTAAAATGGTTCCTGGGTAAGCAATTTATCAAATTTTAAGAATATGATGAGCCGTTGAGGGCACTTTGATTGTATTTGGTGATGACCTAATATCATCATCATCATCATGATATTGATAATAATAACAAGAACAACAACATCAACAATGAAACAATAACAATAATAGTGAATATTACTACAAATAATAATAATAATAAGGATGATAATGATGATGATGATAATGATAAAAATAACATTAATTCTGAGATTTGTAAGCACCAAATCCACTTGAAATCAAATGCTTAAGGTGCACTTGAGACGAAGAAAAAATAGAGAAAAAATGAAGAATATAGTGCCACTTGTATTGAGGATGTGTGGACAGAGTTTGTAATTTATTTAAGCAGAGCGTCAGATCAATCAGAGGTGGTAACTAGGTAGCTAACCATGGGGAATTCTTAAAACTATTTTTGTCTCCCAGTCCTACTTTGAGCTTTAACAAGTCATGCTTGGGGTATCAGTATTGACGGTTAAAGTGTTACATGTGAGTTTATCAATGTTATGCTTGTATATAATTGATCTGTCAGCTGTTTTTAATACTCGTCCATGTTTTCTCTTACTAAGTTGGACTTGATGTTTAATACCATTTTTCAATGAGAAGGTTAGATTTCTGGGTAAAATAAAGACTTTTCCTTCTAGCCCTTCAAGAAAAAAATGGTTAAATTAAGTTTGAATTGTAAAGAATTTTGTACCATTTCTTGTATTATCAAATTGATTGTATTGATTGAAATTCATATGTATTTCCTTCTCATAGGCAATATGGTATTAATTATTGGTATTAATCCCGCCCACCCCCCCCCCCCAGGTTTGATATTAATAACAGTATGATAATGATAAACAAAAAGCTCAGTACAGTACCATAAGTAATTTAAATAAGCAGGAGCCAAAACCTGGGAAGCAAATGCTTGTGTTGGGAACACCCAAATTCAAATCAAATCAAATCAATTTATTGAGGTACGCCACACATTTTGGGGGATTATTATTAGATAGACAGATAAATACAACAACCACACATACAAAATAGAAAGATAACTACAAAATCATTTGGGGTATTCATTCGCCTCCTTGAAGCCTGATTATTTGCGAGTAAGAAAGAAAGATTCAAAATGGCCGCCCAACCAGATGTGCTTTAAGACCAAGGTTCTGCCTCTCGGCCAACTCATTCATCCAAGAATGACAATCTCTTCTCGTTTAATACTAATCAAGATGGATATGAAGATGAATGATGACAAATAATGAGATTGTGGGCTGAAAAGTATTGGTATCAATCCCACCCCCCCCCCCCAGTTTAATATTAATAACGGTATGATTAGTCTGGAGAAAAGTTTGAAAAAAGTAGGATTCAAATTTGTTCTTCTTCATATCACTGGTTCCAATATTTTAAGCATTTTTAATTTTACCCCATCAGTTTCTTTCTGAAATTGTTTCCTAAAATGTAAGTTCATGACACAACCTCTATAAAATGTTTAAAAAGGGGATAGTTTTGTTTCTTGATGTACAGTATATGAGTGGGGATAGAAATTAAGTGGACATTAAATTTTCTACATGAGAAGGAAATACCACCTGATAGTGTCATCTCATGTTTAGAAAGTGAAACTTGTAATATTAATAACATGGAAATAATAATGACATGGTCCACTTACTGCAAAATATATCGTGCATTGTAATTGTCATCTGTAGATAGACTTGTGGTGCACCTGTGATGCTTGACAGGTAATTTGACAGGAGAAAAGCTCGCAGTTTGGATAAAGGTCATTACATAGGCTACTGGTATTAGTGAATATGAAATACATGTAGAATAGGAGAATGTAGCAAGGGGAGGGGGTCGGGGGTCAAGTGTTGTTAATTATTTGTAATAACTCTGTAGAGACCCAGCTGTAGAGACCCAAAAAGAAAAAAGAAAATTATTAGATCACAAAATCTGGGTTTATCTTTTTAAATTCTGCTCCAATCTTGAAAAAGAAACCTTATAGTCCAGATTGAAAACAATATTTTGTTTCATTTAAGATTCAATGTTCAAATTTTCTTTCATTTCTCTCTATAGAAGTGTTAATTAACACTTTCGAAAGAGAAAGAGGTGTTATTCCTTTTATTGTAACCTTTAAAAAGTGTTCTTATTGTCAAAAGTTTGCTTTGAAAGGAATCGAGAGCCATAGGAAAGTGAAAGCATAAACAAATTTACTACCGGTACTTACAAATATATGTCATTTGAGAGCATATATAGTAGCGGGAGCATTCCAATGCTAACCTATTTCAAGTATAAATGAAAATGAAAATGAAAATTGATATCACAATGAGATGAATTTCAGAGGGAAAATTGTATAAAGTATTAAACTGTTTATTTAACTATGCCCTTTTAGGTCAAGATGAAACCACTTGTACAGTTCAAATACAAATTGTTTTGCAACTGCAAGCCATAGTCTTAACATCGTACATGTTCATGTACTTGTGCAGTGAGAAAGATTTAGGGTAAAAATAACAGAAAATTGATAATTAAAAAAGAAATTAAATTTCTCTAGTTATTGAGACTTTCCAAAAGTTTTGTGCGACAAAATACCATAATTTGTTTGAACCACAGCATGAAATATTTGTAAGTCATGAATTTATGCTTTGTTGTTATTATTATACAATTTGCAAGAGTTTTATGTCACAAAAAGTGTCTGGTTTTACAGCATTCAGAATCAAAATAGATCAGGAAACCTTCAAACTGTTTCACTCTTACTGACTGAAAAACCATTGTTTGTTTTCATATACACCACTTAAAGTGAAAAAAAAAGGAAAAAATATTTATGGGTATATCTAGTGGTTAACGATAGTAAACACTATCAATATTTGTACACTATATTTATTGTATGTGTAGAAAAATTGAAGCCTGGCATTGTTGCAGAAAAGTCCCTCTCGTTTTGATGACAGGATGACTCACACTTCGTACTTGGTGATAGGAAATTCATCATTCCTAGCTGAAATGATAGTGCATTATTATGGAACCTCATTTATTTTTTTTCCAATTTTTGTTTATCAGTCTGCAATTTTTTTTTTGGGGGGTGCCAAAACCATGTTTTCCCTTCAATACTAAAGGCCCACTGTACTACTTGTAGCTACTTGTGCCCTCTATATAGAAAACAATGCCTAATCGGTGACCATTGGTCCCCCATGATCCTCTTTTTCTTATGTAATGCTACGGTCACAAAGGTTCGTACGAACGATCATTTCGTACAAATTTCCATTGTCTGAAAATCGTTCGTACAGCGTTCGTAACAGTTCGTAATGGCATTTGTGACCGAGGCTTTAATTGAGAGCCGAGTTGATGAGATAACCACCTGTCAGTGACCTTCCTGGTGGTCTAATCCCTCCTGGCCCCAAACTAGTACAGATGGGCTTCAAGAATATTCATGCATTTGTAAATTTGATGCAAAAGAGTAGTAGCATTGAATGTCATTGGTATCATATAATTGGCAGTATACATATATGTAAAATTGTTTTAATGACACTGACAGTATACGTATCTCAAGTACAACCTGATATTGTCATCTCATGGTAATATAGAAAGCGAAACTCATAATCTGAATAAAATGAAAATAAAAAAGACATGGTCGACTTAATACTGACTGCAAGATATAACTCATCATCTGACTGTAGATAGATTTTAGTGCAACATGTTTTTCCTTAAAAAATAAGAACATTCATGCATTTGTAAATTTAATGCAAAAATGTAGTAGCATTGAATGCCATCGATATTATATATAATTGGTAGCACGTATGTAAAAATGTTTTAATGACACTGACTGACAGTACACGTAGCTGACAGTGACACTGCAACGTAACCAAATTAGTCAAAAGGCAAATTAGGAGCTCTCATTTGATAATGATTTGGTTGACCTAAATTCAAACCTACCGCATTGTTTCATTTCCTTTTTCCTGTTTCAGTTTGGATGATGAGCCCGTGAATACTTATTTCCTACTTTCCGCTTGTATTCCATCATTGTTTAACCTTGTTAGCAAACTTTTTAATATACCCTCGTGTCAAAGTCGAATGGTTAGGAGTGACGAGAGATCATAAATTAGTACTGTTAAAAGCTGCCATTTATTTTATTGGAGTAATTTAATTATCTTTTTTTTTTAAAGGAATACAAAATGTCCTAGAAATAAGGATATTCTTTACAAACCAGAAATTGACATTGTTTTTATACTACATGATTTTATATTGTCATTGTCAATGTCATACAAAAAAGCAGGCATGAAAAACCACAAATGATGGTTAAATAAATGACAGATGGAACATATTCTATTATTTGTTTATAGAGTATTAAACAGGAATTTTGAATTACACATGTGTGACATTAACACTGGAATGATAACTGTTTTAAGTCTTTTTCGATTGTTATGCTTGGCTGTCACTGGAACAGGGAAGGTCTTTATGTTTCATTGAAATTCATGGAATAAAGTACTTTTATCACACAATGATTCCATAGAATTGAGTTAATGTCATTCAACATTGTTATTCATGTTAACTATTAAAAACCTATGTTGAGAGGCAGAAAGGTATTAAAGATAACATGCGATTGCTTTGTGAAAGAAACCGTGTGCAGTCCATCAGAAAAAAGTTAATCATGCAGCATATGAGTATTGGTGTGTACTGCAAGCTTCAGTCTTGGTACAACAATGATAACGCTCACAACTTATTTTTCACCTCTATCCAGAACTCAACCTTCCCTTTAGGTCCTTTGTTAAGGTTTTCAGGAGTATGACATTAATAACCTTCTGGCCCTAACCTGACAAAGTCATATTACAGTGTATATGTATATGCAGTGTATAATAGTTAACAAATGGTTAAGTTTCTATTTGTGAGAAATAGAATCAACATTTATTTACATTTTGACAAATAGAAATATTTTAATTTGTTTACACAGTAATGAGCAGTGAATACAGTAAACATTGCGCAATAGAATTTGAAAGCCTGAAACCAAACAAAGCTTGCATTTTGGGATTGCTATGGACTTTAACACACTTACAAACACATACTGTAAGAATGTCACTTTATATATTTATTATGTTTTTGCATAGTCAACAATCTTAATGTGAATAAAAGAAAGAGGATATAAGAAGGAGGAAATGGAAGAGAAAATGTTCTATGAATTTAAAAAATTTCATTTAATGATTTAAACATTTTGTAGCTCTATGTTATACATGCATTTTTTCAACTGTGAATGCCAGATTAAGTACTTTCCAGTGCTTACATTTTAAAATATGACCCACCCATGTCAGACATGGATTGCATCTATCTTATCCAGATGGCCAGACCAATTATGAACAGGTTCTGAATCAAACAGATGGGATGTTAACTTCTCAAGGACAATAATATTCAGAGATATTGATAATTATATTAATAGTTTTTTTTTTTTTTTTTTTTTTTTGGGGGGGGGGGGTATTAGCAACCCCTATTTTTTCATTTTTATACATTCATGCTTGGAAAGAGAATTATTAAGACATGCAACAAACAAAAAAGCATGCCTTTTGTATCAGGAAGTATTGCCAAAGTGAATATCTCAAGGTACTTCTTTTGTCAGTAGTATTGAATAACATAGATTTAAAAAAAAAAGTCCTTCTCTCTTTTTGTTGATAGGCATGTAAGATGTATATGGGACTACACAAAATGGTGTCGGGGGGCCCGACACCTTGATTTCCTTATCTTTCTATGCTCATTACTCAGCCATTATACATTTTCTACCAAAATTTATTTGTAATTTTGAACATTCAGCGTAAGTTTCGGTTGATTCTGTGAGAATTTATTTTCTTTTTTTACCAGAACTCAAGTTTATCTTTAACCAACAGTATGGACGTGTCCATATACTGAGAAGTTTTGTTTTCTTCAGATGTTGTGCAGGGCCCCATCTTATGAAGAGTTGCGATTAATCCGAATCAAATCCAAGTCCTCTATTCAATCGCAAGTTTGCGGTCTCCTATCTCTTTAGGTACATTGTTGCGATCGATATAAATTACAACTGTTTATATGATTGGCCCAGAAGGAGATTTTTTTTTTAAAATAGCAAATGTAATCTATCTTATGGTTGTTGCATTTTTTGTTTGTTTACAAACACTGTGTTTGTATTATAAAAGATCAATCATCTACTTGTATTTTTCTTCCTATTTTTCCTTACAGATGTTGTTCAGAAGGAGACCCTAATCATGTTACCAGGGAGCACCACCAAGGTACTGCAAGAGATCATGGAACTCAATACTACCCTCAATGCTTGTCTCAAACAAGAAGAAAGGTTCGTAGTCCCCGTTGGTGTTACCTTCTCTCACCTGAGATCCAAAAGGGCGTTAATTGTAATGATATATGGCTCTCAGCTGTAAGTTCTACAAAAGTTCATAGAACACAATACTAAACTCGGTACTTGTAATCCAAGAAGAAAGGTTTCTACCCCACTATGTCTCTTCCCCTCATCCTTTCTTTGTCTATTGAGAGCCAGTTAACACCCTCCTGGGTCTTAGCAGATAGATCTACAAGAGGCCATGGAACTCAATACTGTACACTTCTTGTTTATCTCAAGCAAGAAGAAAGTTTAGTACCTTATTCTGTACCCTCCTCTCATCCTACAAGTATAGACTCCCCCCCCCCCCCGACAGTTCTGTGGCCAAGGGCATCACTAGAGGAGGGGGAGGGTGTGGATGTAACCCCCTCCCCCTCTTTGCCTCCATTACAAATTCTCTGTTCGATAATCACTTTTAAAGGCTGTGGGCAGATTTTAAATGATCTAGAGGTCAATAAGGCTGAGAACCACTAGTTTTTAAGCGATGCTTTTCTTTGGCAAAAAATTTCACACCCTTTGGTTTTGTAGAGTGGGCAGATTTTAAATGATCTTGAGGTCAATAAGGCTGAGAGCCACTATTTTTAAGTGATGTTTTTCTTGGGGGAAAACTGACCCACCCTTCGGTTTTGTGGTGTCATTTCTGTCCTGGTACTACATTGGCATATCTACCACTGGAAACAGTGTAATCTCACCTGTTTTTTTTCAAAATAGTTTCAAAGCCACTTTTTTCAAAGGATCATTTATGACTCTTCAAGCCCTATCTTATGTTTTTCCTACAGCTCGGCACTCAGTTCGCGGCATAGCCAAGTATACCAGAGCCTGGCTAACCTGATCCACTGGGCTGACAAGATAGTCCTCTACGGTCAGTCGGCCATGGACAAAAACCAAGGCACCCAGGTGACCAGCGCCGTCAAGGACGGTATCAGCGAACTCGTCAAGTTGTCCATTGAGAAACTCCAATTCCAGGACAAGAATCGGAACGAGGCCGGACGCCAGTCGCCCTCGGGATCGATGTCCTCATCGTCGGAGCAGACCTCGTCCAGTCAGAAGGGTCAAGGGTCGCTGTCATCGGCATCGTCCTCGCCGGTCAGCCCGCACGGGTCACCGAAAAATAACTGCAACGCCAACACCAGACCTTCAAATACTGTGGAGTAAGTCAACATTTCAGCATTGAATATCAGAATATGTGAGAATTTTTAGAAGTTTGTAGAAGAGAAACATCAATCAAATATATGGAAAAATATATGGAATCAAAATGGTCCTTAATCATTATTTTAATTGTGAATGTAAAAAGCCTGTTTAAAAAGACTAAGAAATGGTATATCATTTATAGTTACTGGTAAATGAATCTTTTTTAATTTCTCTGTAAAAGAAGAAGATGAAAAGAAGCATAATATTATGACCTTTTGATTAAATGTAAACTAGTCAAATATTGCACAATACATTCCAATGTATTAATGTGCTTTCCTCTCTCTCTCTCTCTCTCTCTCTCTCTCTCTCACTCTTAACATTTTAGAGCCATCTTGGTTGAGCAGCGCCCTCTGAGTCCCCGAGAGCAGGAGATTCTTCAGAAGTCTCCCATATCTCCGTTCTGCCCGGTGGAGTTTGGTAGTCCGGCCCTGGACCCTACCAGTGCGCCACCCAAACCTCCCCTTCCCGTGCAACGCATCCTTGTCACAGAGTAAGTCATTTGCCTCACTTTAATTCATGTATTATCAAGAAAATTAGGAGGACTGGGGGTTGCTCGAGCCCCCTAAGCCCCCCTCTAGAACTGCCATGGTCATGCCCCAACTTTATGTACTGATTTATGAGGAACTGTACGATAGGGTTTCAACTTCATTTATGAAGAAATATAATGAATGAAATCGGGGAATGAAAGTAAGAGATAAATTTCATGTTCTTTTTGATTAATTAAGTACATGAATACAGTACTGAGTAGTGTGTTCAAATTTGTGGTTAAAATTAGAAATAGATGTAATTAATAAGTAAACAATAAGTATCATCTTTACTTGGCTTACCACCGTACTGCACGATAAGAGTTCACTGACATCTAGCATGTCCGATGTACAGATTAATGAATGATTAAATCTTCATAATACCTGGTAGTGACATGATCGATGGAAGGCAAAATCTTCAGAGGAAGTACAGAAATATTGTTTGTTTGTCATTGCTACCTCTGCTAATTGTTCCTATTCTTTATTAAAGGTTACCGTAATACAAAGTTTTGGGAAATTGTGAAAATTGGCTGGATAGTGATTCTTCACTATTTTGATATAACTAGATGCCCCTGTGGATGTATAATCAGCACTAGAAAATTTAGACCCTTAAACACTTTTGCTTTCAAGAAAAATGGAATATAAAAATTTACCGGTGCTCCCGGTAAATTTTGATTAATTTCAAATGGCGCCTACGGCCATACAATGGTAGCTGCGACCATGAAAATTTCAGAATATGTAGTTGTGATACATAATTTCCGAAAGGGAATGGCCATTGGTCTATTTTAGTCAAGAAACGTTGTTTTATAGCTTAATTAATATCTTGACCTTAAGAGGGAGCTATACAACATAAAGAGTTTATTATTTACAATTTCACAACTTTAGACTCGATTTCAACCGCGAAAAATATCACAGAATATTGTAGGATCGCATATGCTTCCAATATGTTAATTTGAACCAAATTCATGACCCCATACCAAAACTTCGTATTACCTTTAATGTCTGTTAAATAGCAGAACATACATCTGTATGCACACTGTTGCTCATAAAGTTGGAATACTTTTTCCTTACCACTTTTTTATGAAATGATTGACATAATAGTTTGTATTTCTTGATAAAGTTTATATCTTCTCAGAACTTAATAGATCAATCTCTGTGGCTCTTTTAGATTGATCTTTAACATTCTGAAAAGATATAAACTTTATCTATCAATAAACCATATTGTAATAATCATTTCATGAAAAAGAGGTACAAACAATTATATCAGCTTTATGGGCAATAGTGTCATTTGTACTTCATTTCCAAGAGACTGTTAAGCATATAATCAGTAGCTTAGTTTGACAGGAAGGGAGTTGGATTTTATTCCTCATTTGTGGTTTTGTGTAGGTGTTGTGAAATGTGTACTGGAACAGCTGTTCCACTGCATGACACATCCTCTATTGAATACTCAACATGTGTAATATACAAAGCCCTGAATCATGGATGTTGTTGTTGTTTGTTCAAATGGATGGGGGTTACTAGCCTGATTTCTCGGTAACAAGATGACATGTTATTTTTTTTATAGATGAAAGCATGTTGCGTTGAACCCTATTACAACACTTATTCCCCAGGCATTGTATTGTATGTTCATGTATTGGGTGTAAAGCTTATGTACATGAATGTGATGCGTTTCATTGAAGAGGTTTTCTCCAGGACTACAGAACTGAAGTGTTAAGATATTTGCTGTATGTAATCATGGAATAAATTTGATCTGTTTTTGTAGTCATATGAACAGATTTAGACGATGGGTTTCTAGGTAAATGTCACAAATTTAATCATTCAAGCTTGCAATATATGTTAATGATCAAGCTCGTCAGCCTATAAAATTACATAAGTAACATATTATCCAACTTTGTCTCTCTATCTCAGGGGTCTATCTGTACCTCCACTGCCACCGAAGAAAACCAAGCGTAGTTCTCTGTACGACAACGAACCCCACGACGGACCCTTCCCCATGCATCCTTCAGTACACAACAACAACAACCCCCACCTGAGCCGATCGTTTTCAGGCAGCTCGATGTCGGTGACGAGTCAGCAGTCGGACCTGAGCAACACCAGCTCCCACAGCAGACCCGACTCCATGCACAGTACCCAGCTCTCGAGTTACCATAGCGACGATTGGGAGACATCGACGACAACGACGGAACAGAGCATTGATATGTCGAGACTTTCTTTCACGTCGGGTCGCTCGGAAGGCACCCTGAGCCCCGCCCCCTTAAGCCAGAGCATGCAATCGTATTCCTTGAATGAATCGGTCATGATCTATCAAGAGAGGAGACTTACCAACGGGGGTTATACCGGTGTCCCAGTGGTCAGCGGAGAGGGCAGCGGGGGCGATAGCACGCCCCCTCCCGCACTCCCGGCTAAGGTCAAGCCCAGGACGGTCAGGCAGCTGTCCGCTTACGAGAACCTTGCGCCCGAGGAAGCGGACGCTCTGTGCAAGAAGCTGCAGGAGGAGGTGTTTGTGACGGAAGCGCCGCAGCCGGACGTGGTGGCATGCGCGACCCCGAAAGGCATCGCCAAGTTTACGTCTAGCGGGGATATCGACCTTAGGCAGGAATCAGATGGTCCACCTCCCCTCCCACCAAAAACGAACAAACACAGTAAGTTATTAACCCTTTAATTACGGGAACCAGGGGGGTGTTTCACAAAGATCCTAAGTTGAACTTAACTCTAAGTTGGACTTATGAATTACGGAGAGCGATTCGTAGTCTTGAAATAAAATATACTCAAAAGCGGAAATTCAAGTATTCTAGACTTTTTATAAATTCCACATCAAGATCATGAAATCTCCCTGATAATAGAAATATGAATGATTTGAATCAACATTTTATGCCTTTTAAAATAACTTTTACAAAATATTTTTCATAGATGCTAACAGCTTTTCATAACTTTAAAGTCCAACTTAGAAATAAGTTCAACTTAGGATCTTTGTGAAACACCCCCAGGTGGCTACTGTATTAAGCCTATGGGAATGAATGAATTCAGTAGTCAGTGGGTTAACGCTATATAATCAATGGCATTGACATGAAAAGTCTGTATGTCCACATGACATCATCCATTAAAATCTTAGCAAATCATTTATTAGGCAACCAACATCCAGTATACATACAGTCAAACCTGTCTATAAAAGCCATCAAAGGGAAGGGGAAAGAGAAGCCATTATAGACAGGTGGCCTTTATTTGTAAACAGGTTCTAAACCAAATTCAGGTACGTATTTCCTTCTACATGTACAAAGAACAGGAGACAGTACCATGATTACTATAGAGAGGTGGCTTGTATAGAGATGTTAAAGATAAACTCCAGTTCTGGTAAAAAAAAGAAAATTAATTCTCACAGAATCAAACGAAACTTACACTGAATGTTCAAGATTACAAATAAATGACATGTGCCAAACAATTTTGGAAGAAAATGTATACTGGCTGAGTAATGAGCATAGAAAGACAAGGAAATCAAGGTAGTACTAGCCCCGACACAATGTGTGTTGTCCCATATATAGCTTTCTGTGTACAGTGCTTGTTACTTTACCAAGATTTGGTCAAATTTATTATGATTTTGATGACTCCAGAACCTTGCAGTGCACACCAATACTTACATGCTACATGATCAACTGTTTCTGATCCTTTCCACACCTTTTCTTTCACAATGCAATCGCATTACCAGTACTAAAGTTTATCTTTAACATGAAGACCGGTTTGAATGATTAAATTCAAAATGTATTGTTGTTTCTTGTGATGTGATGCTATTACAGTGATATATCAAAAAGAAAATAGAAAATGGGTTTTGCTTTTGTACTGGTCTCTTTTAAGATTGTATCACTCTCTGTGACATTTTAATAGCTTGCTGTATCCTGTTGTTGACATATATGAACACCCCTTTTCCATTGCAGTCAATACTTACCTTGACCTTGTGGGGGGCTACAACACGGACGGCGTCGAACTGTCCTTCCAGCAGTCATCAATCTCCACCCACATGCTAGCCTACAACTGCTCGAGCCACGCCTCGCCGTACGAGTACATGCAGCGCCGGGAAGAGTTCTTCCAGCAGTCCTACCGCCTGGAGGGCCAGGGACTCTCGGACTCGGTCTCCACCTGCAGCACGTGCAGCGTGGCCAGGGGTCATCATTCGCACCCAGAACGGTTCGAGTCGTCGCCGGGGGTCGCGGGGCGAAGCTACGACAAGGGGTACGAGACGATGTCGCAGGGTAGTCACGATAGCGACGAGCTGCCCCCGGCGATTCCACCGAAGAAGAAAGACGCAAATGTGAGTTTGATGAGAATCATTAAAAAGTATATATTTTCAGAGAGAGAGAGAGAGTTGCAGCGACACCCTTTCAGAATGATACCGTGTTTATCTCAGGTCAACAATCAACATATTTGTAAATGTATGAAATGATGTAAGATGTACCTTGTTTATTGTTCATGAATTAATGATTAAAAATATTAATTTGTATCTAAGAATTGCAATAAATTAAATACAACACAATGTAGGTTGATAGATGATGAAACAGTGATATGTCAAATGTCAGATGTAAAGAGGAGGAAATGTACCATTTTTCATAATTCTTTGTGAAAATTTATAATATTGTTGTTTGATTTGATAACAGAGCTCTGAGCTGTTGAGGTCGAGGCACTATACGAATCCTGAGAGGCCGTCATCGCCCATGTACGACCTCAAGAAGAAATCAGAGAGTATGATAGAAAATGGCAATCAGCAACACTCGCACAAGTAAGTCTAGAGGAAGATGGAGACCCTCCGCGGCTCTAATATCCTTTGGCAAGACTTTAATGTACATTTGCCACTCTTCACCTGGGTGTAAAATGGCTACCGGTAGGAAGGAATTCCTTGAATACTGTGAGCACCGAACTCGGTAGCCTAGCAGAGCCTGTGTAATATTGGAGTGCCTCGGGCACCGTGCGGGGTGGATATGTGCGCTATATAAATATCCACTATTATTATTATTGTATATTTTTACCTTAATTATGTCTGTATCCAGTCAAAAATCTATGCGATATTTGTGTTTTGGTCCATTGTATTTATGAAACACACTAAGAAACAAAGAATTTTTTTTGTAAAGGGACAAATTCTCTGTTTAATAAATCCAAATAGTCTCTTTGCATTATGAAGTTTCCAACTTCATTGTGTTTTTTTAAAGCAGTTTCAGATAGAATTAATTGCAAAATTCACAGTTAATTTTTACCTCAATTTATTATTTCCAGTATGTATAATGATGTGGAGAGCATTGGTGTAAGAAACGTGACCCCTGACCCTCGATCACAGGTGGAGAAGAAAGAACGAGATCGAATATTAAACAATGTATTTTCTCTTTATCGTAGTGGCGCTCAGTTAGCTGTCTCTGCAAGACTGCCCTCGGAGGCAGAGTCTGAACCAGAAGAGCGTTTTAGTGAAGGCGGTATTCTCGACATGTTAGATGTCAGTGAACTCTTATCGTGGAGTATGGAGGTAAGCCCAAATGGTCTGAAATCAAGCCCAATTATTGTCAAAACAAGCCCAAATGTTCTGAAATCAAGCCCAATTATTGTCAAAACAAGCCCAAATGTTCTGAAATCAAACCCAATTTTTATCAAAAGAAGCCAAAATGTTCTAAAATCAAGCCCAATTATTGTCAAAACAAGCCAATACTCTTATGCTGTCTCTAACTTTGAAGGCAGGTACATGTATTTTGGTTACAGTAAGCCTGAAAGTACAATTAACGAATGAGAGGGTTAGTGAAAGTGGCTTTTGAATCGTTGAACATAATGACAAGTTTAGATGTTGTGGTACACTGAGGTACATGTACTATGCAAGTCCGATGGTATTGGATGTTTAACCCACAGTAATGTAAGTCAAGTCCACAGGCTCTTACAAATAGTTGTCAGTCGTAGCAAAAAAATTCAAAGCTCTTTTGCTTCTGTCACATACTGATTTTGATTCAAGCATAGAACGTGAATAGCAAGTAAAAGCAGCCATAATTGAATATCAACATCAAATTTTTGCAATATACTTACCACAATCTTAGTCTTCAGTTTTTATTCTTATACTCTATTTATTTTGTTTGCGCAGGAGGAAGGAAACCCAGTGAAGGGAGGTCCTATCAATGCATTGATTGTCTATGCAGCCGATGCTGATAGAAAGGGTAAGTTACCTACAAATCTTATCAAATTTAATCAACTCTCTCATTTAAATATTCTCCTGCCATGATAAGATCACTCTGAAATGAAAATAAATGTAAACTGTATATCATGTAGAAAATCAAACTGTACCAAAAATATGTATACATAGCAAACAACATTAACAAGTTCTAGATTAAGATCCAAAACAGGGCAACTGTTTGGGTTTTTCCATTTTGAGACGTTAAGCCATGTGATAAACACCACCCAGACCATTTTGTCTGTCAAGAAATCAAGTGTGATCCGTTAAGCCATGTGATAAACACCACCCAGACCATTTTGTCTTTCAAGAAATCAAGTGTGATCATATACTGCATGTATGAGGAAAGGATTCTTTTGCGCAGGACGTAGAGGTCAACTCGTTTCATTTCTCTCCAGTGCTGGGAATTTTAATGCAGCGTTTGCCTCAAGTAGACGTAAGCCCCATCAAATTAATATGAAAAGATGGGTGATTCCAATATTCTAGTGAACTCCCTATCGTGTATTCTGTCATTTAAATAATAGTACATTTTTGAAATTATTGTTATGATTTTTTTGCTTTACAGATCTAGTGTACTATGAGGCTTTTCTGACGACCTACAGAATGTTCATCAACTCAAGAGAACTGCTCAACAAACTTCTTAACAGATATAGGAAGTTCCGCCACAAGACTGACATGAAGTCCAGGAGAGCCAACCGGAATGCATTCTTCTTACTCCTCAGGGTAGCAGGAGATCTCATGTGAGTAGAAGATAGAATTATGATTCACCCTTTGCTCCAGGCTTAATTTCGTCAAACATTTAGGGTTTGGATAAAGCTCTGTCGATGGGTTTCAGGTCAGGGTTAGGGTGAAGGTTTGTAATAATTGTTTAGACCCAGTGTTTAAGTAAGGAATTTGCTTGATATTTGAGATTGAGCCCAGAACGAAATCAGGGAAGGGGGGTGGTTAATAGAAATCCCACCGCTGCCACCATTGTAGAAGATGGAATTATGATCCGACGTTTGCTCCAGGCTTAATTTCATCAAACATTTTGGGTTCGGATAAAGCTTTGTCGATGGGTTTCAGGTTAGTGTAAGGGTGAAGGTTTGTAATAATTTTTTAGACCCAGTGTTGTAGTGAGGAATTTGCTTGATGTTTGAGATTAAGCCCATAGTGAAATCAGGCAGGGAGGTGATTAATAGAAATCCCACCGCTGCCACCATTGTAGAAGATGGAATTATGATCCGACGTTTGCTCCAGGCTTAATTTCATCAGACATTTTGGGTTTGGATAAAGCTTCGTCTTGTTTTGGGTTAGGGTTAGAGTGAAGGTTTGTAATAATTGTTTGGACCCAGTGTTGAAGTGAGGAATTTGCTTGATGTTTGAGATTGAGCCCAGAACGAAATTGGGGGTTAATAGAAATCCCACCGCTGCCACCATTGTAGAAGATAGAGTTATGATCCTACGTTTGCTCCAGGCTTAATTTCATCAAACATTTTGGGTTCGGATAAAGCTTTGTCGATGGGTTACAGGTTAGGTTTAGGGATAGGGTTAGGGTGAAGGTTTGTAATAATTGTTTAGACCCAGTGTTAAAGTAAGGAATTTAGCTTGATGTTTGATTGAGCCCAGGGTGAAATCAGGCAGGGAGGTGATTAATAGAAATCCCACCGCTGCCACCATTGTAAAAGATAGAATTACGATCCGACGTTGCTCCAGGCTTAATTTCATTGAAACATTTTGGGTTTGGTTAAAGCTTTGTCGATGGGTTTCAGGTTAGGTTTAGGGATAGGGTTAGGGTGAAGGTTTGTAATAATTGTTTAGACCCAGTGTTAAAGTAAGGAATTTAGCTTGATGTTTGAGATTGAGCCCAGGGACCCGTTTCACAAAGCCTCTTTTCAATGACAAATGACAAAAACCAGTGACAAATCTGCTGATAACCAATCAGAAGCAAGGATTTCAGTAAGCTTATAACAAAAACTGTCATTTGTCACTGATGACATGTTTTGTGAAACACCCCCCAGAATATTCATCGCCCAAGTATGTGGCGTTCGCTTCTAAGATGGATATCATGACAAAGCTTCTTCCATTGGTTGTCCAACATTTGTAATGATAGCAAATAAATACATAGGTTTGTATAAGATGTAGTTTGATAAACTGATTGACGGTGTATGTGTATTATGTGTTAGGTATTGTGGTATAGTTGGTTATTTCACTTGACTTTCAATGGATAGATTGAGAGTTTAAAACCCAGCCCGGCACTAATGCCCTTTGGCAAGACTTCAATCCACATATGCCACTACCACTACTACTACTACTACTACTACTACTACTACTACTACTACTACAACTACTACAACTATTACTGTGACTACAACTACGACTAAGACTACGACTACTACTACTACTACCACCACCACTTCCACTACCACCACTTCCACTACTAAAATTGCCACCACCAGTGATCATTCTTGATGCCATTTGAGATACATGTATCATCGTTATCACCATCATCATCATTGAAATGATTGATACAAATGTTGCGAAATCATTTTTGAGTTTCTGATGGTATAACTTTATTATCAAATAAACATTTACTTTACTTGTATTAAAGAGAACTGTTGCTGAGCCAGCACCATGAGCATCCCTGAGCAGTGTGTGCGCTCTATAAGTTTACACTATTATTATTTATTATCATCTTCATCTTCGTCTTCATTCACAGTGGCCAGACAGAGGACGACATCTTGAAGATGTTGATGGAGCTGGTATTCCAACTCCTCTGTGACGGTGAGCTCATGTTGGCCAAGATCCTCCGAGACAAGGTCCTCACCAAGATAGAGAACAACAAGAAGGCCCTCACCATCAGCAGCAAGCATCTCTGGGGCGTCGGCATCTCCATCTCGTAAGTCGTTGGTCCTAGCACAATTTAAACCCATTGGCTACTAAATTCTTGCAGTCCAATACTTAAAGACAAGGTCGAGATCTTGGAAACGTGACAAATTATTAAACCTAACAAAATCGTAGGAATTTTTTCGGAGACTAGTGGAAAGAAGTTGAGTTGCAATCGATTGCAAATATCAGTTGCAAATTTTGCAACTTGCAATCAATCGCCACTTTCTTGCAATGCCCCATAAGATGTATATCATGACAAAAATACTTCCATACCTTGTCCAACATTTGTAATGATAGCCGATAAATACCTGGTACATAATTATTTGGGTTGATCAGTTTTTTAAAGTAACTACATATGAAAGTGAAATAAGGCTCTTGCAAGAGGGAATTCCCCAGCGAATGTTCAGAAGCCACACTTCCTCCTACATGTATCTATAAGATCTGGTTTCATATTTCCTCGTTAGTGGTCTTTCCATAGATAATGACAACTTTGTGCTTTGTTTGCATCCACCAATTGGTCAGTTATGATGACCTGTGCATGTTGATTAATATATATATCGTCCTGCAACTAGCAATTATAAAAAAATTTAGTATTGAATTTTGACCCATTTTTACTTGTTTGATGTGATGGTAAGGGGTAAAGTCATCTTAAATGTATTAGTTTTAGATATGAAATTATTCTGTTTGTTTTTGTTTACAGGAGACCATCAATAAATGAGATAACAAGTCAAGAAATTGCTGAACAAATGACCATTCTGGATTCGGTACTCTTCCAGAAAATTGAGGTAAGGCACCCCCTTATTTGAGCCTTTCTGCATTTTAAGAGGAGATAAGTCCTTATGAATAATTCATTTGATAGAACAGGGGCTAGAATGAATGCAATCTAATTGGTCAATCGACACCACGTGACTGTGCGTCATTCTTTCCTACCACACCTACCAAGCTAAAAAGGAAAGAAAAGTCTCATCAACAAGTAAAAACAATCATTAAATAGCGGGTTATTAGGCAAACTGGAGCGGATGAAGACAGGCCTATAGAGGGTTTATCATGGTTTCTTAGAATCATCTGAAAATAAATTGTAAATACTAGATTGATTACATGTCTTTTTACCACACCCATCAAAAGTGAAACTGTGATTAAGCCACTACCGGTATACCGTGACAATCATTATGACATAACCCTAAGTGTGCGTGCAGTATAGGTTTTCATGAATAGATAGTTAAAATTGATAACGACAGAAAATAAAATTTATAAAGTCAAACCAGACTTTGAAGGAAGTTTCAGTAGACCAAATGAATCATATCAACATGTATTAAAGTCATGTATGATATATAGTTGTTATTGATTAAAATTCATCACGGATCATTTTAAAGCCCCACTGTCCTACTTGTAGCTACTTGCTCCCTCTATATAGAAAACTTCCCCAATCGGTGCCTGTTGGTCCCCCATGATCCTCTTTTTCTTATGTTAGTTGAGAGCCACCTGTCAGTGACCTCGCTGTGTGGTCTAATCCCTTCTGGCCCAGTAGTATTGACGGTCTTTAAGACAAGTCCCTGTCCAAGGATTCTGGTAGAAAATGTCTAAATTAGCCAAGTAATAATAATAATAATAAAACAGTTTTTGTCAAGCGCTTTTCACCAAAGTCTCTAAGCGCTGAGGAAAGAAGGATATGAAAATCAATCTAGTTCTTCTGACAGTGTTTGAGATGTAAACACCAGGGTTTCAGGGAATGTAATAATTCCAGCAAGTTTTTGCTAGTCAACATTTTTATCTCTCCAAACCACTAATGAATGATATTCAAGTCAGATTTTTTCAATTTTCAATTTTTTCAATTCAGTCAATTTCCCTCAAGATGCAATTTTACTACCAGCACTAAAAAAAAGGCTGTATGGAATGATATAATACCTGTACTACCGTTCATGAACAGATCGATTTGCATGCATCCATTTTGACATGGTTGACAATGCCAAGTTCACTTCAATTTTTCATAAATAAAGTTAATAATAAGCTTACTTTAAGATGATGTGTGATTTACTATGGTGAAATACTGACATTATTTTATTTTTATTTTTTTATTATTTATTAATTATTATATGTTTTTGTTTGTTGTATTTATTTATTTATTCTTTCATTTATTCATTTATATTTATTTATTTATTTTGTTAATAGATTCCTGAGGTCCTGATGTGGGCTAAGGAGCAGTCGGAGGAGCTGAGTCCCAACCTAACGATATTCACAGAACACTTTAACAAGATGTCCTATTGGTAAGCATTATATCCTACTACTTCTTATTTTCCTTCTTTCTTTCTATACTGTCTTTGCGGTCTCCTTTCTGCCCTTCTATCAGTGAACTTCATGTATGAGTGATGACAATTTTCAGGCTATTGCTCGAATTCAGGGTCTCTTATAATTTGTAAGCCACTTTTTCAGGCTATATACATGTAGTTGCATGTTTATTATTGTATTTTTCAATTAAGTTTCATGATATTTCAAGCTTGTAATCTAAAGCCCAGTAGCAATCTATGCATTATGAATACAATTTCATCAACTACACAGCTACTGCATGTTAAATATTGTATGAAAGAAAAGAGCTTATATAAAGAAAAAAAAGACTAATGTTCAATACTTTGTAGTTGAATATGAATTTTTGAACTTTTTGCTTTTGTTGTTATGTCAAGACAAAGATTGTGGGTTGAATTTGTTGAATTTAAAAAAAAATTCTTCCATCTTTCAGGGTAAGGTCTCTAATCCTCCAGGAACCCAAGGCTCAAGACAGAGAGAAGCTTCTTATCAAGTTCATCAAAGTCATGAAGGTACAACATCAGCTTTTACTCTTATTTTTCTCTTTAATACAATATGTATACAAGAATAATGATAGGTCCATTGACATAGTGCAGCTACTTACTTGAATATACTCTACCGTGCTTCATACAAATTATCATATTATTACCCCAGCCATAATATAAGGCGCTATTAAAAGCATTTAAGGAATTTCTTCTTACCAGGTACCAATTTGCTTCACCTGGGTCGAGTGTGGCAAGTGTAGATTAAAATGTCTTGTCAAAGGATATTAGTACTGCAGCGGGACCCAAGCAGTGAATCGTGTGATCCACAGTCCAGTGGCGTATCCATTAGACTATGACACCTCTACAAATTGCAACTGTATTTGGATTGCTCAGTGTGACATAACAATTTGTTTCCTTATTTATTTGTACAGCACCTAAGAAAGCTGAACAACTTCAACTCCTACCTAGCGGTGTTATCGGCATTAGACTCTGCTCCGGTCAGGAGGCTGGAATGGCAGAGACAAACTGTAGAGGTAAGTCATCTTAGAAATAATAATAATGTTAATATTAATAATAATGTTCTGCATTTAAATAGCATTTAATACATGGACGATGTCTCTAACTGCTTTACAGATATATTATACCCTGGTCATCGGATTCAGGCTTGTTCGGGCTTAATGTATGCACATTCTCCACTCCCTGGGGAGCATTCTAGTCAGGCGCCATTACTCAAATGCTCGCAATGCTTAGCAAACTACATTAATGTTCGCATCCAACCGGATACCCATTTAACACCTGGGTGGAGAGTGGCAAATGTAGATTAACGTCTTGCCAAAGGACGTTAGTGCCGGCCTGAGATTTGAACACTGTACCTTGTGTACCTACAGTCCGGTGACATGAAGAAGAAAAAAGGGGGAAAAATCCTTGTTATGTCTATTAAAAGAATAACTTTTTTTATGGCCGTTTTGTCTCTTTACCAGCTGGAGATGAGCCTCATGAGATAGAGGTTGGAGAATGAATAAATAGCTTAATTGAGTGAGGATTTCAAATAAACAGCAAATGACTGATTGAGAAGAATAATAATTTGAGCTATTCTGGCCAATGAAAGTTGTCTAAGACCTCAATAATTTTTCAATTTTGTCTTTCTTTCAGGGTTTGAAGGAATACTGTACGTTGATTGACAGTTCATCATCTTTCCGCTGCTACAGGGCTGCATTAGCTGAAGCAGAACCACCTTGCATACCTTACCTGTAAGTTGTCGATTTGCATATTCAGTCAAACCTGTCAATAGCGACCGCCCAAGGGAAACACAAAAAGTGGTCTTTGTAGAAAGGTTCCTTCAGTGCATGTTTCAATGAGAAACCATTTTCAAGGGAAACACAAAAAGTAGTCTTTGTAGACAGGTTCCTTCAGTGCATGTTTCAATGAGAAACCATTTTCAAGGGAAACACAAAAAGTGCTCTTTGTAGACAGGTTCCTTCAGTGCATGTTTCAATGAGAAACCATTCTCAAGGGGGAAAAAATGTGGTCTTTGTAGTCAGGAGGTCACTATGGCAGGTTTGACTGTAACATTAATAATGGTTATCATAGTAAAAGTGCTATTCAGATAGTTTGCTCATCACCTGTAAGTTGCCCCTCTTATCAAGATTTGTGTAGCTCCTTGAAACTTTTAACTCATGAGATTAATAGTATTCGTCATCTTGGGAGGCATGATGGCTCAATGTTCTGTAATGAGCTATTGGAGGAGCTCGCGCCTTTGAATGTTTTCTGAAACAGATATATGGCGCCATACAAATGCTGTTCATCTTTCTTGAAAATGTTTTCTGTGTTTTGTTAACCCGTTTAAAACATCTTTGTCAAGAGAGAAAACATTTAATGAAATAATAAGTACATATGCATAATCTTTAGGCCACGACTTGACCTGCCTTTTGTTAATAATCAAATTGATGTACGATACTACTATTCCTGATGCCTTATGACGGAGGGCTTTCATTATGGTTTCTGATTATGTTATATTTCTTGTGTCTTTCAGTGGGCTGATTCTACAAGACATCACCTTTGTGCACATTGGCAACCCGGAGGAGCTCCCTGATAATGGCGGCGTCAACTTTGTCAAGTGTTGGCAGTACTTCCAAATCCTAGACAGCATGCGTAGATTCAAACAACAGTAAGTTTCAAGACTTTTGTTTTTAAAGCTAGTCATTCAAATTTGCCCTCAAAACACCTGTGTTCAAAATTTCTTTCCGATTAGATTGATCTCCTTTCTCTTTGTGAGTCATTTCATTTTGGGGTATGGTCAGGTTCTTATTTTTATTTTGCACCTTGATGTCATTGGTCATGTGGAGTTGGTGCATTATGAATACTCTATATTTATCATATTTTTAAAAGAAAGGGAAATTGTAGATTTGGACAATGATGATGTGATTGAGAGAAGTAGAAGAGTTGTATGAGGGCTGATATTGTGTATGTAAAATGAAGGAGTTCCGTTGCAACTAGGGGGGGGGGGGGAAGATGTTACCAGTTTCATGATTTGAAAATATAGCGGAAGGACTTCAAGTGAAAAGGGTTGCCTTAGAAAAATAGAAATTCATAGACAGAATTGTGATTCAGCTCTGCGCTTTGTTTGAATTAAGAACATCATTCATTTTTGAAAAACCCAACTCTTCAAGCAATTTAATTGTCATTTTTCTCTCTTTTCAACCAGTCACTACGACACGCTGAAGAGCAACGAGAAGGTTCTGCTGGTCTTCAATGATTTCTCAGAGTACTTGGACGAGGAAGCCATGTGGCAGCTGTCAAAGGTCATCAAACCATGAGATCGATCCCACCGCTGCCACCGATGGCAGGATCTTGGATTCCTTGGACGACATCATCATGTATCTGACTCTTAAAGATGTTCATGCGTGGGTATATAGTTGTTCGTGAAGTAGGCAACTTGGCGATCACTCCCGATCACTACATAACACTGAGCCAACGGGTATTATGCTCCCGTGCTGCGTCCGTGTGCTGCCCTCTATATACCCATGCTTGAGCAACTTTAACATGGATCCAACTCCTGACACCATTGTCTGAATCTGGGATCCAAAATTCTTAGGCCATCATGGACCTCACACTTTACACATGGATCCCACTGTTGACTCCATCTAGGAACCAAATCCTGTACCGTGAAAGTAATGTAATATACTGTGATGAAATATCCCACTGCTGATACCATTTTGAGATCCCACTCCTCAAACTCTTGTCAGGATCAACAAAGATTCCTTGCATGACACCATCAGAGATCTTACTCTCAACATGGATCCCAATACTGCGACACTTCTCCAAATTTTGACACGGTCCCTACTCCTGACACCATCATGGATCTCACTCTGGCCACCATCTTGGAGGCCATACCTGACACTATCCGTACCTTGGCTTGGATTCAACTCCTGACATGGATGCAACTTCCAGGGACCCGCTTCACAAAGCCTTTTTTCAATGACAAATGACAAAAATCAGTGACAAATCTATTGATAAAAAATCAGAAGCAAGGATTTCAGTAGCTTTTAACAGAAACTGCCATTTGTCACTGATGACAAGTTTTGTAAAACGCTCCCCTGATGCCACCTGCTGTTCAATGTACTCCTGTAGGATACCCAAGCTGTTGCAGCTAGTGCTAGAATCCAGCTTTCTCATTGTGGAAATCTACCGTTAAGGTCCTATTGAAGACAGTTTTTATGTTGGTCACGGGACAAGCTTTCAGCCGCGTGGACTGCAGTGAATCAAGTGTTGGTGTAACCCTTTGCTGCTTGAAGTGCATCGAAGATTCAATCAACGTGTTGGCTGTGCCGACGTATATATATATGAACTTGGCATTATGTGTTTTGAAGGCTGCAACCTTCTCTGCGAAGGAACAAACATTTATAGGCAGTAAATACTTTTTCAGTATTATGTGTGTGTTCCCACCATGTGGGAGCCACTAAATATGTTATTTACAAGGTGATAAACTACTTATTATATATATGATTCACAATGACATGAAGGGTTTTTTAAGTTGTTAGATGTAGTAATATAGGTAATCTGTGACATTTTTTTAGGTTGTTACAAATTATTTAGAACTTTTTTTTCCCCCCAAGTTATTCATCTTGATTCATGATATCAGCACAAAACAGTAATTCTCCATGTGCTGTTTGCTTGATTTTGTTGTCATCCTCATCACCATCTTTATTGTCTGCCCGCATCACTATCATTATTTTCATCATCTTCCTCATCATCCTCCCCATTATCATCATCATCATCATCAACATCATCATCATCATCCTCATCACCATCTTTATTGTCTGCCCCCGTTACTGTCATTATCTTCATCATCTTCCTCATTATCATCATCATCATCATCATCAGCATCATCATCATCATCATCATCATCATCATCATCATCCTCATCACCATATCATCAACATCACCTTCCACAGTATCATCTCATACATGACAATGACGCACATGTCATCTTCTCCAGATTCATAACTCTGTGGTCAACACAATTTTTTAAAGGGATTGGGTTTCTTTGCCTCAGATTCTAAAAAAAATCCTGGATTTAGCTCAAGCAATGATAATTAGAAACCTTTAGGTCAGTCAGGAATCCCATGACTTTCACAAGCCGATCGCCTGTCTGATTATCAAGATATTTATGATTGGAAATCGAAATTTCAAAAACCGTTTTTCGCAACATTTTTTTATAACACTACACTCTATTGGGGGAAATGAGTATGGTCAAACCGGTCACTCAAAGATTTTTACCTTTGTGAGGCACTTCATGATAATTTTGGAGCGCAATTTTTGTAGGGCTTCAATATTACTCCATATATCACAGACACTGATAACACGTAGGGCCATGCATCTCAGATTTGTGAAACTGGAAACATTGTTAAACAATGCATTTAAGATTTGTGTCTCACCATAGTACAGTATGATCAGATCTTGGTATAATTGCTGTCACAGCTCCTTTTTCTTTTAGTGTGAATATTTTCTGTTCAAATTGTCTTGAACAATATTCTTGCCTACTGGAACAATATCACTTTTGTGATCATAATCAATTAACTATCCCTATTTGAAGACAGCTCCTATTTTTGTCCAGTTTATATTATAGTGGTCATTTCTTTTTTCAATTTTAATTATGTCATAATTTACTAGTAACAGTAACACAAGTTATTTCCTTTAACTTTCATTATATGTGTGTGTCATATAAAACAATCATTTCTTTGTCGTTTATGGTGTGTATTTACTTGTAAGACATGTGGAAACATTCAACTTGAAAATATTATAAATAAGGATTTCTTGCCAAAAAACTCTACTTACCTAGCCCCTGCAACTCCCTTAATAATATATCACCCCCACTCTTGACTTAAGTGCAGTCTAAGAAATTGTACATGTGTCACAGCATTTCTTTCCATATTGTCTCTTCTGAAAATATATTTATATTTTTCAAGAAAAATAATGTACAAATGAATGTTGGATTTTATTTCTTCTTCTTTCTTTCTTACATTTGAACAAGTCCAGTGACTACCGTAATGCGTTTTGTCAAGTTATTTAACAGAATCTTTGCATGTTGATAATTGAATATTTATTTTTTATACTTGAATGATAATCATATTATGCATGTGATCACCGAATGTGAATGTATACTTTCAAATCTAGTTTGCTGATCTACTAGCAAACACTATGTAATATACTCCTGATTTTTATGCAAGAAAATTGGCTGATCAAGCTTGTACAAATATGTCTCGTAATGTAATCCTAAATTATGTATGCCTGATGTAATATTCTTTAGAACAGATTCAGATTAAAAAAATTGTGTAGTGGAAAGTTTGTAAAAAGTGCAATTTAGAGAAATAAAAGTACTTTAAGTGATTAAATGTCATGAAAGCAGTGATCTATTTGAAGCATTAACTTGATCTGACCATATCTCATTGTTCAGTCAACAAAGAAACATACTCTCAGAACAATGAACGACTTCATTGTCTATATTGGTTTATTGTATTCTTCTGTTTGGTAATAAAGTCAGTATATGTAGCATATTCAGATGCAGATTATGATGGAAGAGTCAGATATAAAACTTTTCAATCATTTTACAGAAGTTTAGCTGTAAACCAACCGTCGATTCAAATGAACAAGAATTTTTAAAAGACTAGGGTTATCAATCATCATATCATACATGTATTACAATTTGCCAATCATTTTGATATCATCCATCGACCATGCAAACTACTTCTGATACACGTATGCCTTGGACATTAAAGGAACAAATCATTCACATTGATGTGCCACAAATTCTTTGTCAGTATGGTATGATATTCTCCCAAAACCCTGTTACAGACATGAGATGTCATATTTGTAAATTGTCTTCAGAAAAGTAGAAGTGCTGTAAAATTTTATAAGAAATTTGTACTGGGAGAATCTCTCGATATTTTCTAATTATGCTGCCAGTTTATTGAGTACGATATTATAGTAGTGACTAGTCTCCGTTGTTTAAAATCGTGTATTGCATTTCAAAGTTGGATGCAATTTTGAATGAATGTGAAAGGAATAAAAAATCTTTAAGACAAAGCTCTGGTTTGTTTCAACAGGTGTCAGAACAAAAAAGAAGACTGATTTTTTTAACTAAGTGTCATCTTGTCTTCAAGGCATCTGTTTATATAAAGACATGATCAAGTCTGCCCCTAGAAAGACTTTATAGTTTGACAAGCTTAACTCGCATCTGACAGATATTTTCTGAGTGAGGTTTTCACAGGGTGAATTGACACATTTGTTTAGTTTTAAGAATTCTTCATTAAGTTGTAGGATAGGAAATGTCTATGTGGTAGGTCTGGAAATTACAGGGTCATTTAACTTGGTTAAAGCATCAAGTCTTGCTTGAAAGCACTGGACTTCTTGTATTGTATCTCCCTATTTATTTTCTTCCCCTGGTAGTCTAGTAAGCACAAGACAAATTACCGCCATTTTCAGAGGTGTAAGCGTATAAGTAATGCGTTTAATCAGTTCACCACTCTATCTTATTTATTTTTTGATTTAAATAGAAGATTCAAGAAACAAATTAGTCGAAGGAAGTATACAAATTTAATTCTATCATTTGCACTGAGAATATTTATTTTTATGTGACACAGAATTATTACTGCGCATAATTTTTCCTGTTCAACTAAGTAATGATAGGTGTCAAACATCTTCTTGTCAACATCCTAGGGTATATAATTTCAATTCAAATTCAGCAACTGCATAAAACATATAATTCTGCCTTTCAACGCACCGTTTGGGTTTTCGGCGTCAGTGCTTTCACAAAATTTGTTTTTCTTGGTGGACATGCAAGTCGACATATCCATTTGTTGTACTTAAAAGTTACAATATAGTTTTGGATTTGTTTTCTTGATTTTTTTGCAAGGCAAGGGAAACTTGTCAAGCTTCCTTTAATACTCTACTTAAATTCTTTATTTAACAGAGCAAGTGTTCAAACATTTATGTATGACTAATACATACACGGAAGTGAGCCGAGTATGAAAACTATGAACAATATTTAGACGTAGATGTGTTACAATCTCTTGATATACCTGAAATATATAGGTATGTATTTAGAATTAAGTGTTGAAGAATTCATGTGTATCAAAGTATATAAATATATATATTTCAATGTATGTATGTTATGCAATCAGTTGATGTAATAAAAAAGAAGCTATAACTTGTCAAATAAAACAGCGCTCCCTGCTGGCATACATACTCCATCAAATAAAACTATTTGCTTTCAATCTATATGAACTTATCGTTGCATCAGTCTTTTTACTGTGTGTTTTTGTGACTTTGTAGTATTGCCTTGATAATAATAATAATAATAATTTAAAAAAAACAGTACTTATAAGCGCTAACCACTGAAGTCTCTAAGCGCTATAACAAACAAAAGACAATGATAAATAATTTCATATTTAACAAAACAAAAAACTGCAAATAAACCTAAAAATTAAAATACATAGGAAATATACATCAATGTGAACAGTAAGTTGATCATCAAAAGTAATTTTGAATAAATACAGTCTAAGAGTCTTGTCAGAAATTATATTTAGAACTAATATCCATTTGAAACTGCTTTATTTCATGACTTGGCTGCAGTAGTCTCTGAAACAATACATTGAAAAGATACAAAAAACACTTGCATTTATTGCCAATAAAAAATGAAATATATATAATTATTTGAAGTGTGTAGGCACTTTTATGAACAATTGCCAGTTGGATGAACATGTGTGAAAGAGAGGGAAAGGACATTTGAAGGGGAAAATTTGAAGTAAAAAAGGAGTGTGAACAGGCTGAAAAAGAATGATAGAAAATTAAAGACAAGTGATGGCCTGGTGGCAGAGTCGCTCCCCGGCAAGCAGTAGATGGCAGATAGATTCAAATCCTAATTTATTTTTTTTGCAAGCCAAAAATTATTTCACAAACTTTTCCCATGAAGCCCAACATTGAAAGAAAATTAAAGAGATATATATATAGAGAAGAGATAGCAGTCAATGTCGCTTTGGAGAGGTTGCAATGATTTCCTGTTTCATCATAAGTTTAAAGTATGTCATTTTTGTCTAGTGTTTATTTGAGAATATTTTGTAAAAAGATTAAATATATTCTCAAGGTAGGCCTACACTGGTATAACAGGCAATACTTCCAATTAAACATATAATAATAAGGCCAACAAACAAAAATGAAGTGTTTTTTTGTCCCCTCCCGCCTCCTTTTTTAAAACTATTTACTATTCGGAAGAAGAAAAGAACAAAAAAGCCTGGTTTACATTACGTTTATATAGCTTCTAAAGTGATACAAATCATTTGTTTTGTCATACATTGCATCAGTATACTCACATAGCACAACTGTGAATAAATAGGCTTTGCTATCATTAGCATGGCAGCTAGCTTGGAAAAAATTGCAAACAAAATTGAAAAATATTAAATAGTAATGACCTTCCTCCTCCTTTTTTTTTAAAATCTGGCAAGAAACACGTTATTTTTGTTATTTGGCCTAATACATCTTGAGGAAGACATGTGGGTCCTGTAAATGTTGCATCATGTTATCATCTATAACTATGTGAAAGTGCTTTTAATGTTTAAAAGCTAATAAAGGCGATAAAACTCTACATCTGAATAGAGTAGCATCAATTTCTAAATAAGAGATCGATAATGGGAAAGGTATATTTCATGTAATTTAGAAGTAAGGTACTTTTTCCAAAATAATTACCAATACATTAACTCCGGGAAGCTCCAACACCGGCGCGCTGCGCGCAGGCGTTGGAGCTTCCCGGAGTTACCAATACATACAAAAGGAGGGAATAATAGGCTTATGTATAGATCCATGTCATGAGAGTATTTTTTCACTATATCTACTATTGAATAATTTATCAGTTCTCTTAAAAATTCTATACATATTGAGAAGGCTACATGTTATCCAAAGAAAGATAGCATTTTCAGTTCCGGTACACGTCCTTTTTTTTTATTTATTTTTTACTTTTTCTTCTACTTCTTCTTCTTCTTCTTCTTCTTTTTTTTTTTCCTTCACCATCGAATCTTGAAGATACCTTACCAATTTTCCAGAGCCGATTGCCAAAAATCAAAATGCCGAAAGTTGTATCTCGCAGTATTGTTGTGTCTGATAACAGAGAAAAGGAAGAATATGAAAAGGATAAACCTCTGCAGACTTACTTCTGTCTATGTGGTCAGATGGTATTAATTATTGGTAAGAAACTCTCATTTGTCTTCATGCTAATAACGTCGAACCTACGTCTTTTTTTTATACTTTAGTCCCATCTACTTAAATCGTTGTTTTATGGTTACCACAAAAAAGACGCCGCTAGTTCAGAATCATATCCAGACTTTGACCCATAACTCCGGATCCGGCGTGGAGATAACCTACTACAACATAGGGTCTAGACCTACCTAAAACAAACTAAATATGCATCAATTGTTCAAATAATGGTCATGATTTAAAATTTGTTATGTTTCTTAATCTTACTTAGTTTCTTGCCTGTTTCGACTTTCGTGTCAATTTTTCTTATCTTTTTTGGAGTATTTTTCCTTAAATTAAAAAAAAGAAGACATTATTATATTATAAATATAATACACACTTTCTTACAGGCGCTACGGCAAACCATTGCATTATTAAATTGCATACCGTATGGCGATCGACGGTGGTGTGCTGGCGTGCGTAATGATGAATCACTTAGTCTACATGAATTTAATGAGGATCTGAGATTCCAGTCGCTAACTGCACACGTGCGCGCCCGCCTGCACCCCACCATCCTGGTATGCACTTGTTGTATTGTCCAACTTTTTAAAACTCCAATCTTGAAATTTGACTCCAAAGGGTCCAAGGCCAAGTGGCATAACGCATGTCAGTTTGTCATTGACTTAAGTTATGTCAACCAACGAAAACTTTGCTGCTAGAGTCTTGACTGACATAAATATAGCAGAATATCATCTTTGATGATGATCTATAGTTTTTTAAATATAATGTTGTCATGGCTACTCAATCATGAGAAGAAAAAAAGTGCCTCATCTTAATCGAGTATTACCCCTTATAAATCGCCAATTAAACTTAAACTAAATTGTGAAAGAACTTGTTTCTCACCCTCTTTTGATAGAGAAAAGAAGTTGACATTTGACCATTTTTCTTTCTTTTTTTCAAAATGAGATTGACACCATGTAAGACAGTTTGAGCAGTCTAATTGCTGGACTTCAAATGAATATAACTTATTTTGTATTTAGACCCTTCTGCAATTTATTTTGTCAGTATGTTCTGATAAACTGAAATGGCTGGATTGTGAGAAAAATTTAAGAAAATAAAAGAGTAAATTAATTTTGTCATTTTGCCCAGATTGTCCACTGGAGAAGTTGCCTTTGAGGAAGCGTGATAAAGCCAGAGTGATCGATGCCAGCAAACATGTTCATAAGCTCACGTGCCAACAAGGAGATTTAGTCTACCTCCAAAGGTCAGTCTTGTATGCGTGTATCATGTTCAGACTCAATGCAATAGATACAAAGAAACGTCATATAAATAATCATATAAACATGTTCATAAGCTCACATGTCAGCAAGGAGAAACGGTGTACCTCAAGAGTTCAATCTTGTACATGTGTCATGTTTAGACTAAACAATTTGTTTACAAAGAAACGTCTTTTAAAGCCCCACTGTCCTACTTGTAGCTACTTGCTCCCTCTATATAGAAAACTTCCCCAATCGGTGCCTGTTGGTCCCCCATAATCCTCTTTTTCTTATGTTAGTTGAGAGCTGAGTTAATGAGATAGCCACCTGTCAGTGACCTCGCTTTGTGGTCTAATCCCTTCTGGCCCAGTAGTGGTGACGGTCTTTAAAGAATCATTGCATAACGAAAGGAGTGTATATTATAGGGTAGAGAACAGCATCATATAAATTAACCTTGGTCAACAATTAGTGCTTGCTCAAAGCAAGATTTGCCTAGTTATACTATTTTTGTTGTAGTACATGTACATTCATGTTTTCTTCCCTTTCTCTTTATTTCATACAGACCTGAAGGAATTGAAAAACAATACAGACAGAAGTGTAAAAAGTAAGCAAACATTGAAAATAGTTGTGTTTTTAGTGCAACTATAGAATAACAATGCATGAAGGTGCACGTACAGGTGGATTAAAAGAGGGTTGGATTTTAAAAGCTTACTATCTATTAAGTATAGTTTGTTTATTTGAGAAATCAGAATTTGGAATAAGTATCAAATTTATTGAATCTGCATTTATCTTAGGTGATGCTGGTGGTTGTTTTCATGGAGGCTTCATGTTTTAATATGTTACTGTTTTTAGTAATCTTATTCTTATGACAAATTGATGATGATGACAATGATGATGTTAATAATAATCATAATAAAATAATAATAATATTATGATAATGACAATAATAATAAATATGTATTGATGATAATAATAATAATAATAAAAACTATAATAATAATTGTAATCAATATTATAATTATCACCAAAGTCACATCTTGAAACTTTTTGCTTTGAATCCTCCTGACACCCATGCATTGTCTGTTTCAGATGCGGTCTCCTCCTGTTCTACAGGCACAAAGACAAGGATACCACCGTCACTTTCATTGTAGATGACGCCGTTTATGAGCCTGAAAAGGGACCTCTCAAAGAACCCCTAGCTCTAGAAAACATTCCAAGTAAAAAGGTATTTAGTACTTTACTGTACCCAGGGGCCTACTCAGGGCCCTGTTTCATTAAATTTGTGATCAATGACAAGTTACAATAACTGTTATAAGCTACTGAAATCGTGGCATTTGATTGTCTGAGAGTAGATTTGTCATATGAATTAGCATTTGTTATTGATAACAAGTTTTTATGAAACAGGGCCCAAAACTCTGGAAAAGGAGGGGTTTGGCACAATGTCAAAAAAATCTCTATCAAGCAAAAAAAAATTCCTTTATTTACATAGGGGCTAGCAGGTTTGATTTAAAGTGGGTGGGGTCTGGGGGAAATTGTGCCCATCCCCTCTATGAAATCCATCATTGACTGTACCTGTCTGCTTCAATTTTCATTACCAGTAGGTAGTTAATAATAAGCAGAACTAAGCAATATTTATATAGTGCAATAAGTTTCTATATATATGCACTGTACAAGCAAAATGTGAAACATGTGTGTTTATATTCTTTAGTACATGCATAAGTGTTATACTCCTGACAATTAATACAACCATTATGGGGTCAGATGATCGTGTACTGATTTAATTTTTTGTCTGTTGTTGCTGTATAGGTTATGATGACTAAGAAGACCAAGTCGATGGGCAAGTATTCAACAGTCACTGTCTCCACCATGGATGAGGAGGAAGATGAAATTGAGGCGGTAAGTACACTTATAAATAATAATAATAATAATAATAATCTGGATTTATATAGCGCTTAATACTAAATACCATCTCTAAGCGCTTTACAGATATTATTATCCAGGTTATTGGAGTCATACATGCACAATGTGCACCATCTCCACTCCCTGGGGAGTATTCCTACCATATGGTCACCGTTAGGGCATATGGCAATTACTAACACAATCCTACCAGGTCCTCATTTCTCTCCTGGGTATGGAGTGGCAAATGTAGATTAAGGCCTTAGTGCAATGTCTCGGATTGAATCCATGACCTTTGCATTTTTAGTCAAAGTAGAAAGTACCGGTAGTAGAAATTTCTGTTTTAAAAACTCTACCAGCGAAGAACAATTTCCATAATATGAATAATTTTGATTCATTTGATTCATTTCTTTTTGGTAACAGAGAGAAATTGCAGACTCGTACGCCAGCAACGCCCGCGTGATTGAGAAGGAATTCATCAAGAAAGGCATGGCTAAAAGGAAGCCAGAGGAGGTATGTGGATACTCTAGTCATGTAGATCTTTTAATCTATTTTATTTTTCTTATACAGTCAAACCTGCTTTAGCGACCACCTGTCTACAAAGACCACATTTTTTGTTTCCCTTGAAAATGGTTTCTCATTGAAACATGTACTAAAAGGAACCTGTAAATAAAGACCACCTGCTTATGACGACCTTTTTTTTGGTCACCCTTTATAGACAGGGTTCACTGTATTTATTTTGTGTGTATTCAATAAAATAAAATAATTACAATCAGTCATATGCAGGATCTTACTTTGCATTGCAACCACTTCCTTGCAGTTCTTAACCTTAATACCACAACATGGAAATTTGCAGGTTATCCTACTTGAAAAGAAAAAAAAGCAAGACATACATGTCTAAGATACCTGAATTTGTGACTTTATAATGTTTGATTATAATGTCTTTCACATCTGGGTCAAATACTCTTTTTGAGTAGTCTGAAATCATTCATGCATGTTAACATAAATAATGGTTTTGTTTTGTTTAAAGATTCTGTGATGTATGATGATTGTCCAAGAGAGAGCTTAATTAATCTCTTCTTTTTTTTTCTCTTTCTCTCTTTCTTTCTCTTTCTCTCTCTTTCTTTCTCTTTCTCTCTCTTATTTCAGCTCCTGCAAGAAGAGATGGCCACCAAGAAAACAAGAACCAAAGGAACCCTCCTTGATCAGAACCCTTGAAGAAGCTAGATTTGACCACAGACTCCTGATATACCTCGCTAGATAGAAAAGGACACTTTTGTGCCAGGGTGGAGGAATGGATTCGGGCTTGGAGTCTGTTGAGAGCTTTTTTCTTTCGACGTTCCAGATCCGAAAAAGAATCTTCCAACCACCTCTAGAAATGATCTTGCAGAAGTTCCACCCCTTTATGGGGAATAACGACTCCTGCTGAGTTTCTCTCAGCAGTTGTATCATCAGTGCTGCATGCAGTGTGGATTTCTGACTGAAAAATGTTACACGATGCACCGATTGCTTGAGGGAAATATCTGTATTTTTAAAAGGGCCGGGGGGGGGATTTAAAGCCCCTGTACGGTATTTTTTCGGTGTAATTTAGTTCTTTTTACCCCATGCTTCATTACTATTAAGCCCAGAGTCTAAGACATATTTGGACACCAAATTGATAACATTTTGGTCAATGGGATACTGCACTGCATCCAAAAGCGTTGCGCTGTGTGTGTCAAAATTGCAATCCCCCTATACTTATACACACGAAGCCTGATCATTAATATGACAAACTGATAATAATAATAATAATATCTAAGATTTATATAGCGCTGGTATATGCATACAGTTTCTAAGCACTTTACAAAACAAATACAAATTACGTTTAATCTAAATATGTAATAAACATCAACAAGAAACGTGAAATGAACATTGTGCTTAATTTAGATGGAACAAACGCTCAGTGTATTATCAACAGTAACATGATAATGAAAATGAAAATACAATGAATAACAATGAAACTGCAAGTATTAACTATTATGTACTTTGGATAATGAATAAATTACAAGAAGATAGGACATGTGGTTATAAATTTGGTACGAAGATAATTATTAGGTATAATTAGGTGATCAGTCAAAAATGTTTTGATTTATGAAAACACAATTTTGTATAATCTATATTCTTATTGTACCAAATTTAATGCATACAACCTGTATGTCTTTGTGAAGTACGGGTACCTCAATACATATATTTCATTTACCTATAATGAATAATTGAATTTAAATAGTCAGAATGCAAAATTCATATATTACGTGTTGTTCGGTAGGGCAAGCCGTAATGTTTGTCCTACCTGGCAACAACCAATGTATGCAGTATTGCATTTCACATTCTAATAATTGAAATATATTTATTTGCAACAGATGAATGAAATAATTCATATCAAGGCACTCCACACAAAGACATATGCATTAGATTTGGTTACATTACAAAAATGGGCTATTGCTTCAGCGAAATCCAATCAAAACTGAGAAAGGTGTGCATTTGTGTATAAATTTATTTTTACACAACCCTTGCAACAACTAACATATATATATGCACATATTCTTTCAACAATTAAGAGAATGAAAATTTATGACATTTTTTGTATTGAACAAATGGGACAGGGCCTCGAAAGACCCGCCACAGTTATTAGCTCACCTCAGACAAAATGAATCTAGATTCCATAAAATCGTTTTTTTAATATTTTTATTTGGTAGTAGCTATTGATTATTGACATAAGTTGGGCAGTGTAATTATTCTTGCACAGATTAACCCATTGTCTACTGGGACTGGGTGACTTCTGTATGAAGGCCATTGGGAATGAGAGAATTCAGTCGTCAACGGGTTAAAGGTAAAGACCAGTATTGGAAGAGCCCCAAATTCAAAAAATGAAATGGAAGCTCTCATTACCAATCATGTGAAAGAATATGTTTTGACTAATGCATGATGATACAAAATTTGCCGGGAAACCGCCTACTAATTCATATATTTGGTAAATTTGTTTCTCTCATGGTCGTGTGAGAGATATAGGGTAGTCCCATATACATCTTTCTGTGTATAGTGCTTGTAACTTTACAAAGAATGGGCCAAATTTCTTATCATTTTGATGATTCCAGAACCTTGCAGATGCTAGATGATCAAACTTTTCTGATCGATTCCACAACGTTTCTTTCACAATGCAATCGCATGACCATTACTGGTCTTTACCTTTAAAGATAAACTTGAGTTTCGGTAAAAAGAGAGAATTAATTCTCACAGAATCAAACGAAACTTACACTGAATGTTCAAGACTACAAATAAATTGCATGTGCCAAACAATTTTGAAAGAAAATGTGTACTGGCTGAGTAATGAGCATAGAAAGATAAGGAAATCAAGGTAGTACTAGCCCCGACACCATTGTGTAGTCCCATATACATCTTTCTATGTACAGTGCTGTTACTTTACCAAGACAGGGCCAAGTTTCTTATCATTTTGATGACTCCAGAACCTTGCAGTGCACACCAGTACTTGCATGCTACATGATCAACTGTTTCTGATCCATTTCACACCTTTTCTTTCACAATGCAATCGCATTACCAGAACTCACCTTTATCTTTAAGTTTTGAAAATAATACAATATATTCGACCTACTTTTTTTGGTTTTAATTCTCTATCGGGTAATGGAGAGTTTGAAACAAACCTTTGTAATCCTGATGGTTAATCTTGTACGTGTAACTTTATTACTGTATGTACAAAGTGTAAGTATAATATTGTAAATAAATTTCCACCAACAAAACCATATTTTGTTCACTATATTTCTGTGTTTGTGTAATTGGAGATAGTAAATGCATTTTAAATTCAAGCTAGGTATAACAAGCCTCGTAAACATTGATGTGATGCACAATTGATATTTTACTGTGGGTGCATGGTGGGGGTCAGGAAGGCTTTGGGGGGGGGGGGGGGGGGGGGGGTAGTGGCTTGGCTGGGGTTCAAGTTTTTCATACATATCATTTTGTCCTTCTAAATCGTATCTTACTCCACTATAGTCTTGAAAACTTATCACAGTAAATCTAAGCGTTGAATTCTTAATTCCTACGTTTTCTTCGATTCATGTCAATGCATATACCGGTAGTATTATTTTCCTCATTTCTTTTTAGTAGGCTTATCATGTCTTCATTATTTGAACAAAGTTCATAATTGGTATAGACAATGGCAAAAAAGAAAAAGGAAAAGAAAAACTTTAACAAGATAGCCCTTAAAAGTCTACTTCAAACCATCTAAGTATGCTCAAACATGAATTGTTCCAATAGGACTGCATGTATAACTTCATTTAAAAGATTGGCACAAAAACGAAACACAATTGAGACTGTCCACCCAGATATTTCAATAATCAATTTTGTTAAATTACTAGTGCCGTAATAGATCAAACACAAATTCCCAACACTGTGACGTATCTTTCCAGGTCTTATCCCATTCGTAAATATTAAATTTTCCATTCTTGTTGGTGAAAGATATAGACAAATGTACATGTATAAAAACATGCACAAATGCACAACTTTCTCACTTTTCATTGGATTTCGCTGAAACTTCCACCAATCTTTGTATCGAGTTATTTTTTTAAATATTTATTTTTTGTAATTAATTATTTTGATTTAAACAGAAGGGGAGATATATAAATAAAAAAGATTTTAATACAAATTATGTTGAGAAATGAGTAGGTCCTACTGCCGGTTAGCTTTCCATAGCAAAATTTATGGCGTGCGTGCATGTGTAAACAATATTATTGGAACATTTTCGAGAGATAATTTCTGAAAAATCACTTGTTGCAATTTGTCAAACTTCCTGACTATCAAGGTAATTATAAAAGTATCAAATTCATGATTGTTGATTGAAGTGAACATCCTTTTACGTTACTTTAGCGTAAAAACATTCAGATCTAAAGAGACAAATTTTTCAGAAAAATTGATCAGCCCCACTCTATCATATTGGTGTTAGTTCAATGCCACGCGTGCGCTGCATGGTACTGGTAGCTGCTTCGACGAATTCAGCTTGGGCTGGGCTTCGGCCTCTCGAAGCGGTGGCATTTTATTGTTATAAACTCCATTTTATTTCAATCTGTACCTACAGGCTACAGGATATTAAAACGCTACAGTTTGTGGAATTTTTGTTGGGATTACTTTTAATTTCTATTCCGCAGACCACAGCTTTTTTTTGGTACTGTGCCTGTGTGTCATGTGTGTGTGTGTGGGGGAGGGGGGGGGGGGGTTGAAGTTGATATTTACATCTTTTGTGCTAACCCCCCCCCCCCCCCCCCCCCCTCACCCACTTAAATTTTAGACAAAGTATAAAAATAAGTCTAAAGTAAAGCCTCTCTCTCTTACACCGGATCTGTGTAGAGTTGCTTAGTGTGGCGCACCGACTACGCCGAAAATTAGGCTGCGTATTCAAGAAAAAAATGTTGGTGCGGCGTAGTCCCTGCCCTGGGCCGGCCTGCGCCTTGCGTAAGTTATGCGTAGGCTGGTGTACGATTACATACCCTGTGCATAGGCACCGCGTATTCAATTCGCATACCTACGCGTACGATTGCGTATAACAGGCGTAGGGTTGCATACGTTTACATAGGCCTGGCGTCCAGGTTTGCTTACATTGTACTTGGGGTTGCGTACAGTTGCTTACTGAGCGTGCAAGCTTTCACTGCTTCATCGTACTGTAGCATAGTGTTGCGTACACTTGTACACAAAATATGTACTTTCTGCCTCTAGATTGTCTACGCCGAAAGTACGCCAAAAAACATTAAACATATGTTTAAAGTTTTGAGTCCATCTTGCGTACCGGTACCCCATTGCGTCCTTCAGCGTATACACCTGTAGTTAATAAGTAGGGCAGCGTACGTTCGGCGTAGTCAGTACACAACACTACGCAACTCTACGTATGGTCCGGTCTTAAAGGTGTTAATAGGATTTTTTATATGAATGTCCAAGAGTCTGGAAGCTTTAACTTAAGTAAGACTTACTCAATCTGTCCATTACAGAGACGCCAAGTTCAAAGATCAGCAATGCGTGACATTTACATGACTCGGCGCGTGAGCGCGCGTGCGAGGGTATAACACATATATAAGGTATAGTGTTTTTCGAAAAACTTCCAAAAACTGCTATCTCTTTCGTCGTTAGCCTCTTAATCTTATTCTTATTTAGCCTACTTTCATCCCAACTTTCATCCCACCCAAAACTGATCAAAAGAGATTACTGACATTTTCATTTCATTCAGTCTATAAATCTCTTGTTTCTTTCCACTTTGAATTGAAGTTGAATCCTGATTAAAATCGAGCTTCAACTGCACCATGCCTCCACCGGGTAATATCAACAGACATTTAACGGTAAGATCTTTCTTTTGTTTTTATCCTTTGTTGTTGTTGTTGTTGTTTTTCTTCCAGATAAGTGCTTGAGTCTATTTCCATGAAGGGTCTAACATCTTCATAAATAATCCTTGTGAAAGAATTCTTTCATCCTGAAATTTAAATTCACTTCAATACAATTTAGATTTTATTTGATATAAAAATAAACATTCAAAATATGATACATGATTGTTGTCCGAAGACTAGTAATGATATCAAGTTTACAATAATGAATATTACATAAATAAATATTAGGCATCAGAGGCAAGAATAGAAAGTAGATGAACGTACAACGCAGATTGTATATAAAAGGATTTATTTAGTTATCTCGTCTCTTATTTGATGTAAAAGGAATGACCAGCAGCTCATGCCGAAAAGGTCACTTTATAAAGTAATAACAAAATATTTACAGAACATTTTCCAGTATAATTACACAAATTAGAAGTTACAATAATCATGAGAATTCATACACTGCACATGACAAACCTAAACATTTGATCAACAATCCAGAAACACTATGCTTGTTACTTAATTCATTGTAACATAGAGTTGCACTTTGACAAGTAATGATTAGAACTATACAGAGTTGTATCAAGTAATGGTCAGGCAAATGTCTATGTCTTATCACGCTCGTATCATACTCAGTATAGAACTACAATGCTAGCTATTAATCCTAACACCTGAACATTCTAACTATTTTTCTTATTTTTATTTTATTTAATGTCTTTATTATTAATTTTGGTGCTGCTGCAGATGGTTAACATTAACTTGTTATTGTTTATTGTGACCACCATAGTAACACATGTACCAACATCTCAGGACAATAAAGGTCAATATTTGTTCAGGCAGGCCAACAAAGATTTAATGAAATGAAGTGCAGGAATTGTTCATACAATGAAGAGAGAGAGAGAGTAAATGTATAAGGAAGAGAGAGAGAGGGGGGGGGGGGGGAGACTTGAAGAAAAGTGATGATAGACTTGCAGTTTTGATTACTGGTAATTATATTTTAGGTTTAAAAAAAAGACTAGATAAATTATTTTTCATTCTTATTGTTTAGCGATTACATGTATGTACATAGTGAATTTGAATATGAAATATGAAAACAAACTTAACTTAACTAAAATTAGGTTTTGTAGCTAATAAACACTGCTGGCTAGATATACATGTATATCCTGAAATTAATCTTTTCTCTGATAAAAAACGAAGACGTCGTGTTGAATGAGCTAAATTTTTCATTCAGAAATTCTTTTGAATTCTTCAATCATCAGTGTTCTCACTTTGTCAGTGAGTTGAGGAACATCTTCTAAGGTGAGACTACTGGTTGAGATTGGAGGCAAGATGCTGGCAACAATCCTCCCTGAAAAGAAATAATGATATTATATAATGACAACAAAGAATGTGACATTTAAGTACAGATTCATTGTTCTCTTTATACGTACCGACAACAAAAATCATACAGTACTCAATAACTCCATTCCTAAGCTATTTTTTTTTCTTTACTGATTAAATATTTGCTGACATATTTGATGAAAAGAAAAACTTTGCTCAAGGAGTCTATTCCTTGCAAGTAAACTTATTTGCTAATGACTCTTTGTAGATATTGATTTGTTTCTTGATTCATTATGTAACCCTATTGTTATTTGTTTGGGGGGAGCATGATCGATCACAGTGATTATCATTTTAGCATAATTTTGCCATTCAAGGGATTTCTCTAATTCTCCTATTTTTCTAACAGACAGGAAAATATGACATGAAAGTTGCCTTGGATATACTCCCTATTGGCATTTTGCTTCCATTGTTTTCTTATTCATATCGTTTAGAATGTACATGTATTTGTGTGATATGCCATTTTGGGGGGAACATTCTAGTTTGATATTGTATTTCGAAAAGTTTTGGTTGTAAGCATTCATGTTTCTTATATTGTTGGTATTAAATGAACTGATAGAATTTGTACCTGGTTTGAACATCTTGTCTGCATAGCTGAAGAATTTTTCTTGAGATGAAAACACAACTGGGACCACTGGAATCTATAGGTTAGAATATGACAAAAGGGGTAATAAATTATGCAGTCTGTGTCATTAAGAAAAAACAAATTAATATTCTCAGATTCTGGAGTGTGCACATGTGCATGCATGTGTTGACAACTCCCATTGGAGTCAATATCCTGACGAAGAACAGAGCACATTTTTTGAAACACCTCGAGACAAATACCCCTTTCCACGAAAGAATACTCTTTCAGAACTACTCTACAGAGGAATATAAGTATTGCTTTTCAGTTTATACACTCTTCCCTCTTCAACTTTCGTGATCTGCTCTGATAAGCCTCAAGGTCCTCATAAGCATTTATTTTGACGAAAGAGTATAATTGTGAATGAACCTTTTACCCTCATGAGTCGAGACAAAGAGAGAAGTAACCATGAAAGTTCATCTGTATTGGTTTATGTTTGAAAGCTAAACTTTGGTTCTCAATATTCTAAACAAAACTCTACCCCTAGAAATCTTTCATTTGCTCAACAGCCTTCATTGGCGATGTGACCAGACGTGACCTTTCCGATGTACTTGGAAATAAGCAGGTCGTAGACATTCAGAACTTCCAAAACAGTATTCAATTGTGAATGACAATTCACTTTCAAAACGGACAAATGGAGGAGTATATCATTTATAACATACCTGTGCAAGAACGGCAATGTTGAATGCACCCATTTTGAATGGTAGCATGGGTTCTTCTGTGTTCTTGCCCGATAGTTTCCTGGTACCCTCAGGGAAAAACCACACACGGCACTGTCCAGGAAAACGCGACATAAAAAAGTTTAATGCCAACTTCATTCTCTTCTTGAGGTTTCTACGATTTGTGAATGTTACTTCCATTTTTCTTCAGCAGGTATTTTTTTAAAGAAGAAAGGAAATGTGTCTCCGTCGGCAGTCTTTAAAAAAAAAAAATTTTATTGAAAAAAAATCATCTTTTAACCAGGATGCTGCCACATCAAACTTTAAATAGGTAATTTAAAACAAGAATATTATCCATTCAACAGAGCTTGTTGTATCTAATATTTTTTTTATTTGACGAATGATTTGGTTATCAAGTCATGGAAGAATTGTGTAGGGCTGGTTTTGTTTGAGTACCGGTATATTGCAGACGATAGGAAATAAAATTATGTGAGAAAGAATGTTTTTTGTCTTGATTGTTAAAATTGGTATCCAAAATACAGAGAGAGAACAAAAGGGATTGAAAATAATTTATATAGAATATTTAGAGATATCAAGTGAGCCAGGGCAAGTCCAAGGTATTTATGGTAATTTGATGTCCCATACTTCACAACAGTGCACTGTACAGTTCTGAACACGTTATTAACATCAAATACCGGTATGTCTTTTCGTTTCGTATTTCATCTGATTAAAGATCTACAGTACTTATTAGGGCTATTATTAACTTTAAATGCAATCATTAAATATTGACTTAAAGCTTATCTGCCGTAGTTTACAGGAGGGATTAGAGCGCCCTGCAAGGTCATTGGACAGGTGGTTATCTCATCAACTCAGCTCTCAGTTAACATACAAAAAAGAGGATCATGGGGGACCAATGGTCACCGATTAGGCACTGTTTGTTATATAGATGGCGCAAGTAGCTACAAGTAGTGCAGTGGGCCTTTAAATCTTTAGATGGGGTTTGTGACGTAAGGGACCGGCCTATACAACTGCATTTTGGAGTTGCTACAATTATCTTGCAATTTTGTTACCAAATATAGGCTATTTACAGTTTGTAAACAGCTTTTTTAAGGGGTTTATAATAATAATATTAAAAATAGTTCTCCTGTCAATGGTATGCTCCCTATTCCACAATTTTAATCAGATTTAGCTGGATATAGTGCTCCGAATATAGAATAGCATTCGCAAAGGTTAATTGTTTAAAAGTTTAGGATGCCGTATTAAACTCCACGGCATGGTTTCTCCTGCATTTTCGTTTAAATTTACTCCCAGTTTGAGGGAGAAGCGAAGAGAAAATTGCAAATCAATGTTCAAAATTTGAAGCTTGATGACAGTGCTTCCTTGCAGCTTTTCATCGGTAGAATGCATGATTTCACTGTTTATATTTATATCCACAGCTCGATCATTTTGCCCCCGTTTAAAAAAAAGCTTAGATAAGTATTGGCGGGAGGGGGGGGGGGGGGGCAGTTTTATTAATTGCCCCTTGCCCCATAATTCCTAGATAGTAGTAGATACCCGGTAAACCATTCTTCGTAATCATTTCTATTTATCACTCCGCTTTTATATATCACAATATATTCCTGCTCCTCATTTTTGTCTGTTTTCTCGAGAATTGAGTCATCCTACGCTATTACTTTGATGACAGTCTATTACTCAAGTTCTATAGACAACACTGGACTGTTTATTCCTGAATTTATGCTTGATCTGGTGAGAACTAGATGAGAAACATTCTCCTACTTCCAAGTGAGTTGGGTATTGTAGCCATGTTTTCAACAGTGTAACATATATGTGCAAGTTCACTCAACTGCGGAACTAAGCTCTTGGATCTTCTTCTTTTGTACGGTTGATGATCACGTATTGTGTCTTCTCTGGGTATCAATGGAGTACTTTGGACTAATTACCCTCATCCTTACAATTTTGGGTCAACAGGATTGTTGCCCTATACTACCTACATGCTATGAGTTATCTACCCTAGTGAGCTATATTCCTGTCAGGAGCAAGTATAGTGGGTCATCTGTATGCTACTATGCCAACTCTACTGCAACATTCCAGTTGCTTCTTCAATCCGGAGATATAGCTACAAATCCTGGACCTTCTACCAATCGAAACCCTACTATTGGTGTTGTGGTCGAGTGGATACGTCGCCGGACTGTCGATCACAAGGTCCGCGGTTCGAGTCCCGCCGCCGCACTAATGTCCTTTGGCAAGATATTGATCTACATTTGCCACACTCCACCCAGGTGAAGTAAATGGGTACCCGGTAGGAATTTATTCCTTGAAATGCTAGAGCGCTATAATGGCAGCACAGCTAAAGCCGGGGTAATAATAATATCCAATATGTCATGCGCAGTTGAGTATATACATATAGAAACTGCGCATTATAAATTTACAATTATTATTATTATTATTATTGCACATGTCGATCATTCTCATGATCAACCAAAGGGTCACGTGACTGGACTTGTATTCAATGCACGTTCTATCCGACATAAAATGCCAAACTTACTCGCCCACTTGGCTACTGATCATACTGAAATCATTTGCATTCTTGAAAGCTGGCTGAACGCTGCATGTGAGGATGTCGAACTAGGGTTTCCATCTAATTACGTATTATTTCGCAAGGATAGAATGACCAAGACTAGTGGTGGAGTATTGACTGCCATCGACGCTAGCCTTTGCCCTAGGAGATTAGAAAACTTGGAACATCCTGATCTGGAGTTGATAAGCATTGAGTTTTTTCTCCGCAAGAGAAAATGGCTTCTATTATCTCTATATCGTCCGCCAAACTCCAATGCGCAGTACTGGAACTTGCTTCAAGCTCACATTGACAACATTCAGAGGACCTCAATTGATTTTGATGGTGTTATCCTTACCGGAGATCTGAATGTTGACCTGTTAGATTATTCATCAAGCGATTCATCGCGTCTTCTTTCTATATGCGACACTATGGAACTGACTCAGCTTGTTACTACTGTAACCCGTCCTTCCAAGGACGACCCTTCATCTGGTACCCTGATCGACCATGTGTTCACCAATCGTATTGACCTTTTCGTTGAGGCATCTGTCTGTCCCAACCCAGTTCCAAGTGACCATCACGGCATTGTATTTAAGATCATTTCCCCTAAACCCTTCGCTTCCAAGGCAGTTCTTCGTGAGTTCCTCAACATTCCCAAAGCGGACTTTGACCATATGAATCGCCTGTTGCAGCTTGTGCCATGGAACCTTTTCATCGATCCTGAAGACATAAACTCTACATGGGAAGGATTCTTAGACATCTTTGAGGCTGCCTCTAAAGATGCTATTCCGCGATCTCGGATGAGGACAAGGAAGTATAAGCCATGGATCTCTAAAGAAATAAAGCATATGATTTGCAAGAAACGTAAGCTCTTTGTTAGAGCTCAACGGTCCAACTTAGTTGCCGACTGGAGCCTCTTCAAAGAAGCTCGGAACCTTGTGAAATACGAAATCAGGGCTGCTTACTGGCAGTATGTCAATGCCTTGTTTCTTTGTTGTGATAATAGGAAGAGGTTTTTTGCCTACATTCGAGAGCATAAGCGTCACTCACCGCCTGCTACTATCGCAAGCGGGAGTCGCATCCTTAACAAACCACAAGACATTGCAGCTGAATTTCTTGCTGCTTTCCAAACCTCCTTTACTGATCCCCAGGGAGTTCCATGTCAACCTGAGAAGTGTGAATTCCCAATAAACCAGCTACAGAATTTTGATATCTGTGTAAGTGATGTTTACCGCCAATTACTCTCTCTCCGGGAAAAGAAAGTCCCTGGTCCAGATAGTCTCTCTCCATCCTTGCTGAAACATACTGCCGTTGTGTCAGCTCCCATCCTCCAGCGTATCTTTTCGGTATCACTAGCTCTTGGTAAAGTCCCAACTGTGTGGAAATCTGCCAATGTTACTCCCGTATTTAAATCTGGTGATAAGTCATCTCCGTTCAACTATCGTCCAGTGGCCCTTACTTCCGTTGGGAGTAAAATCATGGAATCGCTGATAGTTGATAAAATAGATTCTCATCTGGATTCTTCATGTCCAATCTCCACCTTCCAACACGGTTTTAGGAAAGGAAAGTCGTGTGTCACCCAAGTAATACGTCTCACACATGAGTGGCTGAAGTATTTAGAAGGTCTTAAGTCTTGCCCGGTCGATGTATTGTATTTGGACTTTTCACGAGCCTTCGATAAACTGCCTCATGATGTGTTGTTGCCATTCAGTTAGCCATTCAGTTCAACATCAGTGGTAATCTCTGGCATTGGATAAAGTCACTACTATGCAGTCGCCGCCAACGAGTCATCTATAGAGGTGCTGCCTCTGAATGGGCTAGAGTGCCATCTGGTGTCCCCCAAGGGAGTGTGATTGGACCGCTTTTGTTTAATATGTTTATAAACGACTTGACATCTTTAGTTGACTCTCCTAGTGCGTTGTTCACCGCCGACACTATCATATTTAGGCCAATAAGATCAATTGGTGATTCAATTACCTTGCAAAATGATCTCACTAAAATCTCTAATTGGTGCTTATCTAACCGTATGTCTCTAAATGTATCCAAAATGAAAGTGATGAGAATATCTGCAGCGCGCAAAAAGGTTGACCCGCCTGCTTACTTCTTGAACGATCAGCCAATTGAAATTGTCCAGAAAACCAAGTATCTTGGAATAATCATAACCAGTAACCTGAAGTGGGATTCACATGTTGATTATGTTGTCTCACGTGCAAATCGTATGTTAGGTCTCATCACTTCCGTTTCTGGGGGTCTCTCATCACCGGCCCTACTTTGCCTGTATAAATCACTTGTTCTTCTGCTTGTTGAATATGGTATACCAGCCTGGTTCCCTGTCAATCGTAATTTATGTGGCAGATTAGAAAGCATCCAACGTAGAGCAACTCGTCTGATACTAAAACAGTACCGACAACAGATGCCCTACAATCAGCGTCTAAGGTCACTTAACTGGTACACACTTGAGTCTCGTAGAAAGTACTTGCTGATGTCATTCATTTGTAAATCTCTTTATAGATTCATTGACTGTGATGTAGTTATACAAAATATTCTGATGATAACACGCCGCCCTAATGAACTGAAGTTTCATCACCTACTTGCCCGAACACAGCGTTTGAATAATACCGCTTTGTATCTCTTTCCTCGCTTCTGGGATGAATTCCCTGTAGAACTCCGTAATGACTTTCTATTGTCCCAATATCAAACTTGGCAATCCAAATTGAAAAGCCAAATCTTTTCTCAGCTCTATTAGGTCTTTAGTATATATACATGTACATGACGTTTTATCCGCTTATTTTATTGTAGGATGATCAGTTATTATACCTTTTGTTTTTAGATGATAATACTGGTATAAGAGTCCTGCTTAACTTGATTATTACAGTAACTTAAAATTACTACTATCTACTATCTTCCACTACAGTGTACATGTATGTATTACTATTGTCAATTGAACAGCTTCTGTAATTTCTTTGCCTTGAAAGTACATTACCCCCTGTTTTTCTATAATTTGTTTGATTTTATATGATTCTTGGTTTAAAAACGAACACTGTAAAGGAATAGTTTGTAGTTTACAATTCTTGCCAACCATTTGCATTTCTGCCCCTTAAATATTATCTCATATACATGTATAACACAAAGCACATTTGTATATTTTAATTTTGTATAATTCAACCGTAAAATATTTATGTCAAATAACTGGACACCCCTAGCCTGTATTTTGATACCAAGACGGAGTCCATCATTCGTATTTGTTCCACTTTATATTTGTCCAATACGAAGACATGTTGCTTTTATTGGAAGGCTCTTTATAATTTTCCTTAAAAAACGTATGAAATAATTTATACTTTATTGATTAATTTAAAAATTTGAGTTTTATTTTTTACCATTGTCATTTTGATTTTTGCTATACTCTTGTTACTTGTTACAATGTATTTATGTAGTGATCTCCAATGAGTACTGCAAGTCGGAATGTGGGACCTTCACGGTTTCGGTGATTTAGTTTGCCTGCCCCATTCCTGGCAACTTGTAATTGCTCATGGGAATCACGATGATTTTCATCCTTTGTTTTGTATGATTTTTTTCTTCTATGTAATCCTATGTATACACTTTGTTTTGCCGAATAAATAATAATAATAATATTTAGAATTCTAAAATGGTCTACTAAATATAAACGTTCAGTTCAACAAACCTTCTTCTTGTGAATGTTATCAACCACTTTATGTAACATGTCCATGCTGTTCTTTGCTCCTCTTTCAACTAATATGGCGCCAGTCAGCACAGCTGCCAAACCAAATGGGCTTACGAAGAGCCAGGATTTCTTGACGATCACTGCGCAGTTGTCAGGAAAGGCTTCCATCATGGCTATCAGGATTTAATATATTTGAGAATTGTTTTTGTTGTCAAAATGGAAGGTAGATAAACTAAGCACAAAATATTCAGTAACCATGATGGACAATGACAATGTTAGGCTTCTATAGCGCATACTATGTTGCCATCTATATGCGCTTAACAAATACAATACGTAATCAGAGGGGAAATTGTTTGTCAGAATTAAAAGATTAAGCACAAATACATGCAGGATGTTTGGAAATGAATATTTCTTTGTGTATGGTGGGTTTTACAATGCATCTTTCTCATGCTTGCGTTGTTTATTTTGTTAACACATTTCTTCAGCTTTGATTTTGTTGTGTTTTGTTCACTCTCCGTGGTAGATTTCATCAGTCGATTTCTTATCCAAAACTCCAAAACCTCACTGCATACACCAATATTTATCTGCTACATGAATGATGAGCATTTTCTAATCTTTTCCACACAGTTTCTTTCATAATGCAATTGCATGAACTGTTATCTCTTATAATTAACATCGTTTGATATCATTACCAAGACTATCTAAGACACTTTGATGATTGCATACTACGATGAAGGACTGGTCAGCCGGGTAGTTTCTTCCTTGCAGGACAGTGGTTCGAATCCCGGCCAAAGGTGCTTGAAACCATCTGGAGAGGAAGCCTGGGAATCTGTGTTTTATACAAGCAGAAAGATTTTGTTTGTGAGGACTGAGGAGTGTGTCATAGAATCAGTTCTTTTTCGTGTCGTCTCGTTTCATTTTCTCCAGTCTCTGCATGACTCGGTCACTTGTACGTAGGTTTCACTCTTTAAATGCCACAAAGACTTCATATAGCAGTGTCAGAAACTACTTTCCTGATCCCCTCGTCTGCTATTATTTTGATTTTCAGTTTATACCGATGAAAATAGGACGCAAACTTACCTGAATACAGTACTACATGTACATTGAGTGGTATAAATGTGATGTTATTGATGCGATAAGTTGATCATAATTGAGAGTTCTAAATTGAGTGAACAATGCGAAATCTTTGTATTGCACTTTATATCAACGCCAGTTCAACGAGAGTTGATTACAACATTTTGCCACTTGGAGTTCTCCCATTAGTCAGCCTACATAAACATTTATGAATTATGAATGATTTTTAATAGTTTTTTAGATGTACTCAGGCAGCGATATATGTACAGTATTAAAAGAAGTAACATACAGTAGTCAAGCTTTTAAAATTCGGAGGGTAGGGAGGGGTAAGACCATGATTGCTAACAAAATTGTCTTTCTTAAGTTTCTTTACAGGTTGTACTTTTCCCTTCTTCCTTTTTCTCTGTCTTCCAATTCCCACCTTTTCTGCTGGTCTGCCCTGGGGCCCGTTTCATAAAAAACTTCTATGACAAATTTGCTCTCAGCCAATCACATGCTGTGATTTCAGTAGCTTATAACGGTAGCTTGTAACATGTTATTGATATCAGGTTTTATGAAACGGGGCCCAAGAGTGGCGGATCCAGGGGTGGGGGGCCCAGGCCCCCCCCCCCCCCCTCGGAAAAAAAACGTGATTTTTACCTTTTTTTTGGGGGGGGGGGTATGCTCCTTCCCCCCCCCCCCCCCCGCTTATTCAGCGGTTGGCTGAGTCGTTGCGACTTTTTAGGAGCAAAAAAAAATTAAAAAATTGTGATCACTACCCCACCCCCCCCCCCCCCCCCCCTCCTCACTGAGCGACTTTTCGGGCGGTGCGATTTTCGAATTTTCGGGAGCAAAACAAAAATTGGGCCTCCTCCCTTAAGAAATCCTGGATCCCCGCCTGGGGCCCAGACCCGCATCTTAGGCTTACCTTATATTTCTTGGGCTTCCTGGAGTCAGTAGCATCAGTGGGACTGTGGGTGTCGACATTAAAGAATAGCTAAGCAGGAAGAAGCAATATTTGATATAAAAGGCCGCTGTCTGACTCGTTTGATATAAAATTGCCAGGCAAATCATGGCTGCCCACCATGGGAAAATCCAATTGAGCAAGTTGAATATCATGATCGTTGATAGGTGATTAGCGAGACCGGGGGTGTGATAGACTCTTGTGATGAATGTAAGAAGCAGATTCCAGCAAAGAACAAGCTATTGAGTATTCCAGAGCTATGACGTGCTACAGTGTACATGTACAGTAGATCTATTTTTATGTCCACTCCTGGTGATTTTGTATTGTTAAGCAGAAAAAAGTTTGCCTAGCCACAGATCAGATTCACTGTTGCATAACGGTGGTATTGACTTTCTATTTATTGATATGAGTGCGTCTATTGTGAGAGAGAGAAAGCAAGAGAGAGAGAGAGAGAGAGAGAGATCAGACCACATATACATGCAAGTTAGCCAGGACAACTGAATGAATCTCACTGCATGTGTTAATATTGTGTTATAGTGTTAATATCGTTAATATTGATTTTAATTCAGTCTTTGTTTCCCGATGTCAGTAACAAAATTCATCTAGAAGTGGAAAAGTTTTACCACGTGTTTCAGCACGGTTTTGTATTATTTTCAAGTATAGATTTTTCTAAAATATTTTTGATGAACAAAGGAGAATGAAATTGAAAGTCTCGATTTCTACAAAGGAATGGATAAAAACTGTTTTCCAGATATTCAGAAATAGCACTTAGAGACTTTGGTGGTAAGCGCTTTACAACCACAGTTGTTATTATTATTATTGGTTTTAATTTTAGAAGCGTTTAAAGCTAAGCAAATTGGACTGCATACATAAAGTCAGTTCTGGATTTTATTGTTTTTTTAAACATTTTCAGAATAATGATACTCTTAAACACTTCTTTGTCATCCCTTGATGTTCCTTGAACTTGTGACCTCTCTTTCACCCCCCTCACTCTCTCTCTCTCTCTGTATTCCTCAATAAAACCCTTGTCTTGCTCTCTCTCACTCTTGTCGGTCTATCTCTGACCCCGTTCTCACTCACTTTGAAAGTGGTCTTAGTTAGACCGCTCCAAAGGAACGGGTCTTGAGGAACGGTTTGCGAGCGTTCACACTCCGAGCAGTTTTTTATGGCTCAAACCGCTCCACGAGTCAAAGTGGTCTTGTTGCTATGGCAGCTCAGGTCAGCAGGTCAATTTTTTCGCGCACGGAATACAAACCATATGTACCGTACTACATGTTTCGCACGGAACGTCACTAGCTCACTTCCGCTCAAAGTACGCTTCCGTTCACATTGCACGTTAGAGCGGTCCAAACCGCTCTTAATAAGACCCGTTCCTCAAGACCACCTCCCGAGGTGGTCTTCTGGAGCGGTCCAGAAGTCCACTTCCTGGACCACTTTGACCGTTCTCAACTTCTCACTCACCTAAGAATTGCTCCTGAGGAACGGGTCTTAGACCGCTCCAACGAAGTGAATGAGAACGGGGTCTCTGTCTCTCTTTCTCAGTTTCTCCTTGTCTTCTCCATCTCACCATATGGTTTGTTATTTCTCGTCGTTTTCAAACGTTGCATTGAAGGTACATACAGGTATTGTACTTTAATTTTACAACTTCTTTATCAATATAAACATGGCTACCTGAATCATTAAGCGCTATATTATTATTATTATTATTATTAAAACAAAAATATATTTGGTAAAGGGAAACAAGAAAAAGAAAGGCAAACAATTTTGGCAGTACAGCTCACTTCATTATTAAAAACAAAAACACAATGTAGTCGAGTACATGTACTATACATGTACAGTACATGTATTGTATCTTTATTTTGTTAACATTTCGGCAACTTTACATACATATTTGCAATGCAATAAGCGTCATTCATCAACTAACATAGCGATACTATAATGGCGGTCCAATAACTAGGGTATATACATTCTCTAAAGGTAACAAACTACTTCTGTCATTACAATTCAATTTTAGTAGCGTTTTACTACTGTGGGGGATTTCTGTAAGTCTTATAGCTTTCATGAGGTACATGTAGTCAGAAAACTGAAACTCGGTTTTTGTAGCAAATAAACACTGTTGGCAAGAATACCCTGAAGTTAATCATTGTTTCTCTGATAAAAACAAAGGTGTTTTTGTGTTGAAAAAGCTTGATTTTTCATTCAGAAATTCTGTTGAATTCCTCAATCATCATTGTTCTCACTTTGTCCGTGAGTTGAGGAACATCTTCCAAGGTGAGACTACTGGTTGAGATCGGAGGCAAGATGCTGGCAACAATCCTCCCTAAAAAGAAATAATGAAATGATGACATCAAAGGATCCATTTAAGTACAGATATTTGAAAAAACATCCTGATCAATAACTCTATTCCTCAGCAAAATATGTCTTTACACTGATGATTCTTTATAGATGGAAGTTTAATAATGTTTGCTGACATATTTGATGAAAAGAAATTCCTAAGGAGTCTATTCCTGGCGGCTAAACTTATTTGCTGACAACTCCTTATAGTTTGTATTGCATCATATGGTTTTAAGTAACCCTGTTATTAACTGTTGGGAGGGGGGAGCGTGATAGATTACAGTGATTATCATTTCAGCATAACTTTGCCCTTGTTATAGATTTCTCTTATTTGACTAGATTAGCTGTAACAACAGACAGAAAGAAAGTGACATGAAACTTGCTTTGGTTATGTGCTCCATATCGGCATTGTCTTGTTGTCCATATTAGTTAAATTGCATTTGTGATTTTGTGTCATGCTGTACATGTACATCATTATTATATACAACACTTTAAAATCTACATGTACATGTATATCTGTACATTGTGCAATATAACATGAATAGCATATTATTATGATATTCTTTGTCGTCAACATTTTTTGAACATTTTTGTTCGATGTTAAATTTCTAGAAGTTTTGGTAGCAAGCTTTTCTTGTATCTGAACTTTAGTATCAAATCAACTGATAAAATTTGTACCTGGTTTGAACATCTTATCTGCATAACTGAATAATTTTTCTTGAGATGAAAACACAACTGGGACCACTGGAATCTATATAAAAGAATTTAGAAAAAGAGGTACTTGTGCAGAAACAAATAACGTCCTCGGAGGAGGTGAGGTATGATGTGTGGACAGAGCACACTGTTCGAAACATGTCGAGAAAAATACTCCTTTTTATAAAAGAATACTCTTTCAGAACTACTCTACAGAGGAGTACAAGTACCGCTTTCAAATTTAACACTCTTCAACCTTTGTGATCTGCTTAAAGCCTTTTCAATCTCGATAACTCATTCTTTCCTTTCCTCTTTCTGTTTCAGCTTACATACAAAGACAGAAAACACCCAAAAATAGTCTCGCATAAGTGTTTAATTCAATAAAACTTCATTCCATTATAAATCTCATTCCATTTTCTTCTCGTTCCTCGACCTTATCCTTAATTTCCTGCTCTAAATGGCGAACGCCTCATAAGCAGTTTTTTTTTTACGAAGGAGTATAATTATGAATGACGATTTCACCTCCAAGAGTCAAGAAAAAGAGAGTAGTATATAAACATAAAAGTTCATCTGTATCGGTTTATGTTTTGAAAGCTAAACTTTGGTTCTCAATATTCTAAACAAAACTCTACCCCTTGAAATCTTTCATTTCCTCGACAACCTTCATTGGCGATGTGACCAGACGTGACCTTTCCGATGTACTTGGAAATAAGCAGGTCATAGACATTCAGAACTTCCAAAACAGTATTCAATTGTGAATGACAATTTCACTTTCAAAACAGACCAATGGAGAAGTATATCATTTATAACATACCTGTGCAAGAACTGCAATGTTGAATGCACCCATTTTGAATGGTAGCATGGGTTCTTCTATGTTCTCACTCGATAGTTTCCTGGTACCCTCAGGGAAAAACCACACACGGCACTGTCCAGGAAAACGCGACATAAAAAAGTTTAATGCCAACTTCATTCTCTTCTTGAGGTTTCTACGATTTGTGAATGTTACTTCCATGTTTCTTCAGCAGGTATTTTTTTAAAGAAGAAAGGAAATATGTCTCCGTCGGCAGTCTTTAAAAAAAAGATTCTGTATTGAAAAATCATCTTTTAACCAAGATGCTGCCACATCAAACTTTAAATAGGTAATTTAAAACAAGAATATTATCCATTCAACGGAGCTTGTTGTATCTATTTTTTTTTTATTTGACGAATGATTTAGTTATCAAGTCATTGAAGAGTTGTGACGGGCTGGTTTTGTTTGAGTACCGGTATATTGCAGATGATAGGAAATAAAATTATGTGAGAAAGAATGTTTTTTGTCTTGATTGTTAAAATTGGTATCCAAAATACAGAGAGAGAACAAAATGGATCGAAAATAATTTACATAGAATCTTTAGAGATATAGTAATGAAGTGAGCCAAGGCACGTCGAAGGTATTTATGGTAATGTGATGTCCCATACTTCACAACAGTGTATTGAACAGTTCTGAACATATATTGACATCAAATACCGGTATGTCTTTTCGTTTCGTATTTCATCTGATAAAAGATCTATAGTACTTTTAGTAGGGCTATTATTAACTTTAAATGCAATCATTAAATATTGACTTAAATCTTTAGATGGGGTTTGTGACCTAAGGGACAACAGCTTGGACTTACCAGCCTATACAACTGCATTTTGGAGCTGCTACAATTATCTTGCAATTTTGTTACCAAATATAGGCTATTTACAGTTTGTAAACAGCTTTTTTAAGGGGTTTATTATAATAATATTAAAAATAGTTCTGCTGTCAATGGTATGCTCCCTTTTCCACAGTTTTAATCAGATTTAGCTGAATATAGTGCTCCGAATATAGAATAGCATTCGCAAAGGTTAATTGTTTAAAAGTTTAGGATGCCGTACTAAACTCCACGGCATGGTTTCTCCTTCATTTTCGTTTAAATTTACTTCCAGTTCGATTGAGAAGCGAAGAGAAAATTGCAAATCAATGTTCAAAATTTGAAGCTTGATTACAGTGCTTCCTTGCAGCTTTTCATCAGTAGAATGCATGATTTTACTGTTTATATTTATATCCACAGCTCGGTCATTTTGCCCCCATTTAAAGCTTAGGTAAGTATTGGCGGGAAGGGGGGGGGGGGGCAGTTTTATTAATTGCCCCTTGCCCCATAATTCCTAGATAGTAGTAGATACCCGGTAAACCATTCTTCATAATCATTTCTATTTAGAATTCTAAAATGGTCTACTTAATATAAACGTTCAGTTCAACAGACCTTCTTCTTGTGAATCTTATCAACCACTTTTTGTAACACGTCCAAGCTATTCTTTGTTCCTCTTTCAACGAATATGGCGCCAGTCAGCACAGCTGCCAAACCATATGGGCTTACATAGTTCCAGGATTTCTTGACGATTACTGCGCAGTTGTCAGGAAAGGCTTCCATCATGGCTATAAGGATTTAATATATTTGTGAACGAATAGTTATTTGTCAAAATGAAATGTAGATAATGCACAAAATAATTAATATTGATAATGTAAGGCTTAGCTCATACTATGTTGCCATCTCTATGCGCTTGACAAATACAATATGTATCACGATGAAGGAAAAATTGTTTGTCAGAATTAAAAGATTAAGCACAAATGTGATGTTTGGTAACAAATATTGCTTTGTGTAGGGTGGGGTTTACAATACATCTTTCTCATGTTTGCGTTGGTTATTTTGTTAACATATTTCTTCAGCTTTGATTTTGTTTTGTTTACTACCCCGTTTACATTCACTGTCCGTGGTAGAGTTTTTATCAGTCGATTTCTTATCGTTTTATAGTTTCAAAACTTCACAGTAAACACCAATACTTTATCTGAATGATGAGCATTTTCCATTCTTTTCCACACATTTCCTTTCACGATGCAATTGCATTACCAAAACTGGGGGGTGTTTCACAAAGATTCTAAGTCGAACTTAACTCTAAGTTGAACTTAAAAGTTATGGAGAGCCATTTGTAGCCTTAAAATAAAATATATTCAAAAGCGAAAAATCAAGTATTTTAGACTTTCCACAAATTCCACATCAAGAACATGAAATCTCCCATGATAATAAAAAATACGAATGATTTGAATCAACATTTTATGCCTTTTAAAATAACTTTTACAAAATATTTTCAAGGATGCTAATGGCTTTCCATAACTTTTAAGTCCAACTTAGAGATAAGTTCTACTTAGGATCTTTGTGAAACGCCTCCCTGAACTTTATCTTTTATAATCAACATCATTTGATGTGTCTCCGTCGAGTGGATATGTCACCGGTCTGTTGTCCGCGATTCAAGTCCCGCCGCGGCACTAATGTCCTTTGGCAAGATATTGATCTACATGTACATTTTCCACTCTCCACCCTGGTGTTAAATGGGTACCCGGTAGGGTGCGAAAGCGAATGTGGTTAGATTAACAAGTGGTAATAATATATATCTGTAAAGCGCTTTGAGAGGGCCTGCGATCCTGAAAAGCGCTATAAATAAGAATGAAATATTATTAATATTATTATTACCAAGACTATCTAAGATACTTTGATGATTGCATACTACGATGAAGGACTGGTCAGCCGGGTAGTTTCTTCCTTGCAGGACAGTGGTTTGAATCCCGACCAAAGGTGCTTGAAACCATCTTGAGAAGAAGCCTGGGAATCTGTATTTACAAGCAGAAAGATTTTGTTTGTGAGGAGTGTGGCGTAGTACCATTTACTCGTGTTGTTTCATTTTCTCCAGTGTCTGCACGGCTCAGGCACTTGTACATATAGCTTTAACTCTTTATATACCACACTGATATCAGCCCTGTGTCAAAGACTTTATTTCAGTATTTTTAGAAACTACTTCTCGACCACCTCATCTTCTATTGTTTTGATTTTTTGTTCATACCGATGAAAAGAGGACGCAAACTTAACAGAATACAGTTCTACATTGAGCACTATACATGTACATTACATGTGATGTTATTGATGTGATACGTTTATCTAAATTGAGAGTTCTAATTTAGTGAGCAATGCGAAAAGTTGGTATTGCTTCTGGAGTCTTCCCATTAGTCAGCATATGGATATGAATGATTTTTTACATGTACTCAGCAGGCGCGTAGCCAGGGGGGGGGGGGCAGTCGCCCCCCCCCCCCCCCAATAAAAACGCCGGCCAAAAAAAAAAAAAAGAGAGAAAGAGAAGAAAAAAAGTAAGAGGACGTAGGAAGAAAAAGGGAAAAGGAGTCGAGAACGGTACAACGAATCTTCTTTCTCTACTAATTTAATGAAACGTCAAAGCATCCGCGCTTGCGCGTAAAGGGGGGAAATTGAGTTCAAATTAAGGATTAAGAGTCGAGAACGGAACAACGAATCGTCTTCTTTCTCTAATAATTTAGTGAAACGTCAAAGCTTCCGCGCTTCGAAAGAGGGGGACTGAATACAGATAAGGTTTAAGGGTCGGGCAAGGTACAACGAATCGACTTCTTTGTCTAACAATACGTCAAAGCTTCCGCGCTATGCGCAGGAGGGGCGGACTGAATTCAGACGAGGATTATGAGTCGAGAAAGGTACAAGAATCGTGTTCTTTCAAAGCTTCTTTCGAATCTCCCCCCTCCCTGCACCCACCCCCCCTAGGGAGCGGCTACGCGCACTCTTTAAGTGATTCGCACGCTTCGCGTGCACACCACCGCCCACCTAAAATGAAATCCTGGCTACGCGCTGAGGGTAGGTCTCCCCTCCCTGGTACCCTTAAACTATCGGGCAACGATATATACATGTATAAAGAAACATGTACAGTAAGAAGTAACATGGTCAAGCTTTTTAAAATTTGGAGGGTAGAGAAGGAATATAAGACCATGATTGCCAACAAAAGTCCTTTTTCTTAAGCTTATTTACTGGTTGTCCTGTTCGCCTCTTCTCTTTCCTCCGTCTTCCCTTTCCCACCTTTCCTGATGGTCTGCCCAGACCCGCATCTTAGGCTTACCTTATATTTCTTGGGCTTCCTGGAGTGAGTAGCATCCATGGGACTGTGGGTATCGCAATTAAAGAATAGCTAAGCAGGAAGAAGTAATATTTGATATAAAAGGCCGCTGTTTGATTCGTTTGATATAAAATTGCCAGGTAAATCATGGCCGCCCACCATGAGAAAATCCAATCGAGCAAGTTGAATATCATGATCGTTGATAGGTGATGAGCGAGACCCGGGATGTGATAAACTCTTGTGATGAATGTAAGAACCAGATTCCAGCAAAGAAAGAGTTATTCCAGAGCTGTAATGGTGCTAGATCTACAGTATGTAATGTCCACTCCTGTGTAGAAATTCACAGTGATTTTGAATTGTCTAGCAGAAAAAGAAAACAAAATTTAGAACGTGTTTCGAAGGTTGCGTGATGGTTGTATTGATTTCTTATTGATGAATATGAGTGTGTGTGTGAGAGAGAGAGAGAGAGAGGGGGGGGGGGATAAGACCACATATAAGTTAGCCAGGACAACTGAATGAATCTCACTACATGTGTGTTCTGTGTAAAAAAAACACATCAGCTGTTGCGTTGATATTGATTTTAATTCAGTCTTTGTTTCCCGACGTTAGTAACGAAATTTGTATAAAAGCGGAATCGTTTTACCATATGTTTCAGCACGGTTTTGTATTATTTTCAAGAATAGATATTTTAAAATATTTTTGATGAACAAAGGAGAATGAAATTGAAAATCATTTTTCGACAGGGTTCAAGCAAATTTTAAAGATTGTTTTACAAAGGATTGGATAAAAACCGTTTTTCCAGATATTTAGAAATAGCGCTTATAGACTTCGGTGGTATAAGCGTTTTATAAGCACCGTTTTTATTTTTATTATTATTTATCTTAATTTTAGAAGTGTATAAATCTAAGAAAATTTAACTGCATACATTTGTAAGTCAGTTCTGGATGTTATTGTTTTTTTTACATTTACAGAATAATGTTACTCTTAATCACTTCTTTTCCATCCCTTGATGTTCCTGACCTCTTTCACTCCCCTCTCTCTCATTCCCCCTCTCTCTCATATCCTTTCTCTCTCTCTCCCTCCCTCTCTTTCCATCTCTCTGTATTCCTAATTAAAACCCTCGTCTGTCTCTCTCCTGCATGCTTGTCGGTCTATCTCTGTCCCATCTCGCCATAAACTGGTTTGATGTTTCTTGTCATTTTCAATCTTTGCATTGAAGGTACTTTAATTTTACAGCTTCTTTACCTGAATCGTAATAACAAACATAACATTCGGCTTAAGTAAAGGGAAACGAAAGTATAAGAAAAAGCGAACAAATTTTGCAGTACAGCTCACTTCATTATTAAACACAAAAACACAATGTAGTCGAGTACATGTACTATTGTATGTACAATGTACATGTATTTATATCTTTATTTTGTTAACATTTCGGCAACTTTACATACATTTATTTGCAATGCAATAAGCGTCATACATCAACTAACATAGCGATACTATAATGGCACTTGGCAGTCCAATAACTAGGGTACACATGTATATACATTTATCTAAAGGTAACAAAGTATTACTGTCATTACAATTCAATTTTAGTAGCGTTTTACTACTGTGGGGGATTTCTGTAAGTCTTATAAGCTTTCACGAGGTAGTCAGAAAAAACGGTCAAAAACGGGCACCTTTACATAGACCAGTTTAGCTGTATTTCACAGATCATTTTATTTGAACATTTATAGATCACAAAATGTAATGTTACCTTCCCTTTTTCTTTAATATGATGAAAGCTAATGAATAAGAATACTGTTTAATTCAGCCAACCCTTATACTTCACAGTTCATAGTTTAATTCATTACAAAATGCTCAATGGGCCATTTTCATAATGTAACAAAATTTATGCATCCGCCCGTGTGGTGAATGAAATAATTTGTATAGAGGCACTTAAAGATAAAGTTGAGTTCTGGTCGTGCAATAGCACTGTGAAAGAAACGGTGTGGAATCGATCAAAAAAGGTTGATCATCTAGCATATAAGTATTGGTGTGTAACGCAAAGTTCTGGATTCATCAAGATGATAAGAAATTTGGCCCAGTATATTGGTAAAGTTACAAGCACTGTACAGTACACAGAAAGATGGATATGGGGCAATACGAACATGTGACATAAAGATCTGTCGCAATTTTTATATTGTTACATGCCATATTTAGAATATGAAAGCATTTGAAGAGCCATGCTTTTCAGGGAACATTTTGCATCTGATGTTCTTCCACACTTGCATAATAACAATGATAACACTCACACATTATTTTTCACCTCTTCCCAGAACTCAACCCTCTCTTTAAATACAAATTTGTTTACAATACAAAAATGACCTATATAATGTGACCCCCCCCCCTCAATTCTTAAATCCTGTAATCCATGCACCGTAATAGTCGCCTTCTTTGGTCTAATTCTACTTTGGTTGTTCAACTGTTTAATCAATGTACCGGTAATAATTTTGCAGGTAGACTCGTTCTCAGTACATGTACATGTACATTATATACATTTGTATGATTCCTCATATTTTGTTCGTAGTACTTAGCCTAATGTTGGTACTTGGTAAAATGCTCTTAAACTATAATACAGAATATGATAATTGTATCCTGGTACCAATACCAATTACCATCATAATTTGAAGAAAAAAAAATGGTCCGTGAAATTATTGATCATAATAGGCAGTTGGATAACTGGTACAAATATATGGCACACACACTCACAAATGAATGGGAATCAATGTGATGTGGGATAGCACTGCCATCGTCATCGAAAGCAATTAAATGGAGTTGGAAGTTGTTATTTCAGCTTAAACATTTCACAAATATTGCAAACCAACGATAGCCTCATTCTTTATTTATTAATAAACAAATTTGTATTAATAAACAAATTTTTATTAATAAACAAATTTACATACATGTATCAGAGAAATGTACGATGGGAGCACTTTAAACCGGCTCGCTATCACTCTGACTGCGCAGTAACTTCTATTGCTAAGAATAAGGAAACATCTTTGTAGCAATGTTCACGACATGCATCATCATCATATTAATAACATAGACTCTCAATGGAAAGGTTTCGGGTTCGAATCTCTCAGCGGTCATGTCCAACAAGGCATGACATTTTATCGACAGTTGCCTCTCTCAACCCAAGTGTAGTAGGTGGGTGCATGCATCTTGCAGATCTTGGTGCGAATTATGGAAAGTGCCATCCCTGTTCATGATTACCACAAGTGAAGTCGGAGTACATTGTAACTCTAATGCCCTAGACTTTTGATGTGCACAAATTTGTTATGAATTGTATGCGTTATCTATAAAAGGATTAAAGGATATCATGTAAATGAACTCAATACATGTGCATTTTAATACGTGCATGTCATAATTCATCACCGGTACCCTGCAAAGTCCTTCATTATTTCAAGCATACCTAGTTTATTTCTTCAATGGCACAATACTGAATTTCAATCCTTGGATTCGTCACCCCATTATAATGTGTCCATTTCACGCTGATTTAAAAACACGTCTATCATTTTTGCTTGAACTTCGTCAGAAAGTCTCGTTATATGAAAAGATATTATGTAAAGAAACTCGATACATCTGCATGACATGTATTTCATAATCCATTACCCTGCAAAGTCCTTCATTATTTCAAGCATCGTGTTTTTTTTTTTTAATGGAGCAATACTGAATTTCAATCTTTGGATTCGTCACCTCCTGTTACAACGTGTCCATTTTCATGCTGATTTACAAACACGTCTATCATTTTTGCTCGAACTTCTTCCGAGAGTGTCGTAACATCATCTAACGTCAAGCCAGTTGTAGGAACAGGAGGCAATACCGTTGACGTTACTTCACCTAATCAAAATCAAATGCAAAAAATGAAGACAAGTATGTGATATACATGTATGGTATTATTTACCCTAAAAGTTTCATCAGTTATCCCATATTTTGCCCTAAACCTTCTGAAAACATTCATTGGACAGTTTATTTTTGCCAATATTGTTCTTTGTTTTGGCACATCATTATTTTAGTTATTGAGTGAATGACTAGCTTTTTTTTCTTCTTTGGTAATAACATACATAAAATGAGCTTTAAAGGGTACATAAGCATTTGTCTACATCAATAACCCACTTCTTGTAATGGCCAAAATTAAACTGATTGAATCTTTGTGCAGCATAAAACGTACGACCATTTGGTACAATGGTCTGAAAATCAAGACTATTACTTACTGGCTCTATAGCTCTTAAGTCGATTCAACAACTAATGGTCGTTATTCTCCCACTTAAAGACATTTTCAAGCCCCCCCCCCCTTTTTTTTTAGGGAAGTTCTAAATTAGTATTATCTTTCAAATGCCATTGGAATTTAACCTTTTCATTTTTTGGGCCTGCAAATTACACATAGTACCTTTAACAGATTTACCAAATACTAACCAAATACATTGTTTTTATAACCGCTCCCTCTCCGGCCCATACCCCCATTCCCCTCTTCTCTCCCTCTCTTGCTCTTAAATACTAACCTGGTTCGAATAAATATTCTTTGGAGCTAAAGAGTTTCGCTTGTGATGACAATACAACTGGCACTATAGGAACCTGGGAATGAAATGAAATAAACTTACTTTCAGTAAAAAAAAAAAAGTTAGGACTTTTAGATAATAAGGCTTGTTGGTTTGTATTTTACCATTAATCAAGTTGTCTGTTGTTTCACATTATATGTTAATTGTATAATGTAATACAGGGTTCTCTTACAAAGCAGTTCTAATGTACTGAAGAGACTACCCTGTATAAATAACTCAGAACCTAAAATAAATGATCAAAGCTCTTGGATACTTATATTAACTTCAAGTTCAGCTGACATTATTCCATTTATTTATGGTACATTTACAAAGCTTATAGAACAGATCACAGCTTATAAATTATATGTAAAAGGCATGAGCCACCCCAAAAACCCACTAACAATTATAGAAATGCAGAGAAGCCAAAGGACAACAAACTGAAGAAATACAAAAAGTGAGCAATAAGCCTGATCGTGAATAAAGTAATTTAAGTATTATAGTTTATAATAGAAATTGTACTCGCAGTTCAGGTCACTGTAAAGAACAGCTCGACTGTTTTCCTCAACAATATCTATATTCTAGATTGTGTATGGAGCAGCCAGATTGAATGGCAACACAACATATATGTGGGAAATGCACATTTTAGCATGAATGGATAGTCTTATAAATTCATGCAACGTAATACGATCATATCTACAGAGTACATAGATTGCTTTGTTCAGATAAGGTGGAATTTAATAAGTTTGACCCAAATGCTTCGAAATCAATCCTTGCAATACTTGCTGAGCTTGACTAGAACAGTTGGTGCTTGTATTATTGTGAAAGCTGCAGTTTCGTTTTGTTCACATTCACAAATGTTGGTTTTCTTCCGTGATGATTTGTTGGAGTGTTTTTAAACTTTTTTTTTTTTAGCAAACAAAATAATTTTCTTAGGGTCTCGGGTAACTGAATCGAAAAAATGATAGCTTTGGGGACACATTCTCACATTTTCATTTATTGAATCACACCTTTGTCTTTCAAAGCAAGACTAGATGTCTTCGAATAATTCAAGAAAGACAGTGTATTAAATATATGTGATTTGGATTTATGTAGGGACAAAATATCTTGTTCTTAGGATTTAAAATAATGTATAGTAAAGTTTTGATGCTCATAATAGCGTTCATGAAAACTAAAGATACTTTTTTGGTCTGTTTTTTTAAATTTATTTGTTGTGCTTATGTTGCTTGAAATGCAGTTTTGAAATTGCAGGATTTTTTTTCTTCTTTTTTTACTTGATTTACTTCATTTCCATTAGTACAATCACAAGTTAGTTATAAGTTTAACCTCCTATTGAAAAATCAGGTCCTTTCAATGATCATTGTTTTATTTCAGATGTATGTAATATTGTTAGAGATTTTACGATCTGAAAACTTGTTTAAGAATATGCTTATGTCAGGATAGAAGAATAATGAAATGTCATTCGAGTAGCGTTTAGCACATATTGAATTGAACGTTGTGAACCAACCAGTCATAATCTGAATGTGATTTCTAGAGGTATAATTGCAATTATCTTCGGAAGTGACTTTATGCTCTAGCTATTCATATTTTGATGTTTTGTTCTTACCTGAGCAAGTACAGCTAGATTGAAAGCACCTTTCTTGAAAGGTAGCAGTGGTTCTTCCGATTGTTTTTCTGTCATCAGTCTTCGAGTTCCCTCTGGAAACACCCAAACACGACGCTGTGAGAAAAGAATAACAGATTGATATACATTTAGGTTACGAAAAATATTTTTTAAATGTGATTCAAGTGGTTGGTTCTTTAGTTCATTTTAGCTATGTTTTAAGATATTTTGTTCGCAATGCATAATTTAACAAGGGAAACGCTCTCGGCGGTCTCGCCTGCATAACGCAATTCAATATGATAAACCAGAACGTCAATGACGTACATTGTAGTGCTCATCCGCATCTCGCAACAACAAATATCGTGGTACACTTTTGAACTGGTCAAAAAATAAAAATGTGATGCCCTGGAAGGGACATAATTTCATTTCATTTGCATAAAGTACCATAAATAATCAATGGAGCAAAATCTCAAAATTCTGTGTAGAAGTTTAGTGTTCCAAATTTAGCTCTACCAGATAAGGCAAACCAAATCAAAATCGGTCAAGAAATGAGGGAGAAGAAGCAATTTTTGTTATTTTTGGAATAAATTTGCATAAATTACCATAATTAATTAATGGAGAACAATTTCAAAATTCTGTGTAGACCTTTAGTGTACTAAAGTTAGCTCTACGATATAAAGCAAACCAAATCAAAATCGGTCGAAATATGAAGGAGAAGAAGCATTTTTTGTGATTTTTAAATTATTTTTGGAATAAATTTGCATTATTATCATAATTAATCAATGGGAGTAAAATCTCAAAATTCTGTGTAGAAGTTTAGTGTTCCAAATTTAGCTCTACCAGATAAGGCAAACCAAATCAAAATCGGTCAAGAAATGAGGGAGAAGAAGCAATTTTTGTTATTTTTGGAAAAAAATTTGCATAAATTACCATTTTTAATTAATGGAGAACAATTTCAAAATTCGGTGTAGAAGTTTAGTGTACCAAAGTTAACTCTACCAGATAAAGCAAACCAAATCAAAATCGGTCGAGAAATGAAGGAGAAGAAGCATTTTTTGTGATTTCAAATAAATTTGCATAAATTAGCATAGATAATGAATTTCACGATTCTGTGTACAAGTTTTAATTCCCCCTCCTAGCCCTATCATATGAAACAATCAGAATCAAAATCGGTTGAAAAATAACGAAGCATTTTGAAAATCTTGATGATGCCACAACATAGTCCAAGTCTGTTGACCTGAAATGACCTTTGACCTTGACTTTGTGATCTGAAATTCTACTCACATGATTGGGGATACTTGATAACCCTATAGTTCAAGTTTCATTGACTCAGAACTTATACTTTAAAAATTATATCAAAAATTCAAAAACTTAACCTTAGGTTAAGTTTTCGATGATGATGCTACAACATAGTCCAAGTCTGTTGACCTGAAATGACCTTTGACCTTGACTTTGTGATCTGAAATTCTACTCACATGATTGGGGATACTTGATTACCCTATAATCCAAGTTTCATTGACTAAGAACCTATACTTTAAAAATTATATCAAAAATTCAAAAACTTAACCTTAGGTTAAGTTTTTGATGTTGACGCCGTCGCCGTCGCCGTCGCCGCCGCCGTCGCCGCCGCCGTCACCGGAAAAGCGGCGCCTATGTCTCGCTTTTTGCTACGCAGGCGAGACAAAAATGACACTCTGATACATGGACAATTATAACTATTGTGAGAGTTTCAAAACCCTTAATTGCAAATCGCATTTGGCATGAGCCTGGGAAGGCAGCATCGATTGATCTAAACCTGTAGTGGTGATATAGTATTTGAAAGTTACTGTACAAAGTCTGTAAATATTTCAATTACGAAGAATTCCCTTTAATTCCTAGTATTCGTGTGGCACCTGCTGGGAACGCCCACTCTTTGATCTGCTTTTTCTTTAAGGTGTGCTGAAAGTTTTCCTCAGTTTAAAGTTTCCTTATCAGTTTATTGGAGCTTGGTTGAGTGAGTGAGTAGAGTGACAAACAACTCTTCATGTATTTGAAAGGTAATGAAAATACACCATTTACGCCTGGTGGGGGGTCTTTCTTTATTTATCAGCTGTACAGTGAGGGGGTTTTCCCCGAAATCATTTTTTTCTCATCAGTTTTTAAGAGGTTGTTCCTGCATATATTAGGGACTTTTAGATTTGCGTGGACTGATACGTGTGACGTCCATTAAAGGCAGTGCATTAAAATGCCGTCGATCGTAGCAATCCACGTTGTCCTTGTGCAAAATCTACTCTCTTAAAAAAAGAGAGTGAATTTTCACTTTCTTGGGAGTGACGTCCGTGATCACTTGTTTAGGAGTGAAAATCGATTGATTTTAGAGTGCTTTCTAAGAAAAAAGAGTGAATGTTCACTCTATTTTCACTCCATTTTCAGAGGAGTGACGTCCGTGATTTTGAAAATTCACTCTTTTTTTTAAAGAGAGTAAAACTCCCTATTGTGTCACAATTGAGTTTGATCAATCTTTTGTACATGGGGGGGGGGGTGCTCTCTTTTCTCATACACACGAGGTCCATACAGGTTTACAATTTTCCACCAACCTTATCCTTTTGTATTGCATCCACGGCGTGACGTAACATGTCCTTTGCACTGGCGGAGCTTTTCCTGTCGACGAATAGGGTACCACTGAGTATCAGACACAATCCAAAGGGACCCGTGTATTTCATGGCCTTCTTCATGATCACCACGCAGTTTCCAGGCCAAATGTCGTCGTGCATTATAACTGAAATTGGAAAAGATTTAATTCCACTCAGTATTATTCATCATCATGAAACAACATTTGCATTGGCGGTACATTATGTTTAAAGATAAAGTTGAGTTCTGGCCATGCGATTGCATTGTGAAAGAAAGGTTGATCATCTATAGCATAATTATATTATTGGTGTGTACTGCAAGGTTCTGGATCTGGAATCATTAAAATGATAAGAAATTTGGCCCAGTCTTGTTAAAGTTACAAGCACTGTACACAGAAAGATGTATATGGGACTACACTAACATGTGGCATAAAAATCTGCCCCGATTTGTATGATGCTACATATATTTAGAATGGTAAGGCATTTGAAGAGCCATGCTTTTCAGGGAACATTTTTATATGATGCTCTTCCACACTTCCATAATACAATGATAACGCTCACAACTTATTGTTCACCTCTTCCCAGAACTCAACCTTCTCTTTGAAAGTAAAACTGTGATGTAGTTTGATCTCAATACATGAATCTTGACCTTCTTGACATGTTACCTCTATATGACCTGGTTGTTCCCCATAATTCATTCAAGTCAGGTGATTCGGGTCACATCGCTGACAGCTGAACATTTCGGAGGTAAAGATTTTTGTATTAAGAACAAAAGTATTTCAAACAAACAGTAGTGCACATATTCCAGCTTTCATTCCGATGTTGCAACAATCACATTAAACTGTGATACTCGGCTTGAAACTGAGACCTGCTGCGTACACGTAGTTACATGTTGAAGGATAACAATATCCTTGGTTCTTTTTCCGTATTTAGCCCTCTCTCTCTCCTTATCTCTCTTTCTTTATTCCCCTTTCGCCTCCCCCTTCCCCTCTTTTCTCTTTCTCTCCTTATATCTCTTTCTTTATTCGCCTCCCCTCTCTCTATATCGAGAACGTTGAGAAAGAGTTGTGATAAATATGCTAATAGTACATGTAATTCATAATTTGTTAGCTTTCTCATTTTATTTTTCTCACTGCTCTCATATTATTTTGAATATTAACCGGAAAATAATGTTTAAAACTTGGACCATAATCTTCAAAGTTTGTAGTCCCATTTAATACCGACTTCTGCGTTCAGTAATTTCCATTGTTTGTGATTTTCAGCAAGCAAGATAGACGGGGGGGGGGGGGGGGGGGGGGTAAAAAGATAAGCTTAATCAGATAGGCTTAATGATTTCAAAATCTCAATAACAAACATGTTTCTCTTTACTACATTCTAAAAATAACCACAATGAATAAAGCTGGCAAAATTATCTTAAAGATAAAGACTAGTTATGGTCATGCGATTGCATGTGAAAGAAACTTTGTGGAATCATCTAGCATATAAGTATTGGTGTGTACTGCAAGGTTCTGGAATCATCAAAATGATATGAAATTTGGCCCAGTCTTCGTAAAGTTACATGCACTGTACACAGAAAGATGTATATGGGACTATACGCACACGTGCGCGACACGTGCGTTTATCTCTCACAGTCCAATAGATAAACTAATTTACCAAATATATCAAATTAGTAGGCGGTTTCTCGGCAAAATTGTTATCATCATGTATTAGCCAAAACATATTCCTTCACAAGATTGGTAATAAGAGTTTCCATTTCTTTTTTTTGAGAGGGGGCGTTTCCAAAATTGGACTTTACCTTTAAGACAATTTGCGTCACAGGTTTTGAAATGTAGAAATGGTTCACGGACTTACCTGGGCTGTCAAGAGAGCTTTGATGGTTGCAAACAACGACGAACGGTCCCTCTGGGTATGCACACCCTTTCCGTTTGATGGTGAGGCGACACAGAGGTAGCTGGAAAATGTTCCCATATTTTGTTAACCACCTGATGATTAATATAAACCATTACAAATAAATTATGTAAGAAATAATATCCTATCATTAGTAATGATACGAAGAACGCCGAATTGGTGACTGATTAAAAGGGCAAGAGACAAAGGGTTCACGAATAAGATTCATCCATCCCTTTCCGTTTGATGGTGAGGCGACACAGAGGTAGCTGGAAAAGGTTCCCGTATTTTGTTAACCACCTATAATGATTGATAGAAACCATGACAAATTAATTTTGTAAGAAATATAATCCTATAATTGCGCATTTTGTTAGAATCATTTGTAATGATTAGAAGAACGCCGAATTTCTGACTGATTAAAAGGGCAAGAGACAAAGGGTTCACGAATAAGATTCATCCATCCCTTTCCGTTTGATGGTGAGGCGACACAGAGGTAGCTGGAAAAGGTTCCCGTATTTTGTTAACCACCTATAATGATTGATAGAAACCATGACAAATTAATTTTGTAAGAAATATAATCCTATAATTGCGCATTTTGTTAGAATCATTTGTAATGATTAGAAGAACGCCGAATTTCTGACTGATTAAAAGGGTAAGAGACAAAGGGTTCACGAATAGATTCATCCATCCCTTTCCGTTTGATGGTAAGGCGACACAGAGGTAGCTGGAAAAGGTTCCCGTATTTTGTTAACCACCTATAATGATTGATAGAAACCATTACAAATAAATTATGTGAGAAATAAATTATGTAAGAAATAATATCCTATCATTAGTTAATTTTAAAAAATCATTTGTAATGATAAGAAGAACGCCGAATTTTCTGACTGATTAAAAGAGTAAGAGGCAAAGGGTTCACGAATAGATTCATCCATCCCTTTCCGTTTGATGGTGAGGCGACACATAGTTAGCTGGAAAAGGTTCCCGTATTTTGTTAACCACCTATAATGATTGATAGAAACCATGACAAATTAATTTTGTAAGAAATATAATCCTATAATTGCGCACTTTGTTAGAATCATTTGTACATGTATTTATAGAAGAACACCGATTTTTTTTTGAAGGATAAAAGGGTTAGGGACAAAGGGTTTACGAATAGATTCAGCTAGCGCCCTGCTTATAAAGAGAACGAGGAAAGATGAACATAATTATAATCAGACATGAATCCCGAGTGTGTTTTTGTTCTTGAAAAAGTATAAATTATAAGTGGAAACTAAGAATAGCAATACAAGTATTGTATCAAGCTAGTCGACCTACTTTTCGTGCATACAATAATTATGCAGACCATTGTCATACATCCAAGCAAAATAAACCATTACCACATCTCCCTCTCATCTTTGTCTGGTTCATCCCGAGAACATTTTCGAACTTCGGGGGAGGGGGTGTTCATGAAACGACTTCAAGGATCCCCCCCTTTTTTTTACCTTGTTCATTGCCAAAGGGAAAACTTTACAAACAAAATTAGTGATAGTGGTACTCTCCTTTTTCTCTCTCTCTCTCTTCCTATTTCTAGCGACGGTCCATTATAGGTCGTTGCATTATGCCCACATCATCCACATGTACATTATAGCAATGATCTTATTGATCATCGTTTACAATATATCTGTTTACTAATTTATTTTAGTCTATGCATGTTTTTCTCCCTAACCTTGTCATGGTTTGGAGCCGTTGATGTTATGTCGGGCAAGCATTTTAAAGTTGTGAAAATGTGAAGTTAACCTTTTCTTTAAAAATTATGCATAAAAGCAGTAAACTTGTGTATTAATTTTCATCGTCGCCCACATATAATACTTTTATGATGGAAATTGAAGCTGGGCCTAATGTGAACTGACGTCACTGATGAAGTGATGATATAACGTAGAATGTAGATGAAAAACACCTGTGACTGTGCATGTGACTGATGTCGATGGGAATACAAGAAGGCGACCTTACTTATAAATACCGTCAATACTACTGGGCCAGGAGGAATTAGACCACTCAGCCAGGTCACTGACAGGTGGCTATCTCATCAACTTAGCTCTCACATAACATAAGAAAAAGAGGATCATGGGGGACCAACATGCACCGATTGGGGAAGTTTTCTATAAAGAGGTAGCAAGTACATTGTAGCTACAAGTAGGACATCGCCAATCACCCCATATTTCCTAACAAGTCTTTTGTCATCTTGATCCATCCAAGGAGTTTGCGTGTATCTCCATTGTGTACAATTGTATTCAGAATGTCTCTGCTACATCAAGGAAATAAAATAGGCTAGCACACTTTTGCTACACATGCCAGAGCCTACAGGCATGTTTGTCTTGGTAAATTGTTCATAATAGTTAAGGAAACCTCAACCCGAGAAATAACTTTACTTATTCTGAGATTTATTATATTCTTGCCCATTAATCTACAAGATTCCCCACCAAAAATATCTTCATTTATAACATTTTATATATCTCTTCATTCTCTTGTATATTGTACATCAAAGGGCAGGAATACATCTCATTTTTTTTCAGAATACCTACACTTATTCTATGGCGTGAGGTTTCCATTAAATGTCACTGATTACTGAAACAGGGACATAGGGTTAACGTTTATGAGAAGTAGTACAAGTACATTGTATTGTATCTTCCATTGCAAGTTACCAAGGATAGGCAGTGCCAAAGTTTTTAGGCTGCCGTAAAGCCATACGGAAGTCTGTTCGTGTGATTGTTATCAAAAAGCCGGAAATGTCATCAAACTTCCTCTCTTTCGAATGGAGAATATGCCCTAGGGGATATTAAGCAAAACTTAGAAGTTATAAAAACAGCAAGATAGGAACACATTCAAGTGAAAATCTTTGGCGTTGCTAGGTTTCTGGTACGTATATATACGTACGTTCAGTTCCTAGCAAATAGCATAAAACATGAAAAACGATAGCTGTAATTTGTTATTCCAGTGATTCCAATTCTACGATTATCAATTTGGTTCAGTTCCAATATCTATAAAATAATCACATATACATGTACTATAAGCATTATCTGGCACCCTAGCATGCATAGGAAGGCATTTAAATGACATGTAGGCCTATTCATGACCCGGCAGTAACCTTTCGTCATTGTGTATAAAGACGGCACTTATCCTCGGTCATTTGATGTATTATTGATTGGGCAACTGTTTGTGGTTTACGCTTTACGTAACATTTACAATTGGCCTGCATGATGCATAATGGACATGAAAACGTTCTCACTACAACTACTAAATTCATGCATGTATCATGACTGTGTGTAAGATTATTCCTAAAATGAGATGTGGCATGTTTGCACAAATCTTATGCACAATTACCCGGATCTGACGTCCCTAGAGGAAAACAGTCTGGCCTTTGTTTGAATGCAGTGCTGTTGTTTGCGTAGAATGCCTGAATATATTTACCCAAATCCGAAAAGTACACAACGTATATTGACACAATACCCCGTTCGAATCCTTAGGCTTACGGCAGTGAAAGTGATACTCATATTTCCGTGTACACTTAAGTGTATGCGGGATTATTATAATAGTTATACAAGTCATGTACGTGTATATAATGGATTATAGAAATATATGTTTATTTCCCCCCTTCTGTTGCTTGCCATGTTTAGCATGTCAAATGAATGATCAAATCACTTACTGTCACTACAATATAAATGTTGGCCATTTTGCAGTAGAGCTGTACCTGTAGGTGTTTTTTAAAGGTTACAGGTCGTAGTATTGACAAGCTTGTGTAACAGGTACTGGTACCCCTAGGCCTAGCCTGGCCTAGCCTAGCTAGTATCACGTTAATTATACACGAGTTATCAATATAATGGAGTAATATACCGATAAGTAGGCCGCCAACACGCAATAATTCAATGCTACTGTAAATATTACACTCTATTTGTCATAGTCATGTAGTACATCGTTGTATTGTTGTTGGTGGGTGTGTTTAATATGAAGACAGCATGCATAATTTATAATACGATCGCATAGACTTTCCAGAAATCAAGCCGAGGGCATTTTCAACAGACCCTCATGGAATTCATGGTCCGATAACAAAGTACATGTACGCCATTACAATAATCACACATTTATAGGTAATTGGTGATGGCAGCTACATGTATATTGCCCTTGGGTTGATCTGTCAAAAGTCAGAGCGACCGACCGTGTGATATGTTAATCAGACAAAATATACTACAGCTGACTTGATGACTCACCAGGCATTCTTTGGGCTCCCGGGGTTGAGCATGAGGATGGGTACGAACAGCAAACCAAACACAATATACGACACGATGAGGGTGATATACCTTGCGTAGAACGCCCCACATCTGCTCCTTGAAATCAAATACACCATACCCAACGCCGCGACAAGAAACACAGTCAATTTCAACGTCGACCCGGGCGACGAGTGGGTAGTAGTTTCATACACAATTTGTTCCTCCATTACTGCTGCCGTGGACTATGCCTTTAGCTGTCCAGCTTCGGGTATGAGGGTTGCTAGAGAATCACGCACGTTCTGACCACTTTCCCCTTATATCACATCCATCCCTAGGCACCTGTCTCGCTACGGAAGTTCGCGCTAAGTATAGCTCACACTGCTTTTGTCAAAATTAATGTGTGCGTTGTGTATGGATGTGGGAAGGCCGTGAGAGATCGGTCTGTATAGCACAGTAATCAAACGCTGTAGTGATCCCGATGAAAGGAACAGTTTCTTTACGAATATTCAGAGACGGAATGTTCCTCTGTTGCTTTACGCTCAGTGGTTTTTAGAAGGGTGCGATGTCTTGGACAATCCCTGGTTTGATTCTTGAATGGGTGGGTTGGAACATTAGTTCAGCTGACAGAGATCCAGGTCAGAGTTATTGCTTTCATCCGTAGACCGGAAGGCACAGTAGAACCTGCAGTATATCAAGAAGAGGAAGTCAAATTTACCATTCGTAGTCCTTTTTTTCTCTAGAGGGAAATTCAACCAGATGCTCGAATTTTATTTGTACACATCAACATTAAAGCAAACAAAGAGAGCATCAGCCTCAGGCCTAGCTTGTTATTTTCTTGAGCAGGTATATTTTAGACAAAAATCGTGTTAGATTTCTGAGGAATTGACGCACCAATTGACCATAGTATAGTACCATCTCAAAAATAATATTTAGAGCAACGGAGGGGGTGGCGGGGGGTCCTTGAAAAAGATTGAACATCAAATAATAATATAGCGCATACAAATTAATGTGCCCCTCTAAAATTATGCGCTGCAACGAAGAGAAGGAAAGAAAATTAGATAATAGAGAAGCGTGAGATACGCTCTGTATTCAGTTTGGAATATATTTCTTTAACAAAAACTATGACATGTTGTCATAAAGATCAATGAACGCCTGTCATTCATACGACCTTTATACAAGGACATGGGTCGATGTGCTCCGTTTCAACTACAATAACCTCAAGTGGATTTGAGATAGCTTGAATAACAGGTTATTCAAGATTAAACAAAGCACCAACGGCCAATGTCCTATTGTTGATCATGTTGATCATGCTGATAATATTAGATAATTTTCATGTCTCTTATCTCTTATACCTTCTATTTGAGCAATAATCGTTCATAATGCAGTTATCACACGTTTTGTGATAGAATGGTATACAGCCAAGTGAACGTAACTCTGATATAAAACTGTTTAAAAAATGTTGCTTTAAACGTGCTACAAATTTCAATTCAATTTATTCATCCATCTTTAAAAAATAACAAGTATAACATAATATTAACACATATTGTATTAAAATAATAATATAAAACAGTATACAAAAGGAGGGATACTCTTAGTAAGCAAGTAAGCTTGTAAACAGGGAATATGGGATTAGTCAATGAACTGAAGAATATAACAATCATGAGAAATAACACATTACTTGATATCCTTGGTATATGCGGTGCTCAGTGTCATCCGGAAAATTGTTGATCGAAATACTCGTGAAATCAGCGATCCTGTATCAGCTGTTATCCTAATACGTGTGTTAGTATCCTGATCATTATAGAAAGAAGCTGAGAAAATGGATGATTGTAGACGTGGACTCATATAGCTCCATGCTTACAGAGTCCAAGTATATTTGACAACAAACACAACCAGCTGAATGTTGTGTTCTCGGAGCAGACGACTCGACTGTCAAAAACTGGATTTCGCGCACAAAATATAGACATAAAATCAAGGAGGACAAACAAAGGACACCAAACACGTTTTTCTTCTTCCACCTCTATTCAACTCAGCTGCTGCATGTTGCGCCGTGCATTACGACATAGAACTTGACGTACAGTGCCACTATACCGAAGGCGGGTGTGCGTGCGACCGGGGCGTGCGATGAATGTTAGCTCGGCGAAATATTATCATAATCGCTCGATCGAGTTGGCATATGACACGGCCTGCGAGCGCGAATGGACAGGAGCCAATAATCATAAGGTCACAGCTCATCTAGCTTGCCACCTGACCACAGCTAGATTTGAAATAAATTGAACTGGGATGAGATATAGGATCGTAAAACATATAATTTTCTTTCTAATTTAGCCAGAAGGTATATAGTAAATATGAACCTTGATATCGACAGGGGTGTTATTTTCAAGTCGCACAGTCGGAGCAAAGTATGATGTGCATGAATACCCACCGACAGGTCGGCCGCCTATGTTTTGACATTTGGAACTTCATTCAGGGAAAAATTATGTTTTTGTAAAGTTTCGGATCGAATTTAAAACCATTTCTCGACTTAGACCGGTCCTACACACGTATTTTAGGGTGTGTGTGGGGGGGGGGGGGGGGCAGCTAGACATGATGATGGGGTGCACTCTAATTTTGCTGACGAGTAATTTGTTATTTTTTAATGTTATCGGCGGTTTATTTTTTGGGAGAATATTTACGCCCTGATTAGCTGAGATATATTTATAGTCGTTTGTCGTACCAAACAGACATTACAAATCTCTTTCAATCCAAGATTATTGCAGCCTACCCTTTACACCCACATATTATACCATGATACCGAATTATTCATAGGCCTATAACCACCCTCGCAGTGTTATTTATTTTTTTAATCATTGAAAATTAATGGCAAATGGTGTATTTGATCGGCATAATCTCTCTCTCTCTCTCCCTCTATCTGCCCCCATCTGTTTTTCTCGTTAACGCTCTCTTCATATACCATATTGACAGAGGGGCTCTTGTCTATATTATAATACTCGGTTTGTCAAGTATCTTTTCCACAAAAAAAATGTATTGAACTATCATCCGCAATGATGACAGGGCCTTCTCAGTCTGTGCCCCCATTCTTTGGAACACTCCCCGTCCATATCCAGGACTCACCCACCATTGACATTTCCGAAGAGAATCTAAAAACTCATCTATTCCTTAAAACAAACAAAAAACTATAAAATACGTTTGAATTCGTATTACAATGCCCACATAATGTCTTTTTTTAATTGTTGCTATTATTAATATAACATGTTAACTAGGTTATGATTATTTCTTTAGTAATATTGTTAGTAAGGTTTCATCTTCTTGGTAATTTATGTAATATTAGTTAGTCATATTTGTTTTATTGTTAATTTAAGTAATGTTAATTCCATTGGTAATATTGATTTTTTTTTTAAAAGTTATATTGCTCTGGCTCATTATGTTATGAACCAGAGCAATATAACAATGAGTTCCTTTATGGAATCTATTTATTCAGATGATCATATCTCATCCCATACATAACGTATTCAATGGGTTTTCGACATTTGGACATTATTTTTGATGCTCTTTCGGAAAATGAAGAACAAATTGAGAAATTCACCCCCCCCCCCAAAAAAAAAAAAAAAAAAAAATTGATGACGTCACACTTTACCCCTCTATATACTCCGAGTGCCAAGTAAGAGCATCCACACGGTCAACTTACACTACCCTGTGTTAGCGCGTTACTCCTGGAAAAATCCAGGAGTAAACCAGTCGATGTAAAGGTCGGCGCAGCTAACACGACTGTCGTCCAGACGGTCACTACGCCGACCTTTACGCCGACTAGCTCTATATAAACACGACCTTTACGCCGACCAAAATTGCCATCGTGTGAACACGGCTGCTGTTACCCCATCTTCTCTCCTTGTCATTTTGATGTCGTATTTACCACGCCCATTTCTTTCACTTTCTCGTGTCCACAGTCATCAATGTTTTTTCCGTCATGCATTTCCAATTTAATTTCTAGTGTTTTGTTTAATCCAAGGACTTGATACAAAAGGAAACTTTGCAATTTATTATAATTCATTTATTAATTTGAATTCAAAATATTTACTCGAAATGACATGTTGAGTTGATTACAAAATATATGATATTTTATATAAATGTTTATCATATTATTTTATACAACTTGAATAATAACAAACCTTTATGAAAAGGTAAAATGGTTGGCAACAAACTTGTTGGAATAATTCGCTGATATAGCCTATACCTCAATAAGATACATCGTCATAGTAGCATAATAATACGCTCATCATATGCATTGAAATATTTTATATTTATAAGACTTGACCTCGAGATTGTGAAAGAAGTGTGCAGATAAAAACTGCCTTCATCACTCCTCTGTCATAGGTATTGGAATGTAATGAGGGACATAACAAATGATGAACATACATGCACTAATACCTCATCGGTCACACCGCCAAACCGACCTAAAACCGATTGTGGTCGTAGTATAGGGGATAGAGGAGTTCTTTGGTCGGTCTTTTGTCGGTCTGAGATCGTCTTGCTGGTGCGACTGAGTCATAAATACAATACAATATACAATATTAGATAGCTTAGACAGATACCGAAATGTGATTGGTCGAGAGCTCGTCACGCATCCTGGCCGGTCACTTTCCAGTGTTATATTAACCAGCTGGTGAAATGAATATATTTGCAATCAATGCATGTCTCCCTCTTGAGGACTGTATGTCACCAATAACACAAATTACACCAATACGGAGGGTCAAAACTAAATTCTTCAATATACAATATGAATATCCAAAATGTCATTTCGCCCCTGCATTCTCGATATGAGCAAGATTATGTTGCAAAGTTTTATGATTTCATGAAGACTTATTATGGATCATGTTTTTAAGAGCATTATTAAAGTAGTGCATCCTCCATACCCATATACTTGACACATATAATCTCCAGAAAAATGTTAACACGATCCCAAAAACTTTCAAGAATTCCCTTTAAAGGTACTATGTCCCTTTTGCATCCAACCTCAAATTCTGTAGAACTTTGCAGGAATTATGAATATGTCATGTATTTCCTATCTGTGACATTTAAACGTTAGCAGTGTCCTAATATTCAAATTATGCAAGGAAACCCGTTTACTTGCTAGACTTCACTGTCAGACACTATTGAGTGACTGACTGGCTCTTTTTCTTCTTTGGTAATAACATACATACAATGAGCTGTAAAGGGTACATGAGCATTTGTCTTCATCAATAACCCTCTTCATGTAATGGCCAAAATTAAACTGATTGAATCTTTGCGCAGCATAAAACGTACGACCATTCGTTACAATGGTCTGAAAATCAAGTCTATTACTTATTGACTCTATAGCTCCTAAGTCGATTTGACAACTATATAATAGTCGTTATTTTCCCACTTGAAGACAATTTCAAGCCCCGCCTTTTTTAGGGAAGTTCTAAATTAATATATTTCAGATGCCGTTGGAATTTAACCTTTTCATTTTTTGGGCCTGCAAATGGGACATAGTACCTTTAAGTGCCATTACACATGTCCAGATTACGTAATACGTCATTATTATCATTATAGTTAGATGGACGTTTCTAAAGGAGACAGACGAGGCTATTGACATTGCCCATGTTTGATTTTTCGAAAGCCTTTGCCATCACGTCTGTCGCTTTAGTCTCCTGTTTATCTATGACGGGGTTGAGGGCATCCATCTATAGTGGGTCCATGATGGAAGTAAACTATAGACAAGGCTCCGAAAATCCTTCGAAAGATTTTTCTTATTTTTGTGTTCATTTTATTAAAAGAAAACGTGAGAATCGCATATTTACAAGATTCGCTATTAAATGAAAAAAATACCAAATACCAAATACCCCCAAAAATGCAATAATGAATATAAAAATAAAAACGTCAGACAAAATAGAAGGAGGGTGTATAAACAGAATTACAAGGCAGCAATATATTTACAGCTACATAATTATGTATAAGAGGAGAAATACCCCGATGGCAAAAGCCACGCCACAAGCCGACCAAGTGCCCGAAGTCGTGTCTTAACTTCGTCGAAACTCCCTCGAAATTTCCCTCGAAACTCACTCGAAACTTCCTCGAAACTCCGAGTCCCTCAACCTTGTTTATGATTTTCGTCACTCGCCATATTTAGGCCTGTTTGCATGTCGACTTCGTGTAAACTCATTTTATCTGTTTATATTATCCTTAAGATGGCGGTCTTCACTTGGTTCGTTCAAGCTCATTGAAACAGTCGATCATCTGGGCTCGAATTTTGTCTCTCAAGTCATGGGCGTCATCTAGAAGCAGCCCCTTCGTTGAGACGGGCGGTAGAACGAAGCCTGTGTATTCACCTAGGGTTAAACAAAACAAAAAATTAACCAATACTTTGTTTTCGAACGACGTAATGATAATTTAGTGTATAATGACTTTGTTCGAGCATGTTGAAACGGTTGATTCTTTGAGTACGATTTATTTTTCAGGGCGTCTTTAAGGGTCGGCCCTCTCTCGTTGATACATACGGTATGGGACGACCCCCATGTATTTATCTGTGTGGGTTCCAAACAAACACATTAATCTTCTTATCACATCCAGAACTTACACAGATTAGTTAGAAAAAGGTGTGTGTCTACCAAGGCTGGAACTCCCAAATATCACGGAGAATAGAATTGTATTGGGAAAAACTTGTCAAATCAGTGCGAGTATGCTCGAACTAGTATGAGCATTATATTATTGGTTATCTCTCGTTCAATCATTGTCCACAGTAACGCAAACATTCAGCAATCATGGAAAGTCTAGGTTGAGCGACTGACACATTATTTTGATCAAACTCTTCACACACACAAAACTCCCACCATTAAAACAAGGTTGTTGTGATGATTTACTGGTTATTTTTTGTAATCGTATGTGAATGGTTTGGTTCTAGGACAATTACCCCCTGGGCAATCACCCCCCGGAAAATTACCCCCCGGAAAACTACCCCCAAAGGACAATTACCCCCTGGAATATTACCCCCCGGAGAATCACCCCCCGAGGACAACTACCCCCCAAGGACAATTACCCCCCGGAATATTACCCCCGGAGAATCACCCCCCGAGGACAACTACCCCCCAAGGACAATTACCCCCCGGAAAATTACCCCCCGAGGACAATTACCCCCCGAGGACAACTACCCCCCGGAGGACAATTACCCCCTAGGACAATTACCCCCCGAGGACAATTACATCCTAGGACAATTACCCCCCGAGGACAATTACCCCCTAGGACAATTACCCCCCGAGGACAATTACCCCCCGAAGACAACTACCCCCCCCCCGATGATAATTCCCCCCCGATGATAATTACCCCCCGATGATAATTACCCCCCGAGGACAATTCTCCCCGAAGACAATTACCCCCCGAGGACAATTACCCCCCTGGACAATCAGGATTCAATAGCAAAATATGATCTGACACATTGAGAGATGGCTACGAGCCCATAAGATCCCCTGCATGAACCCATATTCTTTCAAATACTATAGCACGTTGTCTTCCTCATTACTACACATTTCCCTTTTATTATAATTTATGCAACGCCAGTGCGGTTGCAAATTTGCACGAAGAATGTAAGTTTTAGGTAATTGTCCAGCGCTTTTCAAAATGCATAGAAATACATTTGTCTGGAGCAGCGTTATTTTAACTTTTTGTTAGTCACGGTACCCTCTTAAGAAATGAAAATTTTCTCCCAAATCCCAAAGTCTTTACAGACTATTAATTTTGACTCTGGCTCTCGTCAAGTGCTATACAAACACGTATGGGCACATTTAAGAATAAAAAAGAGAAGACATTTTCAAACTGGTAACAAAATAGTTTGTAATCCACACACTAGAAACTATTTAAAGTACTGTATGCGGGCACCTTGCCGCCGAATGTACATAAATAAAAAGTGATATATTCGGTCATGACCTTGATGCACGAATATGAGGATATTCGGGCCTCTCGTTGCCCTTATTTGCCTTGCTGTCAAAATATTGTCAGCGAGCGAGGAAGGAAGACACTTTAGTATCTTCAACATTTTATTTTCTCATTTAATTACATATTTTAACCGTTTCTGGTATTTGATGTTTTTTTTACAAAATCAACGTTTTCCAAATCATTCTCTTGCGGCACCCCGGTTGAAAAACGCTGTGCTGGAGTTACAAAATCAAACGAGATGAATTACCAGAGAGCGGAAATTTATTTTCTTTTGACATGGCACCGTACATATAACTTGAAGGCAATTTCTATTTCAAAATAATTTAACGTACACGAAAACATATTATACTTCAGCATGACAACAGATATTAATAGATAAATAGAAATAGAACGTGAAGAAAACCTTAATTATGGATCATGGCATGGATGAGGGCCCAGTATACATACAAAGACAAATACACGATCAGCTGATTAAAAAAGTTACAGAGGATGCATAAAGGAAATCTTACATCCTAATTTCTTTGTTGTGCCATTGATGATGAGAGAGGCTGTAATGCGTACTCATCTGCGCGCAATGTATTGTTCAATTTCTAAGAAATGTAATTCCTGTTCTTTACTCGGTAGCAAAACTACAGGGGAATTGGGCAATCTCCACCCACCCCCCCCCCCCCCATATCGAATTGAATAATTTGAAAAGACTGAAATGAACTTCATAACAAAGAAAATGAAGGTTTATGCAATTTTCTGTAAATAGCAATTTGGAGAGAAGCTTGCGTTATACGTCACAGTGTTATAAATTCCTCGGGGGGTGAATGTCATTGGGGGTAGTTGTCCTCCGGGGGTAGTTTTCCTGGGGGATCGTTGTCCCCGAGGGTAATAATAATAATAATAATAATAATAACGTTTTATTTACCCAGGGTAGCCACTTCAGTTATGAAACTGCTCTTCCAGCGGGCCCTGCAAAACATACTGTTATTACTACCCTTCTCTAATCTAATAGGCTGAGCGCCTAGCTAGAAGGCAGAAGGTCCCATTGTTATAACCACTGAGCCACCATGCCCAGTAGTGTCCATGGGGGGTAATTGTCCTCGGGGGTAGTTGTCCTCGGGGGGTAGTTGTCCTTGGGGGTAATTGTCCTCGAGGGGTAATTGTCCTCGGGGGTAGTTGTCCTCGGGGGGTAATTGTCCTCGGGGGTAGTTGTCCTCGGGGGGTAATTCTCCGGGGGGTAATTTTCCGGGGGGTAATTGTCCTTGGGGGGTAATTGTCCTCGGGGGGTAATTCTCCGGGGGGTAATTTTCCGGGGGGTAATTGTCCTTGGGGGGTAATTGTCCTTGGGGGTGATTCTCCGGGGGGTAATTTTCCGGGGGGTAATTGCCCTACGGGGGTAGTTTTCCGGGGGGTAATTTTCCGGGGGGTGATTGCCCAGGGGGTAATTGTCCTGATACGGAATGGTTTCTACCTAGACCTAGTCATATTGAGTCGAGCAATATGAAATAATTAGTCCAATACTAATCGAGCAAATCTGCATTTAACCATTTATTCTGAATACACACGATCGCAAGCATTTTCAAGAAATCACCTCAAGGGCAATTTTATTATAATAATATGTCTTGTTTTACTAAGGGTAGCCTCATCAGTATACATACTGTTCTCCCTAAGGGCCCTGCAATCATATCATCACCCCGACTTTAGCCGAGCTACCATGAAAAGGTGCTCAAGCAGTCTTCCTACCGGGTACCCATTTACCTCACCTGGGTGGAGCACGGCAAATGTAGATTAATGCCTTGCCAAAGGACATTAGTGCAGCGGCGGGACTCGAACCAGGAACCATGCGATCCACAGTCCGTTGACGTATCCAATAGACCACAAAACCTCTACTTATACCCTACTGTATGTCCCCAAAAAAACTTGTTCGTCGTAATACATCGTTTTAATATGGTTGCACATTTCAAAAGGTGGTTAACTTGAATGATATTGTCTAAGGTTCATTTTTCGAAAGTCTTTCCGATCGTATGTTTTTTAGTGAAAGTTGTGTTTACCTGTAACGAATTTATGCTCCTTGAAATCAAGCAGATGTTTCTGTGATGAGAATACAATTGGAACAATTGGCACCTGAAATAAAAAGGTAGTAAATACGGTTACCTTAAAGGTAAAGACCAGTAATGGTCATGCGATTGCATTGTGAAAGAAACGTTGTGGAATCGATAAGAAAAGGTCGATCATCTAGCATCTAGCATCTGCAAGGTTCTGGAATCATCAAAATGATAAGAAATTTGGCTCATTCTTCGTAAAGTTACAAGCACTATACACAGAAAGATGTATATGGGACTACCCTATCTCTCTCACCAGACCATGAGAGAAATAAATTTACCAAATATATGAATTAGTAGGCGGTTTCCCGGCAAATTTTTTATCATCATGTATTAGTCAAAACATATTCTTTCACATGATTGGTAATGAGAGCTTCCATTTCATTTTTTGAAATTGGGGCGTTGCCAATACTGGTCTTTACCTTTAATCGTTTGCCCTCTTTAATTTGAAATAAAGAAGCGTATTTTATTGCAGGTACTTAAATAGGGCAGCCAAAAGAAAAACCGAACTACGATACTTCCAGTAATTCAGAGCAAATTTCACCTATACCAGGAGATGGTGAATCTTTAGAACATTATTATACCCAACACAGATATAACATTGTACGAATTGTTCAAGACGCAGTTTCGTTGATACTGGACAAATTTTAACTCCTACATGTACCTTGCTTCACAAAATGCTCCCTAAAACAAAAAATATTATTATTCCGAATTGTAGACCTTTCCACCGAACTCCATTTTATTATTTTCCTGCAGATGAATACTATTTAAAGATTAAGATTTATACCCGATGATAATAGAATAGATGTCGATAATTATCAAATAATCATGGATGATGGTATAGTACCTGTGCTAGAATGGCAAGATTGAAGGCTCCCCGTTTAAACGGGAGCATGGGTTCCGAGCTCTCCGTCTTACCCGATGCTTCCTTAATCAATTTTCTAGTCCCCTCTGGGAATATCAGTACTCGGTACTAGTGGAGAAGAAAAGAGGCATGAAAGACATATGAGAACAAAATCAAAAGGATATTTACCACGAATCCGAAAGAACAATGAAAACAGTGTATGGATAATTCAGGAAGAAACCAAAACCTAAATCTGTACCCACGGTATCACTATCCCCAATCTTCAAGCAAAAGCTTCAATGCTAGTGACAAAGGAGCAGTGAGATATAGAATTAGGGTTCTATGATCTGTTGATCACTTTACGGAAAGACCAGTGGGTGTATGAACGATGTTACAGAGGAGAGATGGAATATAGAACCAATGGTGCATTTGGGTTGTAGAGAAATTGAAGATTAATGCCAGTAGTAAGTTAACATACGCCTTTAGTCTGGATGATCTCCACGGCCTGGCTGAGGGCGTCTTTGGCACTGCGGTTGTTGGACCTGTCCACAAAGATGGTCCCGGACAAGATGGCGGCCAGGCCAAACGGCCCTGCGTACTTGAGCATTTTCTTCATGAGAATCACGCACCGCGGTGGCCAAAGCTCCATTAATCCTGCATAGAGAAGACGCATACAATGTTAATTGACAGATTATTGCTATTTGGTGAGGAAGAGATAGAGTAATAGAGAGAGAGAGAGACAGACAGAGCGAGAAAGAGTGAGAGAGAAGCTAGGTGTAATAGCGCGAGGGACTTTGGGTGTGTGGGTGAGGGAGAGAGAGAGGGATGGGGGTATGTGTGTCGCATGGTGGTGGTGGGGGGGGGGGGGGGGTATTTGTTTTATGTTACAACTGATCTCATTTTTTTTTTCATCAATTGTACAATCTATGTAATGAAAATGTTTTGAATTCATTCATGTTAAGGAAAAACAACTGTATTTTATTTCTAAAATTAATTTGTATTGTTTGGAATCAATTGAAAAAATTATCGAAGTCCCGATCGGGTTGGATTCTGTGGAGGATAAATCTTGTATTGGTCTGGATTTTAAGTACTCAATATTGAGAAATAAATTGTTTAATAGACCTTTCGATTTCTGTGTGTGATTGGTAATCCCCTATAATAAACTAGACATAAAATACCGCAAATACAACAAAATTAAATATGAATATGTCCACCTCTGAATATGACGTCACGGAAATTATAATTATACGATGTTTAAGAAACATTGCCATTTGATGGCAACGTGCTTTTGTGATATATTTTTTAATAATTTGAATATAAAGTATGTAAGACATAATATATTACCTATGCAATCGAGAGAGCTTTGATGATTACAGACGATGACAAATGGACCTTCAGGATATCGTTCCATTCCTATTATCTTCGCGGTAACACCGAACAGAGGACTCTGGACCCGTTGAACCAACAATTGCGGCATTCTGTAGCAAGAGATGGAAAAATGAAGAGTATTTGTTAGCGGAAAGTGAAAAAGTGAATTAATGTTATCCACAGTACCGTCCCTATTAAAGATGCAGTTGAGTTCTGGTCATGCGATTGCATTGTGAAAGAAACGGTGTGGAATCGACCAGAAAAGGTTGATCATCTAGCATATAAGAATTTGTGTGTATTGCAAGGTTCTGGAATCATCAAAATGATAAGAAATTTGGCCAAGTCTTGGTATTAAAAGTTACAAACACTGTACACAGAAAGATTTATATGGGACTACACGAACACATGGGGTAAAAATCATACCCGGATTTTTACGATGTTACATCAACTTACATGACATATTTAGAATATGAAGGCATTTAAAGAGCCATGCTTTTCAGGGAACATGACTTGTCTTATCTGATGTTCTTCCACACTTGCATAATAAGAATGATAACGCTCACAAATTATTTTTCACCTCTTCCCAGAACTCAACCTTCTCTTTAAATGTATACTTTATTATGTTTCGCTATGCCAAAGGTTGGTGCTGTATCTGTATAAACTTTAAATCAGTCTGCCCTGTGCATGATATTCCAAATTTCCAATGTATATGTCCTCGAAAGTATAGCCAAAGTTTAGACATTTTTTAACGTCTCGTGTGATATCGACTAATCTGCTTGATAAAAACGCTTTTGGCATGTTTGTCTACCTTTTTTAGTGTTACATTTACACGTCTTCTAGAAGTGTGATGACCCCGTTATATTGTGCCTCCCTCTTTACCTTACTCGAGCAAGGCCAAAACAATAAAGATAATAAACACTATTTCTCCAGGTAGTCGGAATCGAATAGTTAATATTTTACCAAACTGTAAAGGGATCGCTTGCATACCTAGGTTGCCAGCATTTGCAATGATAATTACGAATTCAGTTCCCCTTCTAAATATTGTCGTTAACGAAACATTCATGTAAACTTCAGACATGTAAGGGCGTGTTTATACTTTTTCTGGCCAGAATCGGGCATCTGTTACGCGTTTAGTTTAAAACACGGTTGCGTCCATGCGCACTATTGTAGAATCACCGAAAAACGGCGATCACGATCGCCGATCGTAAACTCACAAAAAGATGCGTTTACAATTTGTAAACGCGTTTAAATGGGTTCAACGCACTGACCTCTAGTGGGTCTACGTAGCATGCACAGTGAAGGTTTGCGAATCCAGCTGGAAGACCAATTAAGGCCACCCAAGGAGAATTGCCTGGAGGAGCCAGAGAAGTGAGCATAAACAGTACACCGTGGAACTGCGATTACGATGAGCGTTACAAATCGCTCATTCTGCCTTCAAAATGTAAGCTTAAACGCACCCTTAGATACCTCTGTTGTTAAACACAAGGAGAAATGGGATGAGAGAATAAGCACATGTAGCCTACAGAACAGTAATGTTGTGCAATCAGAGTGTGTGTACTAGGCGGGACAAAGGTTTCTATTTGCTAATATCAAAGGAACCGCATGTGACCCGTATAGTCTGCGTAACATGACTCTTCTACGTTTTACTTCCATATAATGACAACGTCGGTAATAAAAATGAATGCGTGTCACACAGACAACACGAAGATTTCCAAAATAAATTGTTCTGTGTATTAATTTTGGTTAAATGATGCTACTGCACGTTAATAAGCAATTAAAAGCACCTTTCTCGTTATTGAGTAGATGTAGTTCGCTCGATGAGACTAGAGCCCCCCCCCCCCCCCCTCCACAACAAAAATGCTACGAAACTGATCTCCTCCCTAGCACCCACCCCTCATCCACCCCCCCCCCCTATGTAGCGACGCCCCTGGCCTTTAGAGAGTACGTACCTGGTAGCCTTGGGATTGCAAGCGTTGAAGAGCATGAAAGGTATAGAAATGAAGCCGAAAAGGAAATACATTCCATCAAAAGCGTGGTATTTGAGTTTGAACCGAATCCTGCGGCTGCTAAGTACGACCAAGGTACATAATACGAATACAATGCTCCATAAAATAAGGTTCGATGGTGATGAATCGGTTCCAGGACCTGGTTCAAGAGTCTTGTCTCCTTCCATGTCTTCTGTGTTCCAGGCCATGGTCGACGGTTACGGTCTCGAGATCATAGATGACGAAGAGTAATATATCAGTGGTCCTTTGCAGTGACTATGCTCATAAACCTTCTTCAGTTTAGCCTCAAACACAGTAAATTCGCCTCGATAAGTTGGTATTATGGCTGAAGTGAATCCTATAAAATATTTAGACATTTGACATGACCCGTGATATATACAGTCACTTTGTACCGGCATTAATGGGATATTGCTTTATGTACCACCCAAAAAAAGATAATGGTAATAGATAGCAGTAACTGTCATGACTGAAAATGTGTTCCGTTTTCTTGCACCTCGTTTCCTTGTCCTGCGTTTCTTAATCAGAACAAAAACAAAAGCGTAAAAATCGTGATAATCGAAGGGATGTTCATGCTCTCGTACAGAAATCAACGCCTTTTCCTGTTGTGAAGAATGATTTACGCGTTATCACTGCGGAAAATGAAACCAAGAAGTAAAAACAAGAATGATTAAAAAACAGCAAAAAAGTATTGCCTAATGCCTTAGATTCACGTGATCTTGGTGTTTAGTCCGAGGCCAACCTAATCATTAAAATTTTATGGAATATCTCGTAATGTCGGTCGACAAATGTCGCTATATTGAAGAACATGTATTTTGACTTTCTCTTGTATGCTGAACTACAAAGGAGTCCTGAATAGATGGCTTATTACAAAATACATGTTCATAGAGTTGTAAAAACCGTAACGAATCGTCTGCCAAAACAACCAACAATGATATCGTATCCCAATTAGCTATGGCCGTATCTCGTAGGTCTCAAAATGTTCAGTTTAGACACGTCAGATCCATGCCCAAGTCTCTCACAGTGAAGATTTTAATTTTCTGATGAGAAGAGTACCTAATAGATAATCAACTAACATATAAAGGTGAAGACTATTAACGAAAATTTCAAATGTTTGGTGATTTATTCCTCTTCCCTGGCCGCCGCCTCTCCATTTGCGTGCACAGTTCAGTCTGACCAAAGTACATGGGTGGGCCGAACCCCCATCGTCTGAAGTTCTCAATTGTTATGTTGGGTTGAAAGACTCATTAACTTATCAAAAGTTCAGTCACTGATTAGGTAAATACAGATAACTCTAATTAAGGAGAATTGTGTTGATTCGTACAGGGACAAGGCTTGAAACTGGAGAGCAAATGTTCTAATCACAAAATCAACACGAGCTACAAATCGGTTTAAATCTTGTATTATAATAGGTGCCACTAATCGATTTTTTTTATTTGTTTTTAATGTCCTGCAGTCAGCAATTTTTGGTTCTTTAAAACTTTCAAATTGACTAGGGAACGATATTAACTCCATGAATATTCTACCCTATTTTATTTTCGGAATTACGAACCTTATTCATTTTCGGAATTACGAACCCTGTTTCATTTTCGGAATTACGAACCCTGTTTCATTTTCGGAATTACGAACCCTTTTTCATTTTCGGAATTACGAACCCTGTTTCATTTTCGGAATTACGAACCCTATTTTATTTTCGGAATTACGAACCCTGTTTCATTTTCTATATTACGAACCCTGTTTCATATTCAAAATTACGAGCCCTCTTTAATTTTCGGAATTACGAAGCTTCGGAATTATGAAACCTATTTCATTTTTAGAAATGCGAACCTTCGACATAACGAACTTTCGGAGTAACGAGCCTTCAGAATTACGAACTTTTAGAATTACGGACCTTCTGAATTTTCGGAAAAACGACATGTAACCACCTAGGGTTAAACAAACAAACACAAATTAATTTTTAATAAAATCGTTCTTATATTTCGACCGAAGTCATGCTAATGAATGTGATTATAATATCAATATTCCCTTCTTGAAAAGTACATATTAACATAAGTCCCGTTCAAAGAGCCGTGGAAGACTAGTTATTACCCCGGTTTTGCTGCGGCAACTATTAACATAATTATTATAACAGCACATTTTAAGGAGTTTTCTTACCAGGCCCATACATATTCTACATCTGGTCGAGCGTACTGTGGAGAATGTAGATTTTCTCACCAAAGACCGTTTCACGTTATTACCAAATATGACATTTTAGGTGATTAATTCCTTCTCATTTATAAGTCCCTCCACTCCACATGCATGCAGAGTATCTGTTCTTCTAGTCCAAAGTAATATGCATGGCAAGGATGCTAATATATCAGTGATACAATTTGACAGTTTATCACAAGTTCAAAAATTAGTAAAAATAAATAGCATTAATTACATAGGTGCAGATTAGGCGGGGTTCGTCAAAGACTTGAAGCACGAGAGAAAGCAAATGTTGTTATCACAAAGTCAACATGAGCAACACTTTGTTCAATTTCAGGCCTTTATTGTTTAAACACCCAAAGTTTCTTGCTAACTGACAGGCGCTCTACAAATGTGGTCCTACATGTAATGTCTAGGGTTGAAAATAGGAAATGGCAATTGATCACCTTTCATTATTCCACGTATTGCCTTATTTTTTTTATGAATAAACACATTTTCTCAATAGTTCTTGTTGAATCACTTCGAAAAGTTTGGAATGTAGTCTGGCCAATTTATGGGGGTAAAAATAAACACCAACCCAACAAAAAGCTTTTTCAACGGCTTCCGGTGAGTGTTTGGCATCAGAAACAACAAACTAAAAATACATGTATAAGAAAATCGGACCGTCGGAAAGTGGTTGTTTTCAAAATGGCGTCCAAGATTGCCGCCAATACCATAAAATAGTCATAAATCATGATATATCGATCTCGGATATGTAATTTTGGTGTTTAAACCTAGGTTATATTTATAGTGGTCGAAAATCCATTCATACAACTTACAATGCATCGGTTATGGCCACCAGAAAACCTGGAAATCCAAGATGGCGTCCAAAATGGCCGCCAGTCTCCTAAAAAATGGTGCCTAGTGTAGTGCAGATGTGAATGGAATAGGCTTGTTAGTACAGTGTAAAAATGAATGAAGTTCAGTGAAGAACCGCGTGCCTGAACCGATGTGCACACTTTGTTTTAAATGTTATGTTATTTTTCTTAACCTTTTACTGGTTCAGATTAAGTATTTTGTAAAAGGGAGTGGGTACAGACTACCGTTCAGAAAAAATCTCTAACATGCAAAAACACAAACAATGAACAATTATTATGATAACCCTTTTTTTTAATCGGGTACCTTCTCGGTTTTAAATTGAAAGGCAGCGCAAGAACATAATTAGAGAGCACTTCTTCATTTTCCTATTTTATCTTTGTGCTTAATATTTTGATTATTTGTTTATTTATTTATTTATTTGTTTATTTTTGAAAATTATCCATTCCTCTATTTATCATCCATTTATCATTATTATTATTATTTTTAATATAATTATTACTATTGTTATTATTTTCATCATCATCATCTTCATTAACATAATTTTAATCATACATTGCAATGTGTTAGGGTCTGTGTGTCATAGGTACTTTATGTATGCAGATTGAGTTTAAAGCGATACATGCACCGTTTGTATCTTCCTTAAAGGGCAATCCAACCCTTATGATAAGTTGATTTGGACAAAAGCAGAACAATAACAGAAATAGAATGGCAAAAGTTAGGAAGTTATGAATGTTTGAAATATGAGATCACTAAGTCTATGCGAATTTTAAATTAGTAGTTTGGCCAGTGGATTGTGACGTGGATAACTCTCCCATTTGCTGTGTACAAAAATATCACTAATATCTTGTTTTCTCGTAAGTTCCTTCTCCCTTGGGGTGCTACTCAAAATATATTATAGATTAATATAGAGGTCCTCTAAAAAGAATAGACTCGATTTTTTTTTTTAAATTACATTTTAGACATTTTATATGTTAGAACAGATGGGAAAGTATTCCAGCATCACATTGACATTACCACTTCAGCCAATTTGAAGTGCCCATGGCATACGTATAGTGATTACAATTTTTTTTTAAATCATTACTTTCTTATATTTAGTCAGATTTAATTGATACTTTCATCAGTTTGCTTCTCTGATATGTCTGCTTTCTTTCAGAGTAGTTGTCTATTTGGGTTGGATTTCCGCCACTTCCGCCACAGATAGTCAATGACGTCATGACAGTTTAACTGTTTATCATATATTGAACAATAATTATATGAACATTTATTATCCCATGTATAGAAAATACCCTTCAAGCACACCAAGACAAAGGGGAAGGTCAAGAGGTTACGTAACTCGCGTAGTGTTTCAAGGCCTCCGATGAAAAGAAAACTTGATGCCAGGAAAGTCGAACAGGACTCAGCAGCCAAGGGGACTGTCATGACCAAGCACATGAATAAGGTCTTGAGGTGAGGAAACACGGATAAACCCATTGAATCCTGGAACCTGTGGTTTATGTATTAAGTCTATGGGAATGAGAGAAATTCAGGAGTCAACCGGTTTAAATGGGGGTACATGTACGGTCTTGGATGATACTTGCCATTTATAAAGCGCCTTTTTCCACTGGATACAAAGTGTCTTTTAGATGCCCTCTATGAGTCAGTGCTACAATTAAAATATATATCTGCAAGTTACCAAGCAGTGACATGAATAAGGTCTTGAGGTGAGGAGACACGGATGCGAATTTATGGGGGTACTACATGTAGAGTTGGGCTAACTCGGTCCCGGGGACAACTCGGCCCGTTGCGAATACCGGGCCGAGTTGTCCCGGTATGATTGAATTTTGTATGAAATCTTTTAGGGTTAGGCCTAGGTCTTAGGGTTAACGTTTAGGGTTAGGGTTAGGGTTAGGGTTAGGGTAGGGTTTAGCATAAGGGTTAGGGTTAAAGTTAGGGTATGATGGAACAACTCAGCCCTGTATTTACAGCAGGCCGAGTTTTCCCCTAATCCGAGTTGGCCCGGATCCTCCCATGAATGTTCTTGGATAATATGATAAAACTTGCCATTTATATAGCGCCTTTTTTCCACTGGATACAAAGTGTCTCTTAGATGCATCTATAAGTCGGTGCTAGGATTAAAATATATGCAAGTTACCAAGCAGTGACATTGTTAACATTATTGTGGTATTCAAATGACAGAGAAATTTAGGTACATTTTCACAGTTGTTTAATACTTTGTCCATCATTTCTGATGAACATGAAAAAATGAAAGTTTTTGAATAGGCCGGAGGTTGGGGACATATCCATACTGTTCTCACCCTCACCTGCCTATCTGGATCCGTCACTGCACTTTATAATAGTTATTTTTGTATTCTTTTGAAATAGGTCTTTTTGGGAATCGAGCATTTCAAATACTTTCAGATTTGTGTATTCATTTGTATCGAGTTGTATAGATAGTTTTTCATAACACTACAGTCTATTGGGGAAAACGAGTATGGTAAAACCAGTCACTCAAAGATTTTCAATTTTTTGAGGCACTTCTTGATCATTTTGATGCACAATTTTTTAGGGCTTCAATATTACACCACAAGCACAGACACTGATAACACTTAGGGCCGTGCATCTCAGATTTAAAATTGTTAAATGATGCCTCTAAATCTTGTCTTCTTCTCTTTCTTTTTTTCAGGCAAAATCCACGAGCTAATGTCGTCCTGTCTTCAAAGAAGAAACGAAAGTTAATGAAAGGCCGAATGATAGCAGATCGGGAGGCTAATGTCATGTTAGGTTAGTTTCATAATTTAGTTTGCAGACGGCTCCTTCATTGGTATAACCCTTTTTTGAGATATGCTTAAATGTAAATCTATGAAAAGTGCCTTTCTGAGGTTGTCTGCTCTTTGAAAACCGAGTTAGGTATTACTCTTGCACTCCCTTTGGCAACAAAATAAAATAATTACTTTTGTTGGCTGGAGGAAAACTTTAATTGATTAACACACTTGAAAGTATAAAATGCTTGAACAAATTTTTTTTTTTTTTAAGAAATGGGAAATTTAAAACTATTACAATTATGAGGTTGGCACTCGAAATGATGTACAAATGTACATATATAATTTATGAGCACATCCGACCCTATGAGCATTGAAATAGAGGATAGTACTAAACTCAGGTTGAATAGATAAAAGTCAGTGGCGCTGTAGGGTGAACTAAATGTCAGTTGCAGCCGTCATTTGATATTGATGAAGATAATGCAAATGTCATCAACTCTGCAATATGTAAGCATTCTCCATGTCAGTTTATACTTTCCTTTCTCATTTTTCTCTTTGTTTATATCATGCTTTTCTTTTCTTTTCATAAACAGTTGAAGTAGAGACAAAACCGAGTAAGAAGCCATCGCAGAAAACCAAATCCAAGAAGTCTTCTCCAGATGATGAAGATGTGGAGACGATGGAGACATGAAGCCCCTTCTGTTTTCCGGAGAAAGAGGGATTTTCAGAGACTGTCTATATTACAATGCCAAAAGAATGTCTAAAAAGGCCTTCGATACTATCAAGAATCGGATTTAACCATGGACCTTGACGTCGTTCGACCTTTTACAACTTGATGAGGATTGGAATGCAACAGCATCTCAAGAGTTCAGAAAAACAATTGTTTGTTTATATTCAGTCAAACCTGTCTGTAAAGGCCACTCAAGGAAAACATGGAGAGAGACCACTGTAAACGTGTGGCCCTTCTAGACAGGTTATGCGTTACACATTTCTTTCTCAAGGGAGACAAATGAATGGCCATTATTGTCTGGTGGCCTTTATAGACAGTTGGCCACTTGGACAGATTTGACTTTATCTTTTATCCATTTTCTTGTTATTATATGAACAATAGATCATATATTTGTTGGAAAGTTGTACATTTGATCTCAATACAAATACCTTTACCTCCAAACTTTTCAGGCTGTAGTTGAAGAGCTGAAAATTTCGGATGTAAATTTTTGTTTTGAAATTTCAAACAAAATCATACTTCTTGTCATGCATGTGCAGTCAAAATCATGATGAATAATAATTTTTAGTATCATTTTACCGATTGACCCCTTTTTGCTAGCGATGAAGTCATCCTTGATAGAATGATATAAATGTAACAAAATAAAGATAGGAAATTAAACATCTAATTTTTAGTTTAATATGGTCTTATATTCACAGGATTTGGTCCAGTACAGATTTCACAAATACATAATGTTTCCCCGAAAAATGATACATTTTTGTTTTCTTTTAGTTTTGTGTCTCAATGTCTCAATGTGTAATTTAATAAATAGACACCTAGTTTTTTCGTTTAACTTTTAACAAGTATGTTTTTAATGCATGTAATTATCCCTGTGTTTTTTTCTCTCACTCATGATTGATTTCATCATAATAAAGTATTAAACATACAAACAATCCTGTCATTCCTGTGTATTGTGTCAGCATCTACATCGCACCCCAATGAGTATAATTTTAAGTAGCTCACATGAAAGTTGGGTAGATATTAAAGACACATAGAAGTCAGCTCTCATGGGGAATTTGACACCGCTCGGGTGTTTACCCAATCACCAGGGTTAGCCTTCAGTTTTATGACCATTAGACCTTATGTAATGCTCTGCTTTCCCTCACCCGAAGATTCTCCAAGCATGGACCTACTTGCTCCGAGAGACTAGGGGAGAATTTTTGATTGGCCTACGGGTTTGCTGTGTGCAGATTTGTACTCCTATTAATGGTATGTCCACCAAGTCTGGTGTCAGCAAATTATGACCTTCTGCACATGGAAACTGATGAACAAATTTTGGAGTCACTGTCGTGGGTCCATATCCCACCGCTGCCACCATTTTCGTAATGTAATCAAATTTAACGCATAAATCATTGTTAGTGCCTCGTTACAATTTGTTTTTAGTTCACCCGTTATGAATAATTTGTATTTTGATTGTCAGAATGCGAATTGCATACATTGATTGTTGCTAGGTAGGACAAAATATTATGGCAATTCGCATTCTGACTATTAAAAAAATTATTCATAACAGGTGAATTATAAAATGTGTAACAAGACGCTTAACCTAATTAGTAAACCAACTGAGCCTGAAACAAAGAACACGAGTGGCACGGCGCTACCGTAAACGAAGCAGCAGTTACATTATGACGAAAAGCCCCATTATAAAAAAAGCCGCCAAACTTTAAGGCCAGGTATGAACCCCCACCTTTGTTCACAGAAATAGTCATCTAATTTATTGACATCATCATCATCACCAATAATTTATTGTTCAATACCAACTTATTCATCGTGTACAGATCACCACAATTCTGCACAGGCGCGCCGGAAGCAATTTGGGATTTGCGGGGGGGGGGGGGGGGGCAAACATTCCAGGGGGCTCACCTTCCAGGGGCAGTGACGTAACGAGCAAAAACGTTTGGAGGGGGGGGGCAGAAAAAAAAATCTGCATCACCACCACTCTTACACTTTACATGCTTGCAAGAATCCTTAATGCCCGCGACACACTGTCCCGAAGTTGACTTCCGGGGGTTTTAGGTATTTAATAACGGTCAGATGAACATACAGGGGACCGTTTTAGGGTCCTTGGTGGGGTCCGGGGGCGGAGCCCCCGTAAGCTATGGGGTTTTAGGCATTTAATTACGGTCAGATGAGCATCCAGGGCCCCGCCTTAGGGCCCTTAATTGGTGGGTTACATGGGGCAGAGTCCCCGGAAGCTCAGGGGTTTTAGTTATTTAATAACGGTCAGGTTAGCATACAGGGGACCGCCTTAGGGCCCCTTGGTGGGGTCCGGGGGCAGAGCCCCCGTAAGCTCTGGGGTTTTAGGTATTTAATAACGGTCAGATGAGCATACAGGGGACCGCCTTAGGGCCCTTGGTGGGGTCCGGGGGCAGAGCCCCCGTAAGCTCTGGGGTTTTAGGTATTTAATAACGGTCAGATGAGCATACAGGGGACCGTATTAGGGCCCTTGGTGGGGGCCGGGGGCAGAGCCCCCGTAAGCTCTGGGGTTTTAGGTATTTAATAACGGTCAGATGAGCATACAGGGGACCGTCTTAGGGCCCTTGGTGGGGTCCGGGGGCAGAGCCCCCGTAAGCTCTGGGGTTTTCGGCATTTAATTACGGTCAGATGAGCATATTTTGATACCTCATTTGTGACATTGGCAGGTCACCTATTTTTTCTCTCTCTCTTTCTTTTTTTTTTTCTGTAACAAACTTTTTCAAAAAGTGAGGGGGGCTCGAGCTCCCGAGCCCGGCCGTTCTGCAGACCCTGACATAAAGGCTTCTAAATAAGCATAATATTTGTCGCCCGACTGTAAATTTGGGAATTTCAAATTTTCCAACAAACGCATAAAAAGGTATGACTTACACAAAAATTGAGAAAAAATACCGGAAAATCATGTCATTTCAATCAACATTTGTAAATCACTGGTATCGAATAAAAATTGCCCCCCCCCCCCCCGCATCAGTACGCCAACGTTCAGGGGCTCATGATCTTCTCACCCATATAACAAAAAACAGACACGCTTTCCCATACTCTCACAATATGTCCACGATATGCGCGTATCGCTATTATAAAAACCTCCATTGATAAATATAGGTAGCATGCGCAATGTTTAGGAAATTTAATTCCTGTCAACTTTCCTTTTCTTTGAATGTAATTTTAAACGTCATTTAAGTCAGGTTTTTATTATTGTTTTTTTCTTTTGGGTTAAAAATACAAACCATCTTAACTCCTTTACTGTTTTGTGTTTTTTTTTTAGGGGGGGGGGCAAAAATGCGTTTTGCCCCCCCCCCCCACTTTTTTGACTGGGGGGGGGGGGGCAACTGCCCCCCCCCCTGCCCCCCCCCCCCCCCCACTTCCGGCGCCTATGATTCTGCAACTAAATTAAAATGCAAACACTTGTCACTGTGAAATGACTCTTTTTCATTTCCGAATTACCGAATTGTCCCCCCCCCCCCCTCACTTTGTTTCATACAAACTTATAAATCAAGGGACCACATTCCGCCTGCGTTTACATGTCATAATTCCCAAAGTCGTTACTTCAGATGTTCATAATTCCGGAGGACTGTATCTCCGAAAATAAAATGGGGTTCATAATTCCGAAAATGACATACAGTGTAGAATGTAAGTTTCCGGAAATGTGAACTCTCTTTCATTTTCTTTTTTTAGGAATTGCAAGCCTTTGGAATCATAAACTGTTTTACTTTCAGAATTATGAACCTTCGAGAAAAGAAACTTAGGAATGAGGCAGCAAATGTTCGGAATTGTGAACCCTATTTCACATTCGGAATTATGAACCCCCTAATATGGGAAATTTGTGTTTCGGAATTATGAACCTTCAGAAAAACGAATTTCCCTGGTTTAATTTGGGCTTGCTTTTGAGAACATCGGTCAAAATGATAAGGGGATGTTCATTACGGTTGAGGATGCGAAAAATTAGCAACATGGGTATTGGAAAGTTTATCGTTAAAGTAGGTGCACTCATTTGGAGTCAGATAAACATTCTGGGGGTATAACGACATATCAGATAGGGAATATATTTACCTCAGGAGATTAACTTATTCATTCTTCCGAAGGGGGGGGGGGGGGGTTTAGAAAATCCATAATTGGCATCGTTTTGCAGCAGCCGGAGGGGGTCGGGGGGGGGGGGGGTGGGATGTAGCAGGCGCGTACGCAGGGGGGGGGGGATGTTTTGGGAGTTTACCATTCTCGACTGTTAATCTTTGTCTGAATTCAGTTACTTTGACGTTTCATTAAATTATGAGAAAAAGCAGACGATTCGGTATCCTGTTCTCAACTCTTAATCCTTATCTTAATTCAGTTCTCCCCCTCCCGCGCAAAGCGCGGAAGTTTTGGCTTTTCATTAGATATTATTATTAGAGAAAGTAGACGATTCGTTGAACCTTGCTCGACTCTTAATCCTTGTGTGAATTCAGTGTCTCTCCCTCCCGCGCGAGGCCCTTTTATTTTGATACATGCCCGTTTCCTTCGACAAGTTCCCCTTTCCTTCGACAAGTTGCCATTTTCCTTTGCAATAGGCCTATATTTAAGTGTCCACTGCCCATATTTATGAGTTCCCTTTTTAGTCTTAAGTAATTAGTGCCCCCTTTCAGGTACAAGAAGTAGCCCCTTCACCTCTGATGATTGCCCTATTCAAATCTGAGAGGAACCTCTTTTACTTTGACAAGTCCCCCTTTTTCTTTGTGAGAAGTGCCCCATCCCCGTTTAATAATTAAACACCCCTTTTAACTCAGATAATACATGTAATTATAACATTTGGGAATGGGCCTATGAATATGACTTATATTTTAGTTTTGTTTGTAGACCCATATAGCTGGGATTTATGCAATATGAAAGTTTTTACAGTGAGCATTTTATCATAAACATATTATATACCTTGAATACCTTGAATACCAAAGCTTCTGGAAGAAAGCCGTCTCCAGCTGCCAAGCTTCCAGGTCTATACTTCAAGGGGGGGGGGGGGCATTAGGGGGGAATGATTACATAGGCCATCCCCCTTGGTCAAATATTGGGGGAGGATATATCCCCCGCCGCCAGGATCTCCGCCTTTGTCAGTGGGTGTCACCATGGAAAGGTGTTTGGGTAAAAAAAAAGTGCACACCCCCCCCCCCCCTGTGCTTTTTAAATGTTTAGGTATCAAATCTTCTATCACAGAATCCAAAGACTTTTGAAATTAACCTTTTGCAACAAAATTGCACTTTGCATAACTATTATTTCTGTGATTTTTGACATAGCCTTCATTGTTGGTTTCTGAATCAATCTGGCAACACATCGAATCATATAGCCCGATTTTATTCCGTAGTACCATCCAAGTGAAGAGCAAAACAAAGATGACTCAATGTCTTATGACTGTTATGTAATCAGACAGGTGCATGGCCGTCCCTGAACTAGTATAAGAATATTTAACCATTATTCAGCAAATAGTCTTGATGACCCCAGTTATGATGGCTTAATGGATGATTAGCTCTCATATAGGCCTCCATCGGGTGCCTATACCTAGCACTGTAGCAGACGACGTAATTTAACATTGCGTAACACATGGGCTGTCGATCTTGAGACTGACTGTGGAAAAGGATCGGATCCCTCTCGACAAAATGCTTCGTTCCTTACTGCAACGGCGTCCCCTTGCTGCAGTTACTAAAACATATTGTAATGTAAGAGCATCGTCAACTAGTGGTAAGTTACTTAATCCTGTAGGATATCTGGTTAATACGAAATTCTATGTAAAATGACCGTGTGTTATCAAATGATTTACATGTGCCAGTCCCAAACATGTAATTATATGTTGGTTACAATATCCATTTCCATCATATGGTTATTTGAAATAACCTATTCAGTGTATCACTATCAGGTTACAACAAGGAAACTGTTGTGGGCCAAGAAATTGATTGGAAGTGCAACATGCAAGAAAAAATCCTTTGATCCACCCAATCTATTTTTATAATGCCAAGATGTAATAAATCTATTGAAGGACTTGGGCAAAGTGAAAGTCAAAGACAGGATTGAAAGAGGAAGAAGAAGGGGAGGAAGAAAGAAGATGACGATGGAGATGGAGATAAAGAAAAAGAAGGAGAAGAAGAAGAAGGAAAAGAACTATAAAAGAGAAATTTATTAATCCTCAAGAGAAACAAGAGGAAGAAGAAAGAAGGAAAACAAAGAAGGAAAAAGAAGAAGAAAAACAAAACTTAAGTCATAAGAGTAGATAACAAATTAGGTCTCACTATTTTGACATGCAGCGCCATATGTTTTAGTCAATAAAGAACAAAACTTATGATCACCAATGTGTTAATTGTCTGCAAAACCCAAACTTCTGTGGTGTGTGTTAGCGTGGGTGGGGGGGGGGGGGGGGTGTTCTCTTTGTAATCATTGTCTCTTCTAGAGTTCTTCCTTCTCCTTCTCAGAGGGACTTTGTAATAAGGATGAAATAATGCCTCACCAAAATTCAAACTTTTCTAACCAAGTATATATTTAGCTTGTTTTTATGAGTGCTCCCTTTGAGTTTTCTAGAGATCTTTATTGCCTTAGCACAGTCAGTCTTTGCTTCCCACCGGCAGGTAACACATCTCTGACTGAACGCAGTCATAACTGCAGTGAGCTGAGATGCGATCATGTTGGAGAGAAAGTGACCTTATGTGGATGGCTCCAGCATCGTCGTTTTGATTTCATGTTCACACTGAGAGACTCCTTTGGAACCGTTCAGATTGTTATCCCCAAAGAAGAGGTAAGAAGGTATTTGTGTACTTTTTAAATTTTGTTCTTCAGCAAATCCTTTTCTCTTCAGTCCTGTAATTTACATTTGGCAGTGACTTTACTATTAAAGGGAGTGTGTCATGACGAGACTATGTATCTTTCCCGTGGCCCTACCCTGGGCCAATCGGGTATAATACGACTATGGACGATCCGACCGCAGCATTCACGTGCGTGCAAAATACGCGAAACTGAAGCATGAGGAGAACTTCAGTCAGTTTCGTGAACGCTAGCACGCTGACCCAGTTAATCAAGTCCATTCGTTCATGTGCAGTTGTCCCAAAGAAGACGTAGATGGCGTTAACCAGTATTTGCCATGATACACTCCCTTTAAGTGGTAGAAATGATTGATACTTTAAAATTTGTACCATTCTCTGTCAAAATGTTAAGTACTTTTAGTACAAAAACACAATTTGTTCAAAACTTTGTACAATGTTGCAATTCATTGACCATTTTTTAAATATTGAAATGTGTGTTTATTTACTTCACTTTCTTGTAAATCACAGTTAGGGGGCAAGCAGCTTGTGGACACATTGACGGCTGCTTACCAGGAATCTGTTATACAGGTCAAGGGTCATGTCCAGCTCAGACCAGACGGTCTTAAGAATGAGGTAACATTGAAGTATTAGAATGAATTAGACTGAGTATTGACCACTAATGGCCTTTCCAGGTGTTTTTTGCTTCAGATCTGTGTACACTTTCTCTTAGAGCGAGGCACTGTACATGTATTAGTGACCACTAAGGTCTCGTTTAGATATGACATGGCAAAAATGTGGCCTTATCTCTGCTGTAATGACATGAAGTGTAATACATTTCACATTTCTGTATCTTAAACACAGAGTACAGTTAATACGTGTAGGACCTTTGCTGTACGCAATTGCCATTCATTTGTACATGTAAAACAAATATTTAAAAAAGAGTTTTTGCAATGGTTTACCACTTTATATATGAACAACCCTTGAGGGTTGATTTTCTTTGTAGCTAGAGAGGTGGTCATTATTTACAGGTCAAAATCTCTACTCTCCATGATTAGAGGCTCAGATGGAGGTTACGTGGGTTAGATAATTATGAAATGAATCTATGATGTCCTTCAATCAATTCATATTCTTTCAATTTTTGAAATAGATAATGTCCTTATGGTTTTTTGTGTTGATCTCATGGTCAGCATATGATTGGAATAGTCGCCACAGGGTGAAGATGGTGCACACATTGCATAATAGCATAAACCTGATGATGGACTAGCTAATATTCTATACAGCACTTTCACTGTTCATATTCCACTATGCTCGTCCATAATTGTTAATACGGTGTACAAGATTTTATTCCATACATCTTGGGCCTGTTGCATAAAATTTACCATTGATGGTAACTTTGTCATCAATGGCAACTACCATGGTAACAGGGCTCAACAGCCAATCAAAATCAAGGTTTTCATGGTAGTTACCATTGATGGCAAAGTTACCATCAATGGTAAGCCAGTAAATAAAACGACTGAGAAGAAAGAGAAGAAGAAGACTTCTCTCACTTTGATAAAAAATGTTTAGAATGTCTTATTTATTAACAGGAGATGGGGACAGGTGACATTGAGGTCGTAGCAGATTCGGTTGAACTTTTGAACCCATGTAAAGAGCAGCTTCCAGTCCAACTTGGTGACTTCAGTAAAGTATGTATCAGAGAATTACTATGTAATGATCGTCAAGATTTGGTAAAGAAGCATTAACCTTAGTGATTTTTTGTATTATTAGGGTTGAAATCAGAAGGTTATAGTTCATAGCGATGAAAAAATCAAGATCAAATGCCATGAGCAATTAAAAATATTTGAATTTGATTTATTTGAAAAAAGACTTTCATCTTCTGTTTCTCTTATGTTTCTGCATCCATGCCAATGTAGTCATTAAAAGGGTTGAATAGCCCTCTAAGTTTGATTTTAAAAATGAGTTTTTCACGTTCAGGTAACGGAAGCAGTGAGAATGCAGTTCCGATACATCGATCTGAGGAGCAAGAGGATGCAGCGGAATCTACGACTCCGATCAGACGTCGTCATGAAGATGAGAGAATTTCTTTGGAAGGAACATGGTAAGAAGGATTTGTCAGTTTTGTCTTCCCCCTGTTATGGACAAAGAGTCATTTTGAAAATATTAATTTACTTTATTATCCTCAAGTTCAAAGTCTAATTTGATCCACTACATTACCGACTACACCATTGATTTGTAGTTTCAACTGAAACCTCAATGGCAATAGAGATAAGCGATTCTGTAGTTCAAATCTAAGAAAGGACATACCATTAGTCAAGTTGAAGTTATTTTGTTCCTAAAAGTAATCATTTCTGTATCATGGTAGTAGAAAATTGATGTCATAAATCAGGCAGTGCGATTGAGAAGAAGGGAGAGATGGGGAGTCAAAACCATAACAAAGGATTGGGCAGAGGAAGGGAAAATGAGAGAGAGAGAGAGAGAGAGAGAAAGAAAGAAAGAGAGAGGAAAAGAGAGAGGAAGAGAGAGAGGGTGAGAGGGGAAGGGGAAAAGGGAGCAAGTGCGAGAAGAGGCACGAGTACGACGCATAAGATTACCGGTAATGAGTCCTACATGTATATATTTTACTTCATTTTATTCTAGGATTTGTTGAAGTTGAAACTCCTACGTTGTTCAGGAAGACCCCCGGGGGTGCCCAGGAGTTCCCTGTACCTTGCAAACAGGCTGGAAAGTTTTACTCGCTACCCCAAAGTCCCCAACAGGTTCGTCTTGAAAACTCTATCATTAAACTGATCAGTACAGTCAAACCTGTCTATAGTGACCAACCAAGGGAAGCACAAAAAGTGGTCTTTGTAGACAGGTTCCTTTAGTACATATTTCAATGAGAAACCATTTTCAAGGGACCTAAAAATTTGGTTTTTGTAGACAGGTGGTCACTAAAGCAGGTTTGACTGTACAAGCAGTTCAGTGGGATTGGGGGATGACCTGCTTCAGTGCCATAACTTTGGATGCAAGTACAGAGAAAATGCCTGCCAACTTATATTTCTATACCAGGGCATGGTTTCACGAAACCGTCACAAGTACAACTTCACCGACATCCCATTGAAACGTGTGTTAAGTTTGACACACACGGTTCAACATACCTGCCAACCACCCCGATTTAGGCGGAGTTGCTCCGCATTTTTCATACCAACTCCGAATTCCGAGTGCATGCCTCAAAACTCTGATTTTTTTTATTTTAAAATATTTTTAAAACAAACGACTGTTGCATAAGACTAAAGCATAACATAGCACTGATAACCAGATCACGCCGACATCCGCGCTCGCGCTCATAGAAGATATTGCATAGTAACTGCATGCGTATAGCCCACGTGCATAAACACTGTATACATTGGCGTGTTTTCTTCAATGCCTGTGCGACGACTGCGATCGTGGAAGCTTGTTATTTACCGGACTTCCTCAGATTTATTTTGGATTACTACTACTAGATTCTTCTTCTTCGTTGATTTCTCCATTTTTGAAGGACAAAATGGGTAAGACTCGTGCTGTTCATAATCAGAAGTATAAGAAAGAATACGGGAAACAATTTCCAGTTGCAGAATCAGCACTTGGACTTCAACACGCATTTTGCATTGTGTGTTCGGCCGACTTCAGTATCAACCATGGGGGAATGAATGACATTCAGAAACACATGAACTCGAAGAAACATAAAGCTTTCAGCGAAATTAAGGACAAGGCTCGTCCAATTTCAACCTTGTACATCAGCTGGATTGGTTGGTTCCAGTAGCCAGTAATTCTGAATCTTTCTACCTTTGCAAAATAGGGCTCCTAACTGAGGTGGGTAGTGAAACATGTAGTTTTGTGAGTGTTCACATTTTGATATTTCACAAATTGTTTATGTGTGGGGCGAAAAGGTTGAAGGAAAAGGCCCATTTGCACTATTAAAATGGAGAGAAAAAAAAATAGACCCTAAAGTCCTGTGTACCCCCCCCCCCCCCCCCCCCCCAATCTACGGGCTACTACCCCAATCCTTCGGTGGTTGGCGACCTCGTAGTCCATCCAGAAAAATTTACTCCTAATTTCTCTTGTCTCAGGTTGGCAGGTATGGTCCAATGGGTTGTCTGCAAAGTTGTAATCATGACGGTTTCATGAAATAATGCCCAGCATTCCATTATTAGCAAAAAAGAAGGGAATACATATATACTCTATTCCTACCATGATTGTTTATACCGGTATGCTTTGTAATCAGGGAACAAAATATTTGAAAAATTGGGGGAGGGGGGGGGGGGGGGCTACTTTTCAAGCTTGCTTGCATGAAAATAATACTATTTAATTTGTTTTGCATTGAACTCTATGCATATTTTTTTTGGCTCTTATATGACTTTCAGGGGCTCTTTTTGGCATTTCGGGGGCCAATTCACCCAGAGCCACCGTATAATTTTCCCTGGCTTTGTTAATGCAATGATTGTAATTTCTGATCTTGAACATTTTAGAGGACAGATATTAGCTTGCTTGCATGAAAATAATACTATTTAATTTGTTTTGCATTGAACTCTATGCATATTTTTTTTGGCTCTTATATGACTTTCAGGGGCTCTTTTTGGCATTTCGGGGGCAAATTCGCCCAGAGCCACCGTATAATTTTCCCTGGCTTTGTTAATGCAATGATTGTAATTTCTGATCTTGAACATTTTAGAGGACGGATATTAGACTACTTTTCTTATAGTACCTCATTTGCACCAGTGAAATGAATATTTTATTGCTAGATGAAAATTACATTGTAACACACGTTGGGTGCTTTCAAAAAGCTTAAGCTAAAGTCAAGAAAATACATGCCATGATCTTTGATAAATTCTGTCAAGATGCTATATTTACATTTGTCATTTACTAGCCTTTTGGCTTACGATTGGAAATAAATCAAAGCTAAAGGTAAAGATCAGTTTTGGAAACCCCCCCTCTCAAAAAATGAAAAGGGAAGCTCTTATTACCAATCATGTGAAAGAATATGTTTTGACGAGTATGTGATGATACAAATTTACCGAAAAACCGCCTACTAATTGATATATTTGGTAAATTATTATATCTATTTGGACCTGATAGATATCGAGCATTTGTCGCGAACGTGTCGCGTAGTCCCATATATATCTTTCTGTGTACAGTGCTTGCAACTATATCAAGACTGGGCCAAATTTCTTATCATTTTGATGATTCCAGAACCTTGCAGTACACACCAATACTTATATACTAGATAATCAACCTTTTCTGATCGATTCCACAACGTTTCTTTCACAATGCAATTGCATGACCATAACTGGTCTTTATCTTTAAGATTGGAAATAAATCGAAGCTATATACCTAACTGTTTAGCATGTTTACCCTTCAGTTCAAACAACTGCTGATGGTTGGCGGTATTGATAGATACTTCCAAATTGCCCGTTGCTATAGAGATGAGGGCAGCAGACCTGACAGGCAACCAGAGTTTACACAGGTACGGAATATGTCTCAACCATTCTGATACAAGGTACAAAATACATCTACCGGTACTCAGATAATCTTTTCAGTTGAACATTTTAAGTATTATCTACGAAGACTTTGTTCCTGAAAGTTTGGACTGAAGTGTTTTCTTTTTGTTTGCTGCTAATAAACTCTCATGATTTCTATTAGTACAAATGCAAGTCATGGTCCAAAGGGTATGTTTTCTAAGCAGCATGCAGACAAGAGATGACGGTTCAAAGAATAATAGCTGGTGAATATTGGATGACTCAGAGAAATGTTGATATTTTTACATATTCTTAATGTCCTATATCAAACTTTGAATTATACACTGTTGGATTGTAATTTTCATAGTTGTTTGTGTAACAAGCCATTTGGTCTCAGAAATCAATGTATTGCTTGTGTCTGAATGATTGCCAGTGATTATATTATTTATTAAACCAAATATAAATGCCAACTTACATGTAACTAAAACCCTTCCTGATCAAGGAAAGTAGAATACATTGACTGTTTTCACTTTTTCGTTATCCATTATTATATGTGAAAAATTGTATTTCTTAGGTTGACCTTGAGATGTCTTTCATATCTAAAGAAGGGATTTATCAGCTGATTGAGGAGATGATTTTGTTCTCTTGGCCGGACTCCATACCGGCTCCTACTCTTCCTTTTCCAAGAATGACATATCAAGATGCAATGAACCAGGTAAACATATCACATTTGATTTTCTGCTCATTCTAGCAATTTTACTCCGATGATTAGCAGGCCTGATAATTACCTGATTTAATCGGTTCCCCAATTTTATTCCAGATATTTTTTCTTCTTTTTTTCCCCCAATTTTTCCTGATTTGTCCCCAAATTTTCTTACTCAAAAGGGGGGAATGTTAGATGCCATTTTTTTCCTCCCTGAATCTTTTTTTTTTACTCAAGGGTGGGGGGGGGGGGGGAAGGAGGTGCTCACTATCACCCCTGGATTAGGTACAAGATAAACAGCCTCAGGACAGGTTTCTTAGATACTTAAAGCTACAATCTATTCTGATATCTTCATGATTCTAGAAATGAGTACGGAATACAAAAATATTATATATCCTTTGATAAAAATCGACAAATTTATGATATGATATATTAACTAAAATGAGGTGTTTTCCACATTGTGGGTTTCATATTCACCTTTCATCAAATGTATGAAATATTAAATTTATATAGATTTGTTACATAATGACACAGAAGGTAATTTGTTTCCTTCTTTCTTGGGGTGGGGGGGGGGGGGGGGGGCAAGTGTTATATATGTCACTTAAGAGAAACATGAACAGTGACAGAAGTTAGGTGACAGTTTGAATGGGGTCTACATAACACTCATTTTCTTTAAAGAGAGGACTTGGTAGCCACTTTTATTTGTTCTACTTCATGTATATTGTATTTTATATCATGTTTAACCAAGTGTTTTAATTTTATTTTGATTTCTGTTGCAGTATGGGGTTGATAAGCCAGATACAAGGTTTGATATGAAGGTAGGTATTTGAATAATAACTGAGGCTTTGCTACCCTAAGACATTTTCATTCATTATATCCTGCTAGGCTAAAGCCGGGGTAATAATAAATGTGCCTCGGAATAGAATTATCTAGATAGATGGCGCTATAGAAATGCCTATTATTATTATTATTATTATCCTGTACTTCTTGATGATTGAAGTTGTGTTTTTATATTTTTTTTGTAACAGGTCAAGTCCGAGCTAGTTTGTCCCATACATCACCTACCACATCTGAGACTTAATTATGTCTGATAATTGCAATTATTAGGGACTTTTAGATTTGCGTGGACTGATACGTGTGACGTCCATTCAAGGCAGTGCATTAAAAGGACGATGACCGTAGCAATCCACATTGTCTTCGTGCAAATATAAAAGTCCCTAATGAGTGTCACTAGACACCTGAGCAGCCAATAGGATACTCGCTAACAAATACCCTATTTTATATCATTCTGTTAGTATACACACATGTACTTATTTCCCAACTGTTTCATTATTGCACTAAATTGGAGGGCATCGCTGCCTGATATTCCATTTAATGCCCCTCTGCACTAGTTTGGCATGGAGGATTAGACCTCCCTGCAAGGTCACTGGCAGGTGGTTATCTCATCAAATCAGCTCTCAATGAACATAAGAAAAAGGGCATCATGGGGGATCAACGGGTACCGCTTGAGCATTGTTGGCTGTATAGAGTACGTGCGCAAGTAGCTATAAGTAGTGCAGTGTGGCTTTAAAGAGGAAACTTCATGTACATGTATTTCAAAATAGAATTGTATGCACCCTGCTACTACATAATTATGTTTATACAGGGATGCCAGTTTTCAGGCAATAGCCTGAATTCAGGCCCTGGCAAGTTATTTTCAGACCATAGTTTAGGCTTTTTTGTGTACAAAATAGCTCATTCTAGGTGATTTTTAGGCCCTCTAATCAATTCTAGTGGCATCCCTGTTTATATGATTACATTGGCTTAAAGAGTAAACTTGTGATCATGTAAAAGCTGATTATGCATTTACTTTCTCTTTCAAGATTCAAGACGTAACTCATATCCTTCAGGGGAGTGGAGTGGCCATGTTTGATTCAAGCTCACCATCTTTCAGAGTGAAGATGATCAACTGTAAAGGAGCTGCAGTAAGTTTATCTTACAGTAGAACACAAGAAAATCAGAGATGGTATTCAATTCAATACCTATGACAGAAGTATGACCATTTTAATAATATGAATAATATTCAGTTCTTGTATAGCGCATATCATATTGTATAACGTCCCTATGCGCTTCCAAAGAGCTTTGGAAATTATTGCCCTGGCCTAGCTTTAGCTCTGGCTTCCGTTATCAGCGCAGAGTGCATTTCAAGGACTAATCCATCTAGGTCCCCATTTACCTCACCTTGGTCGAGTGTGGTAAAATACTTATCCAATTATTTGGGTTGGAAAAGAATTTTACATTGAGTTTAAAATAGATCCCCAGTAGGCTTAAGCCAACTATTTTGGAGGTCTCAAATTTTCATACGCAATCCTTATAAGCTGCGCAAAATCATAGTGGTGCTTTTGCTTATGCAATGCTTATCAGTAAGTATTCTGCCTTAAAGTCGGCTGGTTTAAAGGAGAAGTTCACCCATATATTAAGTTGGTTTTATTAAAAGCAGAAAAGTGAGCGGAACAAGTCAGTGAAGGTTTAAGCAAAGTTTGAGACATAGTCACATTTTTCTTGTTTGATTCTGGCAGAAAAAAGGAAGTTTAGCTTCATAGGTTTTATTTCAGACTATTGCAGTGAATATTTGTGTCAACAAGGGTTAAAACCTGACTGTTTGCCAAACAAAGATAAGTAACAACAAGATTAAGAACAATGTAAAACCTTTATGAAGATAAGTAATCTTTTTTTTAAGATAGGTTCCCATTAAATGAACTTTACTTTACTATTGATAACCTTTTCCTGTTTTTCTGTGACAGAATCATCTAAATAGAAAGCACATAGATCACTTAGGAGCAGAGGGCAGGAAGAAAGCTACCCAGCTAGGAATGGAGAAGGGTGGTGTGGTAGGTGTAAGATTAGAGGCATCCCCAGCCTCTTGGAAGTCTCCCATTGCCAAGTACATAGAGGATGATGTTAAAGAAAGGCTGGTAAAGAGTCTAGGTGCAGAGACTGGTGACCTGTTTTTCATCGCTGCAGGAGAGCAAGACGGCATTGTAAGTTGTATGAAGAGAAGTAATAACATCAGCAGGATCTAAAACAATCATGTCACTTACAATAGGAAATATTAGGTGATCTGACACATGCTTTGGCGACATTTGCTGAGGATTTTTTTTTTGGCACAGTATATAAGTCCTGAAGTGTGGCGTCATACTTCAAAATTGCCAAGGTTATTACTTGGTTCCAAATAATTTTGTGCTAAACAATTGCGTGGTGATCACAGCAGCGCCAAACACTGAATTTGCCCTGCTCCAGCCTATGCTTCAATGATTTCGCGGTGAACCCCATGCGCAGACTCTTTCGTTTGGGACCAGTAATCTGGACAATGAGCAAATATGACTTTAGTACTTTGGTACTCTATAGGGTAAGGTTTATCTAGGGACGGTCATGATTGGGTTTTAAGTTTGGATTGGGTCTAGGCATAAAGTTTGGTCCAGAATTGATAATTTGGTTACTTTCAGATGATGATTGTGGGGCCAATTGTCACCAAAGCATATTTCTAGAATAATGTTACATTGTGCAAATTTTCTTCGAATGAATGATATGAAATTTGTCCTATAACATGTTATTTGACTTCTTAAATGCTCTTTCCTACAGAATCAAATACTTGGGCATGTAAGGCTACAAGCTGCTAAACTTCTGGAGGAGAATGGTGAGAATCTTGAACCTTTTATTTTCTGTATTGCTCAGATACATGTACAGTAGAGGCACACAGCCAATTTGGGAGACTATAGATCCCCCCACTTGATTGGGTTTTAAAGATAAAGTTGAGTTCTGGTCATGCGACTGCATTGTGAAAGAAACGTTGTGGAATCGATCAGAAAAAGTTGATATCTAGAATATAAGTATTGGTGTGTACTGCAAGGTTCCGAAATCATAAAAATGAAAAGAAATTTGACCCAGTCTTGGTAAAGTTGCAAGCACTGCATTACACAGAAAGATGTATATGGGACTGCACTTACATGTGGCGTAAAAATCTGTCCCAATTTTTATGTTGTTACATGCCATATTTAGAATATGAAAGCATTTGAAGAGCCATGCTTTTCAGGGAACATTTTTTATCTGATGTTCTTCCACACTTGCTTAATAACAATGATAATGCTCTCAAATTATTTTTCATCTCTTCCCAGAACTCAACCTTCTCTTTAAGTTCAGGTTTGGTATAGGCATACAGTTGGGTCCAGAGGAACCCAAGTCCGACTCAGGTTCTGTGTGCGCCGTTTTATATCATTCTTCATTTGTTTCTTCCAACTTCGCTGACATATAGAATGCCTTGTGAAGGTTTTGAAGACTGATTTTATACAAATTATACACATTCCCATAAAATTTTGTTTGCTCCTTCCCTTTGTATTTTTCTTGTAATCAATCTTTTATTTGTATATCATGTTTATACATGTATGTTTTAATGTCTTTTTATGGAGAATGAAATAAATGATTTTTTTTTTTTTTTTTTTTTAAATCTATCCATTCACAAATTCTTCCCATCTTCAACCTTTTCTGCATCACTTTAACTACCAGGTGTATCTATCCGAGATCCATCGTTGTTTAACTTCTTATGGGTGGAGGACTTTCCACTTTTCTTACCCAAGGACGAGGAGTCGACGAGTCAAGGGGACATTGAATCAGCTCATCATCCATTCACAGCTCCAATGAAAGGAGAAGAAGAACTTGTCTACTCATCCCCTCTCAAGGTTAATTTAAAAGGCATATGTATTTATTTATTTAATTTATTTTTGTTGTTGTTGCTTATGGTACATGTATAAGTCTATTTATTGATTTGGTTGAATGGATCATTTGAGTGAAATAATAACATTTTGAGGAGAAAAAAAAAATCACATTATCTTCAATAAATAACTTGTACTGTCTTTGTGTTGTATCCTAAAGGTTATTTATTGAAATGTTTTCAGATTTCAGTTCATTGATCTGTGTCTATTTAGAGTCCAAAATATTACTTTTCTTCTCTGAATACTGACAAGGAGTCAGTAGCCTGCTTTATTTGCTTTATTTGTTATACAAAATATTAAAATCGCTTGTTTTGCTGATGTATTGAGTAAATTTTACATATTGATGATATTCTGATCAACGCATATTTCTATGTTTAGAAAAATGTGAGAGATTTGTACAGTGCCGTATTGTTTGCTATTGATACTGATGTTGTGATTACATTTGTTTCCATGTCACAGGTCAGAGGTCAACATTATGACCTAGTTCTGAATGGTATTGAGATCGCCGGTGGTTCAATCCGCATCCACAGAGCTGACCTACAGAGATACATCTTAGAAGACGTTCTCAAGGTAAGGATGTTGAGGAGGAAGGGGACGAGGAGGAGAAGGAGAATGGTGGTCGTAGTGGTGGTGGTGTTGGTGGTGGTGTTGATGATATGGTGATGAAGATGATTGGGTGGTGATGATGATGATGATGATGGTGATGATGTGATGGTGATGATGATGATGATGATAATGATGATGATGATGATGATGATAATGGTGGTGGTGGCGGTGGTGATCTTCCCCTTTCTTTGATGTTTTGCAGTTAGAGCGTCAGATCCAGGATTGGAGATGATGACATTTAAACAGTGACATTGATGGTGATGATGAGGACTGAGCTAGATGCTTGCTGCTGCTACTGCTGCCGATTATGATTGTAATGGTGATGATGGCATTGGTCATGATAATTGCAATTATGAGGGCAGTAAAAATTGATTATGACAATGATGTTGTGAATGATGATGGTGATTGTGATAATGATGATGATTGTGATGGTGATGCTGCTTATGATAATGATGATATTATGATGAATGTGATAATTAGTGCTAAGAATTCTTTTTTATTTGCAGGTGCACATTTAGGATTTGGTCAAATTTTTCTCATATTATTTTAAAGTGTCATTTTTTAAGCACCAGAGCCCTTTTTAACTCACCAGAGCACTTTAGGAGCTTTCTAATGGAAAATTGCTCACCACTCAGGATTTGTTTTCTATTGGTGATGATGGACATGATAATGGTTATGATGATGATGATGTTCATGATTGTGATGAAAGACATGATGATGACAATGGTGATGATATGGAAGAGGATGGTGTTGTAGTGGTGATGATAATGATATTAAAGATTTGATGGTAATATGTTGATGATGATTGTGGTGATGAGAAACATATTAGTCATGATGATACTGATTTTACAATTGTAACATTGATGTCACAATCATGACATTATTAGTCCTGTAACTACTAGCTTGTGGGATTTATATTCATTCATCTTCACAAACAGTCAAGTGATCAGAAAAGATTCATTGATTTTTTGCTGTTGTTGTAAGGTTGACTCTGGATTTTATCCATTATTGTTTCTTAGGAGGATTCCAGCAGTTTGTCACATCTCTTAGAAGCTTTGGAGTCAGGATGTCCACCGCATGGAGGGATAGCAATAGGTAGGATACACTCTGTCCTCAGTGGAACAATAGTATTCCAATTGGGCAGACTCCAACGTCTCCAGAATAAGTGTGCTCGTCTGATCTGATCTGTCAAAAACGAAAATGGTCCTGAATGCTACCCCATTGTGAAACGAAATACACAGGGCTTCCTGTTACTGACAGAATTCAATACCAGGGGAGTGTTTCACAAAGACTAAGATCGACTTTAAGTTGGACTTAACTATGGCAGGCTGCCATGCCATTCCTGGCATTGGTTTCTCAAGGGATGTATAAATCATGGTCACAAATCTACAGAATTTATGTTTTTTGATAGTTCATTATTGAAGGAAAAAAATATTATCTAACGATCATATAATGATCGACTTATCACATATATCGACTTATCACTTTCATTGAAAGATTTCAGTTGCTTTTCAGTAATCAATTTGGCTTCAGGTCCAAACACTCAACCTCTTCTGCTCTCATTGAATTTATTCATACTATCACAAGAGCTATGGATGCTAAAGATATATCTATCGGTGTGTTTTTAGACCTTTCAAAGGCCTTTGATTGTTTAAATCATAAAATATTATTAGCAAAACTATTTTGTTTAGGCATCGGAGGTATTCCTTTAAAATGGTTTCAGAGCTATTTAGATGACCGAAAACAATTCACTGTTTACAATAAAAACCAATCTGATATGCAAAAAATCTCATGCGGAATTCCGCAAGGGTCAATTCTAGGCCCTCTACTTTTTCTAATATATATAAATGATATTCATAAATGTTCTTCCAAACTTAGTTATGTCCTCTTTGCAGATGACACTACAATTTCTTTATCAAACAAAGATGAAGCAACCCTTATTCAAACTTTAGACCATGAACTAGAACATGTCGCCCATTGGCTCAAACTTAACAAGCTACTACTTAATACAAACAAAACTCACATGATGATTTTCACCAAAAGAAATATTGATATTTCCAACTATAAGGTATATCTAAATGGCTCTGAAATCACAATAGTATCTAACACAAAATTTCTAGGAATTCAAATTGATGAGAAATTACGTTGGCATGACCATGTAAATTACATATGTACAACAATTTCACGAAATATTGGTGTAATGAACAAACTAAACTATCTGCCTAGAAATATTTTGTTATCTCTTTACTACACACTCATTTACCCTTTTCTTATATATTGCAATATTGTCTGGGCCTCAGCTTCTCAAGTAAAAATGTTGAGATTATATAGATTGCAAAAAAGAGCAGTGAGGATAATTTGTAAAATGCCTTTCCTTGCCTCCACTAAACCTTTATTTACTCAATTAAAAATCTTGAATGTATTCGATTTGTATAAATTAAGACTGGCCATTTTTATGTTCTCTTGTCAGAGACAGATCTTGCCATTATCCCTGACTCGCTATGTTTCCATTAACTCTTCAATCCACTCCCACTGTACTCGTTCAAATGCAGACTTTCACATCCCATATGCAAGAACTTCAGTTTCTCAAAAGACAATTTACTATGCAGGTCCCAAACTATGGAATGCATTGCCACCTTATCTAAAATCTGCATGCTCTCTGAATGTTTTCAAGAGACAATACAAAGAAAGGCTTTTACAATCTTATCCACATTGAGTCACCTGTTGTTTGTTGTTTATGTCAATGTTAATTGTTATATCCCTGGTTTGTATGGGTTTTTTCTTTTTATAATTGTTATTTCTATTTTCTATTTTGTATGTACTATTATTCTGCTTGGGTCTAATTTCATCCTATGTATTAACTTTACTTCTCATCTTGCCTTTCTCTCCTTCAATTTTCCTTCCTCTTCCCCTCTCTCTCTCTCTCTATCTATCTCCCTCTCTTGTTTCTCTCTGACCCAGCTGTAGCTGTATATGTATTATCTCCCTCCTGTTGTTGTACATGCAACAGTATACAATGCAATTTATTTCATTCTAAGGGGTCGAATTCACAAGATCTTTGAGTAGATCTTTAATCTGATCCCCACTCAATTTATGTTATTTGTGTTGTCATCTACTGATTTTGCTATGTCCATCTTTTTATATTTGTTATACATGTATGCGTTTATTCGCAATTCTATGTGTCTGTTTTTTATATTGAGTGAATAAAATTATTTGAATTTGAATTTGAAAAATTTGAATTGAGAGACCAATGGTGAGAGCAACCAGTGGCATGAATGGCCTGCTATAGTTATGTCCAACTTAAAGTCGATCTTAGTCTTTGTGAAAAAGCCCCCTGGATACTTGGTCAAACGTTTAAATCTGTGTCAACCACACTTTCTTGGTATATTTCTTCACTCTTTCAGCAGCAGGGAACACCATTCTCCCTTCAATCCACATCAGCTCCATCCCTTAATCTCATTCCCAAAATTCTGAACAAAATCTGGCTTCAAATTTGTTTTGAAGCCTCTAAGGAATTAACTCTCTGCTTTCCAAGAATAGTACTTCTCTTGATTTCTTTAAAAAACATCTGAAAACAATACCTCTATCATTCTTCTTAATTTGTTGATAAACTATTTAAGGGACGGGGCCTTGTATCCTCTTGAAAAGGCGCTATAAGAATTAAATTGTTATCATTACTGACGACACATTCATCCCCCTCCGGAGAGATTTTGAGATCTATGCAGGCACCATCATAATCTGTTACTTATTGTTTATTGGTTCCAAATCTATAATTTCTATCAGACTTTCCAGTTCTTGACCAATTGTACAAGTATTTGTCTGGGAACCCATTGTCAGTGCTGCCCTCTATGGCTAAATACCGTAGTTGAGGTAGCGAGAATTCTCCTGAGTCAAGTCTGATTCTCTATCAAGTTTTAATTGTTTGTTTTACTCTGCTAAACAGTTTTCCTCTGCAAGTTATGAAAGAAATGCAAACCCAATTAGAGGAATCTTCAGGGTTTTGTTTCTTGAAATGAGAATCAATCTCATGTTGGACATTCGTATCACCGTAAATTTCAATAATGCTTTAAATCTTTTTTTCTTCTCACCAGGTTTTGATAGGTATATATCGCTGCTTTGTGGTGAGCCCTCTATCAGAGATGTCATCGCGTTTCCTAAAACAGTGGACGGCAATGACCTCATGAGTGGGGCGCCCTCTACGCTCTCTGCTGAAGAACTGGAACGTTACACTATCCACGTTGCACCACCACAGGGAAAAGAGAGTTGATGTCGAACAGAGGGCAGGCCTTGTGGGCATGTGACAATACAAAAAAGACGGGACCACTTCTGACTTGTGTTTAGCACGTTTTTTGGTGGTTCAACCAGGGCTTGTAAGTAAATGGATTCCGCATCTAAGAGGGCCCTTTGAAGCAGTCCGATGCACCGAGAGTCTTTTTCCCCCCTATCATAATCCCCTTAATCCCCCACCCGGACCGCACAGCTCGTAAATCGCACTCCCGAAACTGAGTGACATAGGGCTCGCGAAATGCATTGTTGGAAATACACATCGTCTGCTATCGACAAAAATGGCGGTGTACAGTAGGGAAGAGTATTTGGTAGGCGACGATTTAGACTTTCTGACTGATTTTGAGGAAAATTTGAGATTCTTGAGCCTGGTGTATGGGAAGTTGGAGACCAATACAAGTTATGCACGTGTGAAATTCCATCAACGGAAAATCTTATTCGTTGCAGCGAACCAGAATGTACGGCTAAATGGTTTGATCGTGAATGCGTAGGCCACTCCATGTAAATAGGCAGCATTTGAATACATGAATAGTCAATACATTCACAACATACAAATGCACATAATCATCCAGATGCGGTTGATCGGCAAGTTTGACAGTAGACTCACAATTTTAATTTCAAATTATTCTTTCTAACATTGGAAAGTTGAACAAATTGTATTTTAATGCTCTTTAGGTGTCATCAATCGTCACTAAAGTACTGCCTTTAAATGAAATCAGTTGAGTTTTGTACAGTGGTGTTTGAAATGTTGAGAATCAATAGCACAACTTTTAATACACGGCCAGGATAGTAATGCAGCTATGTGTGTTTCCACCAACAACATCCAGCATGTACAGCCCACAGAACTCTTAAATACGAGTTCTGTGGTACAGCCCAGCGAGCACGGCAGCTTTCGCGTCGCCGGCCCGTACTCGGGGTGAAAAGTGGTGATGAATTGACAACTTCTAACCCTCATTAAACCAAATGCGCAAATATATAACACAATTTCATTAAAGGTAATACAAAGTTTTGGTATATGGGGTCATAAATTGGGTTCAAATGAACATATTGGAAGCATATGCGATCCTACAATATTCAGCGGTCATTGTCGCGGTTAAAATCGAGTTTAAAAATATGAAATTGTAAATAATAAACTCTTTATGTTGTATAGCTCCCTCTCAAGTTCAAGATATTAATTAAGCTGTAAAACAATGTCTCTTGACTACATCAACCGATTTGCTATTCCTGTTTAGAAATTGTATATCATGACTACATATTCTGAGATTTTCATGGTCGCAGCTACCATTGTACGGCCGTAAGCGCTATTTGAAATTTATCAAAATTTACCGGGAGCACCGGTAAATTTTTAGATTCATTTTTTCTCGACAGCAGAAGTGTTTTAGGGGCTACATTTTCTAGTGCTTATAATACATCCACAGGGGCATCCAAATATTTCAAAATTGTAAAGAATCACTATCCACCCAATTTCAAAATTTTCCAAAACTTTGTATTACCTTTAAGTTATTTTAAGAGATAAACTTATGGACTACCTTCCTAGCTATGTAAAAATTTCAGAAACTTTCAGAAAATGTCAATAATCAGAAGAGAATGTGATGATGAGAAACTTGCATTCACTCTAACTCACGATTTCCTTGGTCGATTTCGCTGGTTCAGATGGCTACGTCTTCAGTAGAGTTATCCGAGCACAGCGAAAGCATTTGATAACCAATAGAAGGTTGCATTGTGCCATACGTTGTTGATTCTGTGATTTTATATGTTATAGCTATATACATGGTCAATGAATATGACGTCATTTTCTCGGTGACTCGCATGGCTTCAAAGCCTTTTTTTTTACGACCAAGTGTTCGGAGAGCTTAGGGAAGCAGACCGTGTTGCGTAACACTTCGTAACATTTGGATCGCCAGAGGGCATCTGTGGTCTGATAAGGGCGGCTGATGATGGATTTGATGGCTGAAGAGGGTTACATTACTTGTTGTTAAGCCGAGTTAATCTTCAATATCTTTCCCTCTGGAAATTCTTTCGAGACGGCATATCCATTTAAACTCACATATCCCTGGTTCAACCCTCCATAATAGGAACGTGGCAAAATTGTACCAAGAGACATTTGTGGTAAATATGGATGCATGGAAATATGAAAAAGATCAAAATGACCTCATGAATGCATGGAGTTTTTGTGTACCGGGTACTATCCTTTGCAAGAGGTGGGATATTTCAACGTTCCAGTAGCGAAACACAGTCAGAAGAGATAGTTGATGGCAGAGCACAGTTTGTATGAATCCTTGGAAATGAAATGAATGAATAAAATGTCATTGAGTGTTATATACTTGACCTTGCAAGAAGTCAAACGTTTCAATATTAAGGTGAAACCTCTCTCTCTCTCTCTCTCTCCATTTCATTCAGTTTCCCCAGATGTTTCTTGTTCTCTCTCTCTCTCTCTCTCTCCCTCACCCTCTATCGCTTTTCCACTCTTTAACCTAGATCTATATTGTTTGTAAAGTTTAGAACCAACGATGTAAGTTATGTAAGAGATTTCTGTACACATTCACGTAGCAGGTCCCAAGTCTCTTTGACAATAGTCTTAACATGACCCTCTCATGATGTGGAGTCTTGAATAGTGGGTTGAAAAGGAAATCTGTTTGGATGTCTCCCTACAATGTCTTCTTCAATGCTGAACCTAAAAGTCTTTTCAACACTAATATGTGGTTGAATTGGTTCACAATGTATGAATATACATGCACGTACATGATCCATAAAATGGATCTGGGCCTCGTTTCATAAAACTTGTTATCAATAATAAGAAAAGACAATTATCATAAGCTACTGAAATCATTGCATTTGATTGGCTGAGAGTAAATTTGTCATAGAAATTCAGCATTTGTTTTATGTTTAATCATAATAAAGCTATACGTAATCATTCAAGCATCCACACATGAAAATTATCTTTTTTGTAAAAAGATTATATCAAATCATGAAACAAATATTTCTGTGTCATTTATTTAGAGCAAAACTCAAAGCTTTCTTTGTATAATGATTCTCAACTACAATATACATGTCGCTTTCTACTTGTTTCTATCCTTATTGAGTTCAATGTTTTTTCAGTGAATTAAATTAATATTTGCACCTGGATTACTTGTAAAGTCATGCAGAGTATTTTGCAATACTTCGATCCAAATTTAGATCTCAAAATAATTCTAAAATGGTGCATTGTGTGTTAATTTCTATGAAATAAATATACATAGCCTGTACAAAAAATAATTCAATTTTGCACTTTTGCTATCTTTATTTATACATCTCATGAAGTGTATCCCCTTATACAACCATTCTGAATTTTGGCACTGATCATAGGTTCATACACTTGCAATGTGTATTAAATCTTCCATAATCACTGTTATCAAAACATGATTACCGGTATAATTAAAATTGTTTAGGGCCAGTGAATATATTGCTAACCCTGAAATAATGGCCCAACAGGCAAGAACTGAACAAGCAAAGGTTGCTCAGGGCATCGTTTCGTAAGTAACGTGTGTCACCTGTAGAATGTCTTTTCAAATGCATATCAAACTGAAAGTAAATTAAATCTGGTTTGACGAATTTGTCACCTCCACTTGAGCTCTGTCATTCAAGAGCACAATACGTTTTAATTCAGTCTACACATAAATACTAAACAAAATGAAACAAGTTCAAGCATGTAATAAACAACATATAGTTCTATATACAAAAATGCAACAAAACATACAAATAAAATATGAGCTATGGCACTTTAAGGAGATTCAAATACATGTTCACGCTTGAAGAGTCAAAATCTCTCAAAGATGAACAAATTTATGTACAGGCACAGTGTATATCTGTATACTTGTACATGTGTATGCAGTATACTTTCCTTCCTCAATCATAAGTGGAAACAAAAACCGACAGAAAAAGACATTCTTCAACTCGAACACATACTCTGTACTACATAATACTGCACAAGATTTAAGTAATTGGAATCCATACATTCATTCAAGTTATTATCATTTACGAGGAGGAAAGTAACAATCTGTTTCAAATGGAATTTGGGTAAAAGCAAATAACTTAATGTACATTATTCCAATCCAGATTACGTCAATTTCCCTCTATATTCATCCCTCATCCACTCTGTATAAAAAATTCTTCTGAAATGGTCTACATGAAAAAAGCAAGTAGTCGAGCAGACAAAGATGCAGCAATGATTGTCACAGCATTGAGTGTAAGCGCACCCCTCCCCTATGTTCTTGATGCAGGCCCTGGTTCAGGGAAAAATACTCCATTTCTAAAACAGAACGTTAATTGGAGGCCCTGTGTGAAAGAGAGCCAATCCTATGCAAGTTAATACGCTACACTTCTCGCAAAGCTTCATGTGCCTGCATACACAACTGGTAATCTTCCTATACAGATCTTCTTGATAGGCTGCATAGCCCTTTGAAGATTAACAGAAGAAGAAGAAGAATTTACACATAAATTGGATAAAGTTCTAAGGCCTGATGAACTTTATTCCTTCATGCACAGGTCAGGTGAATTTCATAATTTCTTTTTTTGTTTGTATCAAAACAGATAAAAAATCAATTACATTATAATAACATGGATAGTTATATAGTGACGGTATCCGCCAGGCTTTGATGCTCATGATGCTTTACACATATTACCCTGGTTGTAGCCGAGCTGCCAAAGTAACTAGCGCTCAAGCATTTCGAGTACCCATTTACACCTGGATGGAGAGTGGCAAATGTAGATTAACGTCTTGCCAAAGGACATTAGTGCCACGGCAGGACTTGAACCTCGTACTTTGTGATCTGCAGTCGGGTGACTTATCCTTTAGACCACAACACCTCTACATGGTCCTAATCATAATTGAAGTTTCAAGAAAACTTGGGCACAACTGAACCACAACAGATCATATAATACATCACAAAAGATAGACACATTTACACACGCAACAATTACAAAATAGAAATTACTTTGGAAGCTTTCATACATTGATTGAGCATCTTTCTCCTCATGACTTCCATTAAATGCTGCCCGTGCATCATCTTCTACTATGTATGTCAATATTAGAACTCTGTATATTCTACATTTTAATCCACTCTCTTTCTATACAGTCTTTTAATTTGTCAAATTAAAGGGAGTATGTCATGACGAGACTATGTGTCTCACCCATGGGCCTACTCGGGGCCAATCGGGTATAATACGACTACGGACGATGCGACCGCAGCATTCACGTGCGTGCAACATACGCTAAACCGAAGCGCGAGGAGAACTTCGGCCCGTTTCGTGAACGCTAGCGCGCGCTGACCCAGTTAATCAAGTCCATTCGTTTACGTGCAGTTGTCCAAAAGAAAACGTAGATGGCGTTAACCAGTATATCCCATGATACACTCCCTTTAAAGTCTCAGCATTGCCACTTTGTAATCATAACGTCTATAATAAACAAGTTCTTAAATTACAGTATATCTCAATATCAGAGTTCGTTCTTCAAAAGCTCTTGCTTCACCGCTTCTTTCCTCCTGTGTGCTCTAAACAGAGCAAGATTAAGTTTCTCTGCCACACTTTTACAGCCTTTGGTGGCAAAAAGTTCCAATCCCTTGGGCCAGAACTGAAGTTCTCTGACGACTTCATCCACAATATCTTTGGTAGATGTAGATGCGTCAGAACGGGCGTGGTGGCTAAGCAGCTCGGAAATGATACAGTTTCTTACGTGGCTCGTTTCCAACGGAAGAAAAGGGATGAAATGACTGATGAGGTACTTGTCTATCAGGCGGGCACTCTGAAATCCACCTCCTAAAGACAAATTCAGAAAATAAAAGAATTTTGTAACCGTACGACACTTGCTACTGCTCCAATTGCTCCGCATTAATTTCCTACACCGACCAAAATCTTTACAGCAACCCTGGACCAAACAGAATACGTAGCCCTTACCCTAACCCTAATAATAATAAAGAATAAATAACAACGATGCTTATAAACCGCTTACCACCGAAGTCTATAAGCGCTATAACAAACAAAATACAATGATAAACAATTACATATTAAACAAAACGAAAAGAAAATCCAAATAAACCTACAAATTACAATACATATGAAATATACATCAATATACACCAATATATATATCAACGTGAACAGAGTAAGTTAATCATTAAAGCAATTTTGAATAAACGTGTCTTAAGACAAGTTTTGAATTGGTTAACAACTTGACAGTTTTTGACATTTAAAGGTAGTTGGTTCCCTAAACCTATAATCCAGCACTCTACACTAACTTTTGAGGAAGGGGGTCTGGATTGTGACTTTTAGAATCTGTATGCCTGAGCCCTATGTAAATCTTTTGAATTTTGGGGAGTCTGGACTCAGATTTTGGGGGCCCGTGCCTGTCAGTGTCGAGCCCTGCCCAATCTTGACCTAACCCACCCAATAGGTTTGACGAAATAATAATAATAATAATAATAATCTTTAAAGTCCACTACAAATTTTATTAAACTGAAACGGAAATTCTTTTTGCCCAATTGATCGTGAGCCCGGCAGTCACTGAGCAGCGCCAGATCGACTTGCTCTATCCCTTATTGTTGAACGCCAAACAAGGTAGCAACAACTCCCATCTTTTAACGTCTTTTGGTATGACGCGGCCGGGGTTCGAACCCAGGACCTCCCGGTTGTGAGGCGGACGCTCTACTGACTGAGCCAACACACTGGTATATTAAAGCCCAGAAGAGTTGTTGTACATGTAGGGGCATATGTCAGGCTACCCTAACCAAGTGCTTTATTCAATATGGATTAAACATATTCAGACAGGTCATATATATTGGAAATAGCTATAGATCAACATATCACTACTTGATTCACGTGACCTGGGTTGGGAGGGGCAACAACACATAAAATGCCTCAAAATGTAGATTCGATGTGAACTAGATCGAGTATTTAAACAAAATTTCATATCAACGCCATCAACCATCTATACTCTAGCTTCTTTTCACCTTATGGATAGTTCTCAAACATGAATTTTCAAAAGTTGAAAGTACCTTCAACAAATTTGGTGCCACAATTCAAAAACACAATTTCCAGCAACTGTGCAACAAAGGCATGTTTTTTAATTATCATGTTACTTTACCTGCTGAACTGAATGAGCTTTGTTCAATGAGAGGCTCCAGGCTCTGCAAGGTAATCCCTTCCCTTGTTCCACCAGCTTGCAGATGAGACAAGGCATAGTTAGATATTTCTCTCGCGGCTGTATTGCTGCATCAAAAGATTAAACGAAAACCAAATTTTATTCAACGCACAACATACTTAGAAAGACTGTAAAGGCATATTGCACTTCTGTTTTCAATGCTCCGCCTGGGAAAGCATTAAATCAGTTTAATTCTGATATTTTTCATTATGGAACCCCTACCCTTAAAGTGACTCAGCACCATTGCCTCAGATTCTGAAACAAAATCCTGGATTTAGCTCATGCTGAAATTATAATTATAAACCTTTAGGTCAGTCAGGAATCCCATGACTTTTACAAGCTGATCGCCTGTCTGATGATCAAGATATTTATGATTGGAATTTTGCGTTTTCCTAACACTGCAGTCTATTGGGGAAAAAGGAGTATGGTAAAACTGGTCACTCAAATATGTTTTACTTTTTGAGGCACTTCATGATCATTTTGAAGCTCAATTTTTTAGGGCTTCAATATAACACCATATCACAGACACTGATAACATAAAGGGCCATGCATCTCAGATTTGGCATTGTTAAACAATGCCTTTAAACACTAGAAAAAGATGCAACCATCCACCGAGATCTATTTGGACCGGCACGATTCATCAGGTACAATTTTTCAATGAAACGGTAGAGGCCTTAATTCTTACCTTAAAAATATGAAGATAGCTTTGTTGAACTGGACACCCTCTAAATGTGACCTGTACTCTAGGAATGGACGAATGGTGTCAAGCAGACCGGGGGGCATGTTCTCTACCTCGTCAAATATGAAGAGCTGACGAGGGCACTTCTTGGCACTGTTAAACACCTCGTTGTGGAGTGATTCCTGGGAAAATGCAATGTCGAGGAAAGGTAATGTAATATTGTATTGTAGAATGATCTGTCTCAAAGTAACTCTAATCTACTTGATTACCTAAGTAATAACTATAAATCGCCGAGTCAGTGACACACTGACGTAACTCTATTTTGGTCGTTTTGAGAAAAAGTGGTTTAGTTGTAGTTTCACTAGCCATTGACTTCAATGGGGTGTTGGGCCGAGTTAAGTGTTTGTGTTTCCTGGAAAGCCCACATTTTCTGAACATTTGATATCAAGTACTCATTTTGGCAAAACATGGAGTTACGTCTTTGTGTCACTGAACCCTCAAAATGATTGTGTAATGTCTAGCGTAATGTTTTGGAACCACAAAAGTTATTACACTAGAGGAGAGCTCTCTGTACATCGCAAAACAGAAAATCACTGCACAAATGAGAACGTTACTTCAGAATTGAATCCAAAGTTGTATTTGATATTTCAAGTCATACATGTATGAGATATTTGATAGCATGTACAGTACATGTATCAAGAACAATCTTGTTTATAACATGACTACAATGATATTCTTCCAAATAAAGCAATAGTAAAATGAATGAAAAAGTAATTTGGTCACTCACTGAATCTAAAATAATAATAATAATAATTTGATGTCTATTGTTTTGTGTAACATTGCATGTGTAGCAAACGAGCGACCATAATAATGGTATATTTATTCAAAATATGAATCTCAGCCAGAGGACTGAATTGTATGGACTCGGGAGAGAGACGAATAAGACAATCACATCTCCAACTCAGGATTTTTATAACTTTTCATAAAGATATTCCATCAATGATGTGGATCACTTGTAAAAGTATTAACTCTTAAATATAATTTTTTTTTACAGACTAAAAAAGCAAACTAAGGGTTAAATTTTCACCTTGTATTCTGCAAACTTTGTCGTATGTCTAAAATCTCTATCTGCAATCTTGAGATGGACATATTTACTTGACAATCCTTCCTTATAGATGCTCTCCGCTATCATACGGCTCACAAAGTTTTTGCCTGTCCCGGTCCGGCCATGAAAGGACAGAACCAGGGGTTTAGGAGGATTGGGATTTAACAGGTGGCCCTGAAGAGCGGCTGAAACAGTTTCTTTAACTATGTGCTGTCCAAAAAGATTTTCATTTAGAACGTTATCAAGACCTGTGAAACAGAATGAAACAAAAAGGAATTCATTGTAGAATATTGATACAGCTCACAAACTTATGTAAATACGCAAAATTGCATTAAACTAAAGGGCCCCTGCTATCCAAATGTAAGTTTATTCCTGTTGGTGTGTATTCCTGCTTTACATCTCATATTTTGATATGTAAACTTCTGAATGTGTTTCATAGATTTTTAAATATTTTTCAATATATTTTTTAAACTTGCTACACCCTAAATATCCTCAAGATCTCATTCCCCTTGTGACATCATCTCTTAGTCATCAATGAGCTAACTTGAGAAAGTGGTACATGTATGTATGTAATTTTGCCAAAGTTGACCACCTGTTACAATATGTAATGCAATAGCAACATAAAAGTTGCTATGTCAGACATGCTGTAGCATCACCAGGAAGACAAAGGCAATGATGATGTATTGTACATGTATGTACATAAGCATGCCATTTATAAGCATGTTCTGAGCTGGGGGAAATTATACATACCATTTTCTGTTGAAGAATATTAGTTTAACGGACAGTTTAGTCTGACATGTCTGACATAGAAATTATATGTTGCTATTGTTTGTTGTATAGTAACAGGTGGTCAAATTTGGCAAAGCTACATACCACTTTCTCCTCATCCTTGTTGAGTTAAAAAAATAAAATTATAAAAAAAAATCTCTCTCCATAACAAGCAGTTCCCTAAAGTTGGAGCCCTGATAAAGCGCTTTATGAATGTAGATTTATTATTATTACTATCCACCCCGATATCTTTACCTGAGGATATATTGTTGACATTGATCCATGGCTCGTCGCAGCATTCCCACATACACCAAGGTTTCCAGGACCACGTGATGGCCGCGGCAACCCCCATCATCTCCAACACCTGCCCAGATGTCCTGCCTCTGTAAGGCTGCTGCTGAGGCATACCACCCATTAACAGAAGCAACATCAAAATATACCTTGCACTAAACTTCCAAGATAGGAAAGGAATCCATGTTGGCATCCAGTTTGATCTTCCAAAGTGGCTTTTGTTTGCAAACATTGTTCTTGCTCCACTTCCCATGTTTCCTGATACTTCTACAAAGTCTTCACAAGCATCAATGAAGCTTCTACATATAACTACTGTCAGCTAAAGGTGGTTCTGATGCATCCAAGATGTATACCACTGGTTGAAACTTGAAAGATCAGCATCTGTAATGGAGAGATAAAAAAAAAGTACAAAGACTCGGGTCCATGAAAGAAACAAAGTAAACAAAAAAACATTTCGATTTGTTTTATTTGTATTTTCATAATCATTTTGAGTGTTAGAGCAAATTGGGAAGAGTAGACAGAAACAACGTCTGTTTAGAGGAGTTCTAAAACATATTTTGTCTTTTGTTGCTCTCTTCGTACGAGAGGGATTCGGTGAAACCAGATGTAGTCGGCCTACTTTAAATCATTGCGTCCGGTCGCGAGTGGTCGCATATTATTACACAACCTTTTGTGAAATGAAAGCGGATAATGACGCAACCTTTTGCTGCTTTGCATAGCCGTGGGGGCAATTGTCACAAAGTGTCAGGTAAATTGGACAAGACCCTTTGTAGATGTCAGATGAGAGGGGTTTATTTCACAAACATTACCCCAGCATTTTGTGAATAAAGGGACATGCGCATTTACAAAAAGTTGGGTAACGTATGTACGCGACCACCAGACGCAATGATTCAATGCACAGACTACAATCTGCAATCACCCCACAGTAATACAGCAGTAAAAGAAACTGCGGAATGGAATTGCAAGAATCCTTCAAAACCAGCTACAAGAGATCCAGTACAAATAGGAAGAGAAATGAAGTGCAGCAGTGCTGATAATAATAATGTCACAAGAGACATTTTTAAAGCAAAGGGATACTACAAAAATGACATGTGTACATGTAACAAGATTCCCTCATGTCAGCAATCCCACATTGACATGAGTATCAGAGAATTGGGAGAGGGGAATATCACCAATATTGTTATAGCTGATAACGAGAAAGGTGTAATACAAGAAGATGGAAGTACTGAGAGATGTAGTGACAATGATGAGAGAAGAAGCTGTTACAGAAGTCCCATGAGAAGTATTGACCACATGAACTCAAGCCTGATGTCAGAAAGCTCTGATTTTTTCACTGAAAGTGACAGTGAAGATGACAGCACTCAAATTAATATGGAGAGTAATGATGATGATAATAGCACTGTCAATGGTGATCACAGTCATGATGGAGGAGAGGGAGATACTGATACAGATAGAGGTAATCAAAGCAAGTTCAAAAGGAAACTCAGAGATAGGAAGCTACAAATCTTCTACACAAACTGTGACTCACTTCTGAACAAACGAAACGAGCTACTTCTTCTTCTTCAATCACATGACGTCGATCTTGTCTTGCTGACAGAAGTGTTCCCCCAAAACCACCAAAACCCCCTTACACATAGAGACTTCATTTTAGAGGGATATGATTTGCACTGCAATCTGGAGGATGGTAATAGAGGAGTTGCAATTTATATCGCAAGAGATCTTTACCACCTTGTCAGTGAATGTGATTTGCAGCACTGTTTCCATGAGTCAGTGTGGATCTCAATTACTCTAAGAGGCTCGGACAAACTACTGATTGGATGCATGTACAGAAGCCCATCACTAGACAACCATGAGGAACTGAAACGAGCATTTACACAAGTCACATCAACCAACTCCTCCCATGTCCTAATAGCAGGAGACTTCAACTATCCCAGCATTGATTGGAAGCTTGGAAGGGCAAGGTCCCATACTGAACAGGAGTTCATTGAAACTGTCGCTGACTGTTATCTACACCAACACATTGGGGAACATACCAGATACAGAGAAGGCCAACGTTCCAGTATGCTAGATCTGGTTTTCACGAACGAGGACGGCATGATCAACCACATAGACTATGTACCTGGAATTGGAAGAAGTGATCATATTGGAATCCTCTTTGGCCTTACAGTATACACACCTGACACCCACACCCCTACTCCTCACCTCCAGTTTTACAGAGGGCAGTATGATGATATGTGTAAAGAGCTAGACCAAATCGAGTGGGAATCTGAATTGGAGAATAAAAGTGTAGAGGATGCTTGGGAGTTCTTTTTAGTCACCCTGACTGAAAAAATGGAGAAGTTCATACCGAAGTCAAAACCAAAACACCGCAGAAAGAAACAGAGATGGATGACTAGAGAGGCCATGAGGAAACAAAGCCAGAAACATCGAGCTTGGAAAGAGGCACAAAGGACCAAACATCCTGTGGACATCATGAGAGCAAGGAGATTAGCCAAACAGCTGCAAACTCTGACCAAGCAGTTATGTAGGAATTTTGAGAAAGACCTGGCTATGAATGTGAAATCAAATCCCAAGGCATTCTGGAGGTATACAAATAGCAAACTCAAAACCTCTTGCAGACTAGGCGAACTCAGAACTCCGGATGGTGAACGAATATCAACTGATAAAGGAAAAGCGGATGCATTGAACACCTTCTTTGCCACTACATTCACTGATGAGGATAAAGGGCACATTCCAAAACTCCCACAAAGACACAAAGGAGAGACATTGACATCTATCTCAATCTCTGAAGATGATGTTTATGAAAAGCTTGTCAAACTGTCGAAGTACAAATGTGCCGGACCTGATGGCATTCACCCTTGCGTTCTAAAAGAAACAGCCGCCTCAGTTTCAGAGCCCCTCTCCATAATCTACAATGCATCATTGAAGGAAGGCAAACTACCAAGTGCATGGAAGGTCAGTCATGTGGTACCTGTCCACAAAAAAGCCAGTAAGATGGATGTTAAGAATTACAGACCAATCAGCTTGACATCAGTACCATGCAAAATTCTGGAGTCACTCATTCGAGATGAGATAGTTGCCCACCTGATGGAAAATGACCTACTTTGTGATGAACAGCATGGCTTCGTTCCCGGACGCTCTTGTGTGACACAGCTCCTGACTGTCATGGAGGCATGGACTGAGATGCTAGATAAAGGAACCCCTATCGATGTGGTATACTTAGACTTCTAGAAAGCTTTCGATAGTGTACCTCACCTTCGCCTTCTATCAAAACTTGAGACATATGGTATATGTGGCCAAATTAAGGAATGGATAGCAGACTTCCTCCAAGGTAGATATGCCAAAGAGTTAGAGTCAATGACGAGTTATCTGACTGGACTAAAGTAAGGAGCGGAGTGCCGCAGGGTAGTGTTCTCGGCCCAACAATGTTTGTCTTGTGCATCAATGACCTACCAGATGGACTTCAAGGGTCTGTCAAGATCTATGCTGACGACACTAAACTGTATGGCAAAGCATCCACCAAAGATGATCTGTGCTCAATCCAATCTGACCTTGATGCACTAATGGAATGGAGTATAAATACATGGCAAATGCACTTCAACACACAAAAGTGCAAAGTACTACACATAGGCCCAGGAAACGTCAAACACATCTATGCCCTTGGAGATGATGTCCTTGAAGCTACATCAGAGGAGAAAGATCTCGGCATCCTCATTGATGACGAGCTAAAGTTCCATAACCATGTGGCATTTGCAGTCAAGAAAGCCAACGGAGTACTCTCCTGCATCCGTCGCAGCTTTGAGTGCAGAGACAGGTCCACAATTCCAAAGCTGTACAAAGGCCTTGTCAGACCTCTCATAGATTACGGAGATTCCATATGGTACCCTCGCTTCAAGACAGACTCCAAAACCATAGAGAGGGTGCAGAAGAGAGCTACCAAAATGATTTATGACATCCGCAACCGTCCTTACAATTACATAGAGAGACTTCGGGCGCTCAACCTTCCCTCCCTCGAATATCGCAGACGACGAGGCGACATGATTCCCATAGGAAAGAAATGAGCCTGCCGCATACTCCTGCGGCAGACTTGCCGCAGATCTGCGGCAGACTTGCCGCAGATCTGCCGCAGACTTGCCGCAGACAGTCATCTTTTTCACATGCAAATTAGGTCTGCCGCAGACCTGCCGCAGACTTGCCGCATACTTTTTCAGTAAGATGAAGAGTCTGCGGCAGGTCTGCCGCAGACTTGCCGCAGACTTGCCGCATACTCTTTCAGTATGATGAAGAGTCTGCGGCAGGTCTGCCGCAGACTTGCCGCAGACTTGCCGCATACTCTTTCAGTATGATGAAGAGTCTGCGGCAGGTCTGCCGCAGACTTGCTGCAGGTCTGCCGCAGACTTGCTGCAGGTCTGCCGCAGACTTGCCGCAGACCTGCCACAGACTCTTCATCATGAATATTCATATCTCATATAGACCTGCTGCAGACCTGCCGCATACTCTTTCATATCCAGTACGTGGCAATAAAGTATGCATGTAGATAGAACCAGTGATAAACTGATTGATACTTCATAATCGATATTGGCAATATCGATATTACCAATTAGGTAATACCAATATATATCGATATTACCAATTAGGTATATTCTATTCTCAATTGTATTAACACCATCACATAGATCATTTGAAGTGTATTCAAGAGTAACATTTAAAGTGACACAGGCTCGTACACATATATATATACTAAATATGTATATTGTTTCTTGGTTAGTAATCATATAATCAATATCAATATATCAATCTATTGCTAAAACGTGAATGTAATTGTTACATGATCAGACTAAATAATCTATTGGTTATAATAATGGCAAAAGGAAAATAGAAATCACAAAAATGATGTGCATTGTCTTAATTTGCTTAACAAATCATGATAAATGTATTTTTCTGTCACACGTGTAAAGTAATAATGAATATGCATGAGATGATTGGTTTCAATTAGTTTCAATTGGCCCTAGCAAAGTGTTTGGTATGACAGAAGCTAAAAAGACAATTAACAGTGCTAATTAACACAGGAATTTACAAGATCATGGGCTCAGCCTGCAACCTCATATGGTACTGCATGTCCTACAAAATGGCCGCCTATAGCCTTGCTTCAGACTATATAATTTCCCACTTTTCTGTGGCAGACCTGCCGCAGACTGTTCCTGTGGCCTACTGGTATGTGGCAAGTCTGGAGCAAAGTTTCGCCCTGCCGCAGACCGTTCCTGTGGCATACTAGTATGCGGCAAGTCTGGAGCAAAGTTTCATCCTGCCGCAGATCTGCCGCAGACTGTTCCTGTGGCATACTAGTATGCGGCAAGTCTGGAGCAAAGTTTCATCCTGCCGCAGATCTGCCGCAGACTTTTCCTGTAGCATACTAGTATGCGGCAAGTCTGGAGCAAAGTTTCATCCTGCCGCAGATCTGCCGCAGACTGTTCCTGTGGCATACTAGTATGCGGCAAGTCTGCAGCAAAATTTCATCCTGCCGCAGATCTGCCGCAGACTGTTCCTGTGGCATACTGGTATGCGGCAAGTCTGCAGCAAAATTTCTTTCTGCCGCATACTTCGGCATACTCTTTGCCGCAGACTAAAAGTCTGCGGCAGATCTGCGGCAGGTCTGCGGCAGGTCTGCGGCATACTTTTCACTTTCCTATGGGTTCAGGTTTTCAAAATCATCCAAGGACTTGATCGCATCCCAGTTGATACCTTCTTTGAACACTCGACTAGCAACACAAGAGGCCACAGTCTAAAGATCGTAAAACAAAGATGCTCAACGAAGATTAGGCAGGATGCATTCAGCCAACGTGTCATCAATGACTGGAACACACTTCCTGAAGAGGTAGTCACTGCTACCACGGTGAATGCCTTTAAAGCCAGACTGGATCGAGTATGGAAGGACAAGCGGTTCTGCTCCCCATATGAGTAGAATACCCGATGCAGAACTGAGCCAGACAAACCTACCAAGAAGACACCCAACTACGAGAAGGAAGAAAATGGAATTGAACTGGAAGCCCGACTGCTGAGATCACAGCATTCTTCCAGAATCTCGGGTAAAGGTAAAGGTAAATAAGTCGATATGTAGTCTCATAGACTACATCATGTACAATTATTCCCAAACGAATCAACTTGGGTCTCATGGAAGAGCAGACATAGATCTAGACCTAGTAAGAATCTCAGTTAGCAAATAGCCAATAACACACACACACACAATAGATCTAACGTTAGGCCTAGTCTAGATCTATATACACACAAAAATAATTAGCAAACTTTTGGTGTTGTTTTCTCAACAGGATAAATCAGGTTCATAGCTTGCATGTTTTAGTCTTATTCATGTTATCCCTTGTTATGTGTTAAATAGAAAAGAATGACAAGGCTCTGCCTCTATGACTACCCCCCCCTCCCCCCCCCCACCCCATTGCTTAGTTAAGTTAATAATAATGCCCCAACTTCAAAGTTCAAGACAGAGTTTCAAAAACTTCATTCTATTCTAATTCTTTTCCTATTCCACTCACCAAAATATGGCCAAGGGCTAGGGGCAAGACAAAGACGTCCGAAAAGCTCAACCTAAAAAGGGACCTGCAAATTACTTAAATTATAGAACAATGAATGTGAAAGAGATCAACACTGTTGTTGTGTCTGTGCGACAAACGTCTGCATATTATCTGCGTCGACTCGATCAGTACGCACGTTTGCATTGTTTTGGTCGCGTCGGAGCGGCTAGTGCATATCACCCAAACCTGCATATTTTGCCGTTGACAAATTGGGTCAAGGATTTCCCCACCTATGTGGAGATGATATCATCGCAAGTACAAACACACAGACAGCTCCGCCTTCCTTGTTCGCTGAGGTACAAAATCTCTTGACTTTGTATTATGCTAACGCGGAATCAGCGTAGAGGATGTATCCCACAATGCATTATTAGCCCCTGTAATACCAAGATGGCGTTTGGGTGAGTATTTCCGTATATTTTAAATACGTACGTTCGAATGTAAAAATAAGTTGTCATGTTACACTTTTTCTCTTATTAAATGTTGAATTTCTGTTACATGGGATGTTCTAGACTACAACTACAAATAATCTAGCATATATTTTTTATGTTTAACGTAGAACTTATGTTATTAAACGAACTCATATTGTGTTGTTTTGAAAGTGCGTGGGTAGCTCACTGACTCACTTCTTCGTTGGCCTCTGGTTCTGTACAACATAGGCAGTGGCTACATTATGATGTACACATTCGGTCAGCTAGCTACACTTGCATTGCTTGCGCGCGTGCAGCATAGCCTGGCGGCTGTATAAAGTTTTAGGATGTTGGGCGCCTACATGTAGAGTAAGGGAGAGAGTTTTTTGCCCCTCAACTGCTCAAGACAAAATCAAATGTTTGGACTTTCGACTTTGTGTAGGTGCGTGAACAAAAAATAAAATTCATTGAATCTCCTTTAAAATAGTACCATTCGAAAGAGCATGAAAAATACATCTAAAATAATACCAAGATCGTCACCCTTTGTCAAAAAAAAGCAAAATAACGATAATTTAATGTTTAGAAAAACACCCATTTTTGGTCCCGACGATTCATCCATGTTATATCGTCGTTTGAACATGGCGAAGAGAAAGTGCATGGGTGGTAGCGAGCGGCGCAGCTACATGTAATATGTAAATTCATGATATTGAGAGCAGTTTGCTCGAAATTGCGAAATATGCACAAGGTTGAGAAGGGCTCTTTTTCTCTGATTCATGACACTTGGATTCTAGTCAAATAACTCCTTATTCCATTTTTCTTTTCAGACAACAAAATAGGTGAGACAGCTACAGTGTAGTTTGGTGCTTTATAATGGCCAGTACAACAATAAGAGCAAGGCGCGTAACTGAGCCAACTGTAGTTCAGAGACATCCCTATCAACTCGATGATGATGAAAAGCCACTTGCAGGTAAAGTTTATCAATTGTCAGAAAAGTGTTATCCGGACAGCTTTTAAGGAATAAAACAAGTTTTTTTCTTCACCCTAACCCCAAATTCATTACAGAAGATTCATGTTGCATCACCCTGAACTTATACTTGTTGGGAGGTGTCATGAAACGATGCCCTTGATGCCATTGGTTGTGTTCCTCTTTTTTAAAATTATGATAACCAATCATTGTCAAGTATCATATATTTTTCTTGACAAGGACAGGTATATTTACAGTAGGCCTACATAGGCCTATATTTATTTGATTGAAATGCAAGTGCCCCTTTTGCTGTCTACTCAAGAACAATTATGGTGTGACATTGTAATGTGAATATACAGAAACTGGTGTGCAAAACAAATACAAAATAAGAAGATATATAAAAAAATCCTGTTGATGACCACTCTATTAAAGATAAAATGTAATTTTTTGGTCAGACATGTAACTGTAAATGTAACTTACAGCTTTCAATACTTTTTAGTCTGATACCAGGTAGATACATGTACATTGTTAACCATTGTCACCCAAACCATGACATTTTCTAAACACTAAGCATATGTGATATATGAACTTGTTTGAATGTCTCCATTGAATTGTCTTAGGCCGCGTTCATGCTTGATTTTGACGGCCAGAATCAGGCATCTGTTACGTGTTTAGTTTAAAACACGCTTGCGTTCATGCTCACTTTTGTAGAATCACCGAAAAACGGCGATCACGAACGCCGATCGTAAACTCACAAAAAGATGCGTTTACAATTGTAAACGAGTTTAAATGGGGTCAACGCACTGACCTCTAGTGGGTCTACGTAGCATGCACAGTGAAGGTCGCACAATGCCACACAAGGAGAATTGCCTGGATGAGCCAGAGAAGTAAGCATGAACAGCTACACCGTGGAACTGCGATCACGATGAGCGTTTACGATGAGCGTTTCAGATCGCTCATTCTACCTTCAAAATCAAGCATGACCTAAGTCTTCTAATTAGACAGGTCTCCCTCTTTTCCAGGAAAATTGCTTTATGTTCGAAACTGTTGAACTGCAACTAATAGGGTCTTTACTTCTAATAAGAGTGATTTATTGTGCTGTTTTGAAATCCTGGTTTTGAAACCTCTGGCAGGTATGATTGATATGGGTCATTAAGTCATGTTTTTTTTTCACTTCAGACGACTAATATATAAAAGGAAAGTTACACAGTATATTGCCACTGAATATTCATTTCTGTTGCACACTTTTCTGAAGGGGCAATATGCTTTTGATTTTCCTTGTTTTGCTTGTAATATTGAGTCCAAGTTTTAAAGTGTTTTAAATGCATCTCACGTGCCATATTCAGTTTTCAAATCCATCAAGCCGTTATCAAGTATGACTTTCTGTCTTACTTCCTGATAAGAATCCACAGGTTATTATTCGGTTAGTTAAAGTTCCCTTTTTCCCCCTTTCTTTCAGAATTGGCTACAGCATGGGACAATATCACAGAAGCAAAGTCAGCTGTAAGTAAAAATCCCTCTCGTCTCATTTTGTTTTAAATGTGACTCTCAGACAGATTGTATTCTTGTATACAACTTTAAAAATAGACTTTTGCAACATGAAACTGTTGTGTGTATTCTTAACAAGAGTGATTTCCACAGCAAGAAACTTGTGAAATGTAAGCAAACTTGGTGTTTTGTCGGTTTGGTGACTCTGAACCAGCATTCATGAAACTTTTGGTTGACAATATTAGTAATTACAAATGGTATTATTTTAGCTGACTGTCCTGATACTGAAATCTATTATAGAATCAGCATATCTGTTAAATAAACACTCTCTCTAAACTTGTTAAAAACAGTTATACCGAGCTGAAGCACGTTTCGAGCACTCAGAAGATAACCCTGGAAGCCTGCTAGAGCCAAGGCATCCAACGGGTGCTCGTCTACCTGTAGATTCTGTTCCGTCCATGGAAATCAGATCAACTCCTGGCTCAAAGGTTAGTTGATCTTTTACCAAGGAAAAACAAATCTTGCCCCCCCCCCCCGCCCCCCCCCCCCCCTATTTACAAATACTGGATAATTACATTTATATTTTATAGGGCAGATTGCCCAAGTTGGAAGCATATCACTCAGTTTTTTCAAGATCGACTTATGCAAGGTTGACTGTATATAAATTGACAGTTGATAATCTTGAAATTGCGCTTTTAAAAAGAACTGCATTCATTAATATAAATGTACCTTCTTCATATTCATTGTGGCAATATTATGAGAACCAATTTCAGGGTTTGACAAACTACTGGAATCACGAGAGTTGGCCGTTGACAGTGCTATTAATAAGAGTTTGGCCAATTCAGTTTGAGTTGGGCACAATATGGCGAATCCTGCTTTGTTGGGCAAGCACAAAAAGAAGGCATGCCATGTTGTACCAACTGAAACAAAGTTGGCCAAACTCTGTATAGATGACTCTGACCTCGAGCATTGTTTGTCTTTTCTGTATAGCTAAGAGATGTGCTTGTTAATTTTCTCTTCTTCCAAAATCCCCATTGCAGGTTCAGAAGCCTAGAAATCATCCATATAAAAAGCCCAGAAAGAGAGTCACCATTAAAGGTAAGTCAAACTTTGTGATTGGTATTTAACTTCAGCTTTTTTTTAAATAGATAGATAACTCCAAATGTGTAAAAATGAAAATAAATTATAAATATATGATATTTAATATGCAATATCAATAACTTAGTTATCTCTTTCAATTTGATGCTAGAACTGGTTCACGTTTCCAATTAATGGTTGTTCAAAATGCTACAGAATGGATGAGATTGTATTCAGTAATGCTAAATTTGGTTTTACTTTCTACAGAGGACTTACAGGAGACAAGAGATTTGGACCCCTTTCCTCCAGATTTAACACCAAGCACAATACACTCCCAGAGATCAAGTTTCCAACACACCAGCAACATAACTGACAGTGCAATCACAACTCTCAGAGACACTACAGTCAGCAAAGCTATGAATCCTCAAAGAGGCAGTTCAGCAACAGACCTACCAAGGGAGTCATCTAGCAGAGACATCCTTGGAAACGGTTCTGCAAACATGTCCATCGGCAGCAGCTCAGAGATCAGAGTCTTGAATGATATCCGGGGACCTAGTCTAGTCCGCCAAGCCTCTACAGTTGAAGTGTCGCCGGGTTTAAGAGTGAGCAAAGACTATATCCCCGCCTACGACAGGCTTTTTGGGGGTAACCCTGTTATGAAATTGAGTCAGGACAAGACGGCGCCCTCTGTGGCCAATACCCCCGAAAACAGGATGTTGCTTCGGATGATATCTTCCAGCCAAAGAACTAGGGATGAGTCAACACTCAACCACATGGACAGGTTAAGAGAGCGTGTGCAACAGCAGCAGCTGTCGGCATCAACGTTGAGAGACCCTGCTCTAGAAACCCAGAGAAAGAGACATCAAGAAGCGGATCCTGTTCGCATTAATTCTGAGAATGAAACTGATTTTTTGTTAGGTCTTCATCCAGCTCCAAAAGTGCCTGTCCGCAAAGTCGCCTCTGCACCGGCTGCACCTGTGTATAGGGGGTTCAACCAGGCAGAGGCACGCTTCCAAACATCAGATGGTAGGATCGTTACCGAAGATCAGCTGAAAAGAAAAACAAGCAGACCAAATACGAAAAATGAAGGACAACTCCTTGGTTCCAATAAGACTAGAAATAGTGGCAAAAGTGCAACATCTAAGCCTTTACAACCGCTACATAGACAGACAGAAGATAATCAGATGCATAGGAATCTTCAGAAGCCAGTTCGTAAAGTCCGTAAAACTCCTCTTCCAAATGCTAAGCCAAAGAAACCAGAACCAGCGCCTGGTGTAGGTGCCAGAGCATGGCGGGAAGGACAGAAAACAGTTATCAAGGTGCTAGGTCCTCCACCAAAGGTTCCTAAACAGACTTTTGACTCAGTACAGACAAAAGAGTCCACTTCGGAACAGGTGCCAAACTCTGAAGCTCCGTCGGATACTGCTGGGAACCGCACAGAGGATAAGGTAGACAGATTGTCAGAGCATCCCATTGAATCTGACAATGAAAACAACGGTCGCCAGTCACCAGAAGGCCAGGCTCCCATCGTAGGGCACTTACCCGATGAAGCCCACGAAGTCTTGAATGACTTGCATCTAGATGATTCAGATGATGGGAGAGACTCGTCCCCTCACCCAGCAGAGTCAAAGTCTAGCAAAAACAATAACAATGTACCGAGAATGTCCAGGAAAAAGAAGCTCAACCGGTCCAAAACCAGAGAAGGGAGCAGTAGTACTGCACCAGCGCAAAAGATGCGGCACTATGAAGCAGAAGAGGTGCAAAAGTACATGGCTAAGCAGCGTTTGGACAGGAGAAGAAGGATGCAAGAAGATAAAAGACAAAGGTTATTACAAGCAGAGAAGAAAAAGGAAAAGCTGGAAGACTTGTACAAGAGACAGCGGGACGGTGCCAAGACAACGGGTCAGAAGAGTGTAGGGATTGGTGAAAGGATTCCTGTGGATAATGAAGTCAGACTACTTGATGAGACATTCAGCCAGGGTCAAGGCGCACTGCAGCAGCAGCAACAACAACGGTTATCAAGACCTGCCACTCTGCAAAGGAACAGCCCATACCAGGAGAACCATAGAAAGGTAAATTAAAAGCAGCATCATGTTTGAATTTGACCTTAACATCCTTGATAAAATCATTTTCCTTTTACAGGGAAGTGCATACTGTCACAAGAAAGGACTTATGGTTAAAGGATGTGTTGATGATTGGTTCCGGATTATGTTGAATTTAATTGATGAAGGTACTGCTGCTGTTAGTGCTGTAGTATTTCAGGTAGTGGAAATAACTGTAAAATCAAGATTCAGAACAGTGTATGACAGCAATTTTTGAGGCATGAAACTTTCGCAAAGTGCAAAAACTAGTGATGGAATTCTATTTTGTGTGTGTGTTTGTGTGTCATGAAGCTCTCACAAATATGTGAAAGTTTCTGCTTTACGATAGATAATCACACTGTTCAATTACAGTCAGACCTGTCTATAGCAACCACCCAAGGGAAACACAAAAAGTGGTCTTTGTAGACAGGTTCCTTCAGTACATGTTTCAATGAGAAACCATTTTCAAGGGATACAAAAAATGTAGTCTTTGTAGACTGGTGGTCACTAAAGCAGGTATCACTGTACAGTATCTCCACTTATGTGATCTCCTCTGTGTTTTAGATTGACACGACAGGTTCCGACAAGGAGAACCGTGCCTTCTGGAGTACGTCCAGCAGTGACAGCTCACTCCGCTCCAGCCCCCAGACTGACCTGTCGTCCTCCACCCCTCAAGACCAGCAGGCCGGTGCACCAGGCTTCCAGGAACACCAGCAGCAGCATGACATTGGACGGGACATCGTCCTGGAACCAGTGAAGGAGGAGGAGTTACCGCCTGTCATTAAAAATCAACTCAATGTGAATGCCAACAGAGACCAGCAACCTGGTACGTAGACCGGTGCCATTGAATCAGAGAGTTTGGAGTTTGGTTCAATATCGTAAATTCAGCTTTTTTTTGGCAAGCACTTAAAAAAAAGAATACACGCCATGATGTCACTAACCAAAACCAAATTGTCGAACCTCTGTAGACTTAGCCTCTCTTGGTATGAGTTAGAGTTCTAAATTAGAGTTAAAAGATCCAAAGGATTCGATGGTCTGTTATACTTAGTCTACACGCAAACTGTGTAAACTTATAAAGTAACCATACATCCTGAAAAATACACTGAGGTTAAAGTAGTGTATTGGAGGCAGAGATTTCTGTTAAATCTTTTTATTTGTTTTCATGTTTGCTAGAACAATTGCAATATTGGTCAATTTTGATGTACAGAGAGTAATTCAGTGACTAAATTTGGCATTCAGCCTTTTGTACCATATCCTTTTCTCTGTGGTTATCTGCCTTAAAATGTATTTTTCAAACCGGTGGAAAATAAGTAAACTAAATAAACTGTGATATATTGTATTGTTGACTTTGTTATTGTTTTGCAGCAGCCCCAGCAGCAGCAGCATCTACAAGTGCTAGGCCCAGGCCAGCCCAGAGCCCTGGGAAGCCTCGCAGCAAGGCAGAGAGGATAGCAGCCCTCAAGGCCACTGCTGCAGCACTACAAGGCAGGCTAGAGAACGAGGTCAGACAACTCACCGGGGACCTCTCCAACCTAGCTGCCAATGCCCTGGCACCCGGCCAGTCCCACCAAGGTTAGCATACAATCCACAATACTTTGGATTTTTGTTGTTGATTTTGTTTGCCTTGCTTATATATTATACAATATATTATTAAAGTGTTGATGTTCTCAGGACGTAACTTGAAAAAGATGATTGTGGATATTATATTTTAAATGATGTCCGTCGTGTTCTACCCCCAAATTGTGAGAACAATTCACAAATTTTTCAAGAATGGGAACATTTGAGCTCAAGAATAAATTTAAAGAAGAGATATGAAAGCACTTGAAAATACTTGTCACTTGTTGCATCATACTGTGTATTGAACCGTTATATGCCTATGGTATAGTTGTGTTGTGATTGGTTGTTAACAAGTGATCGCGAATCAATGAGGTTTGTACCAAATTCAGTAAGTATGATATATATGTAAGAATTAGACAGATTAGTTATAACGTTTAGATAGAATTGCATAGCATATGTTTATTATGTAAATTCTGATCTTATGTGAATTTTCTCTAATTTCTCATTTCTCCCAAACAGCGTTGAGATCTCCATCGGGCGAGAGATGGGCATACCCTATACCGGGCGTTGCCGCCCTGCCCTACAGTAGCTTATCACCACCATCAGCCAGGCCAAGGGTACCCCCAGTACCTGGCGGCAGTAACTTATCACAATCGGCCACCAAGTCGGCGGGTGTTAGGTTCAGCATGCCTGACCCAACCTCTCCGTTGGACGTACTCACCAGGCATCAGAAAGTGGCGGGGGCTAACCAGGATTTCAACGTCTTTATAGGGGAGCTACCAGGTACGTGTAGGTTATATGCGAAAAAGAATCGTCTCTTCCCGATGCTTTGAAACAAACAATGATGATAAAACACACAAAACTAACAACAACAGTAACAAAAATTGTCTTTTCACCAGTTCCTCCAAGTTTTGTTGCATTAACAATATGTATCTTGCATACCAAATTCGAAATATATGGCCATTGAGAAACGAGGGAGTATGAGGAATGTTTGGAGGGATAATCCTGCAGAAGTTTTCAACAGTGAGGACAGGGAAAACCAAAATATTTTGTTTTCTTTGTAATACAGGAGTCCCCAAAATATCACGTTTTCTCTAAAACTCTTCTTTTAAAACCCCTCTGCACTAGTTTGGCATGGAGGGATTAGACCTCTGCAAGGTCACGGACAGGGGGCTATCTCATCAAATCCGCTCTCAATTAACATAAGAAAAAGGGCATTGTTGGCTGTATAGAGGGCGAAATTAGCTATAAGTAGTGCAGTGGGGCTTTAAAAGAAATCATTTTGATATCAATTGGTTAACCTTTCATGCAGGAGATGAGGAGAATGGAATTATTGTCATTGTTTTTTTTTTATATTGGGACTTTCAGGTGTAAGGGACCTGTTTGAGCAGGCCCAGGAGTCTCGAGACAGGACGTCCAAGAGCAGCGCTGCCACCACCATCCAGGCAGCGTATAGGGGCCATCAGGTCAGGCAGAAACTCGACTGGGAACTACCCTCTGGGAGTACGCTGAAGGACCGCATCCGTGGCACGAGAGATGACGTCCCCATTCCACAGGTATTTTTATTTATTTATTAACCTTTTCCAAATGTACTCTTGTTTTGTATTCAATGATTTTCTTTGTTTTTGCCGAATAAATAATAATAATAACAGTTTGTTGCGACCATAAGGTTAGATTTAAAATACAAGTAAAAGCACAAAGTGATACATAACAATCAAACAGAGGTAGAAATGATTTATACTGTGAAGTTAGATAGAGTAAGCGAAGTGTGTGATACATAAATAGATGAATGACTATGTGGTAGTACCGTAGTAACAATTGAATTATTACATGTTATCGAATAAATGTTATGTTAGGTTACGAGTACAATATTACACAAAGCATCAACATTAGCCTAGGTAAGGTAGGTATTACGTTGGTAAATTATAATTATGATAGAAGTATTATTAAAAGGAAAAGATGATAGATCAAAGACTAAAGGGGGTTACAGTCTTGTGTATTGCTTGTTTTACTGAATGTGGGAAAAGGTACTAAATGTGAACAAAATATAGAGTATTATAAAGATTGATAGATAACCAGAGTGAGAAAGTGACTAAAGGCGGACAGTGATGAAATATCTAAGTCTCTTTACTTTTCTCCATCCCAACGTCTAGATACGCTTTTCACCAGGGCTGTCCCTTCCCAATAATGTGCTTCAATCCGATGGAGAGTCGCTGAGTGAGGGACCCTTGTCTGCTGAATCTAGTGAAGCAGAAGTGGACCAGGAATATACTCCAAAGGTAAGCCATGTACATGTAGTAGTAGTAGAAGATGTAGTAGCAGTAGTAGGAGTAGTAGTAGTAGATGTTGTAGTAGAAGTAGTAGCAGTAGTAGTATTAGTAGCAGTAGTAGTAGTAGTAGTAGTAGTAGCAGTAGTATTAGTAGCAGTAGTAGTAGTAGCAGCATACATGCCAACTGTTCAGATTAAAGAGGAACATTCCTCTTTTTGGGAGAAGATAATTATCATTTTAATGCAGGTGTTCCTCTTCCTGTACAAATTTGTCTGTAGTATTGAATAGGAGAGTTAGGATTGTTCCTCTTTTTTTTGAAAATAGTATAATTTGTACAGATTTCTGATTTTCAAATGTTGGCATGTATGTAGCAGTAGCAGTAGTAGTAGTAGTCGTGTCGTAGTAGTAATAGTAGTTGTAGTAGTAGTAGGATTAGTAGTAGAAGGAGGAGAATTAGTAGCAGTAGTAGCAGTAGTAGTAGCAGTAGTAGTAGCAGCAGTATTAGAGTAGTAGTAGTAGTAGTAGCATTAACAGAAGTTTTAGGAGTAGTAGTAGAAGTAGTAGTAATAGTAGTAGTAGTAGTAGTAGTAGTAGTAGTACATGTGTAAAGTAGCAGCAGCAGTAATAGTAGTAGCAGTAGTAGCAACAGCAGCAGTAATTGTAGCATCAGCAGTATTAGTAGAGTAGTATTAGTAGTAGTAGTAGTACTTACAATGTAACACTGTCATGTCAAATCAAATCAGGACATATATCATTCCTCTATTTAATGGAGCATATCTGTAGGGAGGAGTAAACACACAAAAAGAAACAGGTGCAGAGTTTTGTGTTTGGGAAAGAAACAATACTTTTCCAAGGTCACTTTCAGTGGCTACCTAACACCTCCTAACCCTCCCTTTACAATGTGGCATATGTCAAATGAAATCATGCTGTGCCCTCTTGCAAGTCATGACTCATTGCAATTCATGACTCACTGCAATGTTAGAGGGAAGAGGGTAGAAACAGGTGTTTTTTAAACATGAACATAAGAGGGATTGGCCTTGAGCCAGTGATTGTTTTGGCTGTGGTTACATGCACAAATCTTGTTTGCAAGCCTGTGGTGGATTCAAGTGGGTGGATTGTTAGCGTTTGTGTGTGTGTGTGTGTGCCGCAGTGCAGGACCCTGTTACATAAAACTTGTCATCAATAACAAATCTTAAAATTCTGTGACAAATACGCTCTCAGCCAATCAAATGCAAGGATTTCAGTAGCTTAAATCCTTTATTGTAACTTGTTATTGAAAACATTTCATGAAACAGGGCTCAGAAGTTAGTAGGAGATGATGGATTACATGTGCAAAGTGTATGTTTGAAAATGGAAGACAATGCAAAGTGTATGTTCAATCGGTAGGATGACAGAATTGTTTACAAAATGAATGGAGATGCAAGCAAATAATTAGCCTTCAGAATACCACACTGAAGAAGAAATATCCAAAATGGAACAAAACATCATTTACCATTATATAACATATGGGGAAACCATGGCTATCAGAGTTATGTTTTACATAGATATTTGATTAGATTATTAATCAAGAAGTTAGTAATAAAACATATAGATCTTAACTAATAGACAATTTTGAGGAAAAGCATACCTTTTCATGAAAATGTTTAAACACACATATCATCTATTATCTGTAGATTATTAAATACTTGTTAGTACATCTAGCATGTGTGGGGGCACATGCCTCTGGGCAACAGTGATGAACTTCACTTTTGTGCACTCTGACCCACTTGCTGCTTCCTTATCTCTTTGCATGTGTTTGTTCATTCTTATTATGTACTTGTCTCTTGCCATGCTGTATTGTATTTGTGCTTTTTTATGAATGGTCGAATAAATAATAATAATTATAATCTCTTTGAAATCGTTTATCCTACAGTTCAAAAGCTTGCCGACCCGTGCCCGACCTCAGCATCTCCATGACAGCAGACAGACCAATGTCAACTTTGGCCCCTCCCCCCAGGGACCAGAAAGAGATGGACTAAGTGTGATTGATATCTACATGAAACGGTATCAGGAAGCACAGAGAGGTAGGTCTTTATTTCATTTTATTTTATTTTATGTATTTTTCCTCTCAAATATCCACAAATTATAATGACATATATAAACCATACAGTATTACAATATATGATAGAACAAATGAATTATACAAGTAACGAAACACTGATAAGTATGTACGTAATAAAATAAGTCCCGTCTACTTTGTAAACTTTATACATTTATAAGGGTATTGGACAAATGATTACATGTAACACGAAGCATTCATTTAACATTTAATTAAACAAAATGTTGTTGTATGAGATGTTTTCCCTCTCATTTAGAACGTAGGTAGCAAGGACTGTCAGCTGTATTGTTGTTTTGCTTTGGCCAACAAATTTGATATCAGAGATATGTTTTTGTCCCTCTGTCCACTATTCATTGTAATATTTCAGTATTGAATAATGCTCCATCTTTTTCTACACAGTTTTATATAACTTTAAATGATTTGTTGCTACATTAAGATATTGTAAGATAACTGACTTTTTTGTCACAGGCATTGTAGACATAATCGTTGACTCTGTTTTTATGAACTATTGAGTTAAAACCTGTGTCTCCTCTCCCCTTCCAGACCTTATGACAAGGCAGAGAACGCGACCGTCCATCAAGCGAGACGTATCTCCAGGCTTGCCGCAGTCCTACTCCGAGGACTTCACTGGAGGGAGTCTAGCATCGTCCAACGTCCACTCGATTGCACTGGACAGTCCAGACTTCAGCAGGGTTGGACGTAGCCCCATCCCCAGCTCTGCTTCAGCCGACAGTATCTCTCAGCTCGTCACTCCCAGATCCAGGTCATCGGGCAAGGTATTATTCAAATCTTGTGTGTGTGTGTATTGAGTTTTTACAGATGTGTATCAATCAGATATGATTATTTACGTCTGGGGACTGACCTTTAAACGTCACCATCCGAAAGGTGTGACTCAGTTTCGAACCTGCGTCCTCGGCTGAATCAGTTTGTAACTTCCATTGTTAGTTGGATTACAGGCCTTGTGCAGTGCCGTGTCTTTTTAAATGTTGAACCTGTCCATAAAGGCCACCTGTTTATATTTTACCTAGTGCAGTGCCTTGTATTTTTGTGTATGCAGATTATGTAAAACCTGTTCATAACAGCCACCTGCTTATAGTCCTCACCTATTTTACCCCCCCCCCCCCCCCCTCAAGAAGGAAAGAAGATTAAATTTGCCTCATTGGAATCATTAGTACAGCTCAGTGGGATCGTTCTTTCCAAAGGTTTAGATCGTAATCAAGTTCTCACATATGTCACTCATTCATAAACCCTTGTGTCTGATTTGTGAATAGATTTTATCAAATGTAAAATAAAAGAATTATAATGATATTAGCACTTGAAACATCCCTGTCTCCATCTAGTAGTCAAAGAGTAGTTTCTTGCTTCACAGTGAAAGGGAGATGGAGTAGAAAACATCAGGGCCCCTTTGCACAAAACTTACCATTGATGATAACTACCATGGAAACTGTGATTTTGATTAGCTATTGAGCCCTGTTACCTTGGTAGTTGCCATTGATGGCAGAGTTAACATCAATGGTAAGCTTTATGCAAACAGGCCCAGACAAACTATGATGTTTGATAGAAGAGATATTATGAATGTTTAGGAGGGGTTTATTCCACAGCAATTGCAGAAGCATATATGGAAATGATTATTCTCCCCCAATAAGAAGTCATGTTTGATTTGTTTTCTCTTGTAGGATACCATCACAAGCCGACCTCCAACAGGCAGGTCAATATCATTGCCCTCACCAAGAGACACCTCCTATTCCTTTGCAGACAGTGCACACAGGTGAGAATCAAATTACAAGTGTATGTAGGATTAGAGATTGAAAGAGTAAAGGCTTGTTAAGATATGACACACCAAAACTGCAGCGGTTCTGTTTATGATGACGTAAAGTGTAATACGCTTCACATTTCCTATGTTATAACTGAGAGCTCAGTGAATATGCGCTGGACATTTGTTTGCACACGATTGCCATTCATTTACATATTTTAAAAAACAGCCTCTTTTTTTGCAGCAGTTTACTGTGTCGTATTTAAAAAAGCCTTAATTATAAAGATTATTAAAACATTAAGGAGCTATAAGTGGCGATGTAACTATGTAAAGGAACCAGATGAAGTGTCTAAGTATTGAAGTTTGAATGCACTTGTGGACAGTGAATGTTTGCTCTTTGCAGTTGAAAGGGCAAATGATAACACTGGTCTTGTCATTACTTAAATGGAGAGGCCAAACATGGTCATCTTTTTGTATTTATTTTGAAGTAGAACAATCTTTTAAATCTTGTTATTCAAGTGTATGCCTCTTGAGAAGGTATTGTTATATAAATGCTAAAAACGTCTTTCATTAATTCAATATCATATGAGTTGTTTTGTATCAAATGTGAATTCTGCTATGACCATGGTAGGAGGGAGAACCGGAGAACCATCGATTCTAACAAATGAATCCCTTTTTTAAACTCTAGTCTAAATGTATCCGACAAGAAGAGATCAAGAACGCCCAGTCCCCGACCCACGACATTACGGGATGCTGGCACCCAGACTCCTCCCAGTTCCAGAAGTTCTCCTTCGTCTATCAAATCGCGCTCGTCAAGCAGTAGAGGGAGCCATTCTCCGCCCAGCGATGCTAGATCTCCGGTCAGCGATCACAAGTCACCGGTCGATGAGATCAGGTCACTCATTGAGGATTTAAAGGTAAGATCCAGGCATCCCAGTTTTCAGGCAAAAACTCGAATTCAGGCCCTGGCGGGTTATTTTCAAGCCATAGTTTATGCTTTTTTTTGTGTACAAGATTCTAGGTGATTTTCAGGCCCTCTGATCAATTCCAATTGGCATCCATGGGTTTCTGTTTTCCTGCAGAGAACACTGGATCCTGTATAAACTCCAGAGGACTTCAAGGGTTCAGTTGTCAATTGGTTAATAAAGCAACTTGAATTAGTTATCTTTAATCGGCTTAAAGTAGCCATTGCATAACCTTGTTTTTTAGTGCACCGTCCTATTTTTTATCTGGTTTATCATTTAGTTAAACCCAAGATGAAGTTATTCAATTTAGATATGATGTTGATAAGTTAACTCGTTCAACCTTGATGCCCAGGGCCCTCGTATAATAATAATAATAGTGGGTTTTTGTATAGCGTCCATATCTGTTAGATTTGGCGCTCCTGTTTATTACCCTGGCTTTAGCACGGCTGCCATTACGACGCTCTAGCATTTCAAGGAATTAATTCCTGCCAGGTACCCATTTGCCAAAGGACATTAGCCCCGCGGCGGGACCTGAACCGCGGACCTTGTCATGTACAGTCCGGTGACATATCCACTCAACCACGACACCTGTAAAGATTACTCTGGCTGGATAATTCTCAATAAAGCAATAAATATACTGAGGCTGCTCGACAAAATTTTTCATCTTTAGTTATAACCATGATGAAGAACTGTAACCTGTAGGTTTGTAAATGTATCAATATCGCATGGTATTTCTTACAGAAATCCACATCCAATGGAGAGTCTGTGCACAGTGACGGCGTCAGAAGTGGGATGTCACCTGGCTCAAGGACATCACAAGGTCACTCACCATCCGTCAGGACACCCGTAGACTCGCCTACAACTCCTCTACTAAGTCAAGGATCAATGCATAGAAATGCTAGGTCGCCAGTGAGAAGGGAGGTGCTTAGCCACTTCAAACCCATCAGTCACCCAGGGAGTGAGATGTCTGGGAGGTCAACTGACGTCAGCAGAAGCACGGTAAGTTGTCCTGGGGGGTGTTTCACAAAACTTGTCATCAGTGACAAATAAAAGTTGTTGTTACAAGCTACTGAAATCCTTGCTTCTGATTGGTTATCAGCAGATTTGTCACTGATATTTGTAATTTGTCATTGAAAAAAGGCTTTTTGAAACGGGTCCCAGCTAAACATCGTGCAGGAAAAAAATGAAGCTTGGTACTCATCATTACAGTAGTTCTGCTCTCTATGAGTGATACCCCATGGTAGATCTGTAATGTGATTAGCTGGGGGTGTTGATGTGCAGATAGTTTTAGGGAACCTACAGAAAAATGCATGGAATATGTGATGAAGATTTTAAGAATAAATACAGACACTTGAGAGCCATTGTCTTGCAAACTTAAGAGTATAACCAAGAATAAACGGAAAGCCAAAATCATACATTAAAAATGGGAATTAAAGAGGGAACAAATTTTCAGTATGTTTCTTGTTTTTGTACAAATGAGGAATAACACTTCATTCATTCATCTTAAACAATATTCATATTGGGGGATTTGTCAATTTGACTGAGGTGTTTGGACTTCTATATTTATAGGAATAAAAGGCCAGGCAAATATAAATAATTATATATTTTGAACTTTCCATTTTTTTTGGACAGACCTCAACGCTCACATCCACGATTCTCCAGCCAGGACCCAAGTTCTACTCACCCAGTGCGCTCCAACTCAAGATGGCTGCAGAGCTCAATCTCCTGGAAACCCTGGAGGAGTCTGTGCGGCAGCTCTCCGAGGTGGAACGCACCAGGGCCGTGTCCCTGGCCCACGAGGAGAGCACCTCACTGGCCAAGATCCTGCAGAACCGGCAGCGGGATCACGAGAAGGACCTGCAGCTACTGTCGTTCAAGGCCAGGCAGGAGGTGGAAGAGGCCAACAGGCAGTTGGAGGAGGTCAAGCAGAAGGCAGCGGAGACCGCTCTCGAGGTGGAACAAGGGCGGGTGAAGGCTAGGAAGGATGCCGCATCGGAGACCAGGGACCAGGCCCAGAAGCTGCTCATGACCCAGGCTGATGCTGCAAGAATAACGGCAGAGGCAGCCAAGCAGCTGGCAGAGGTAAAAATGACAATAACCACCACCTGTATGGTTGCATAGTATTGTAGATGCCTTTGGTTGAATTTCAGTGAATGTCAATGAAATGCAGAACGGCGTGAAATGGTTTATAACTAGGACACCAAGTTTATTCTGATATCAGACATAAGGGGTACAAGTTTTCATACTTTTGCTGACCATGTCTCTTCTTTCCAGGCTTTATATTCTGGTTTCATAGTTAGGTTTTATAGTTCTATAGAAGTTATGGGAATCTACATGGTATGTGACTTCACCAAGCTTAATTGACTAAAAGTGACCAACATTTCTCTTGAATAAAAAAAAAGGCTGATTGAATTTACTTGATGTGCTCATTCCTTCAATTCATTTGATTTCTGTATTCTTTGTTTACAGGCTCACAAGGTATCCGTCAGTAAGCCACCACCCCCACCCGCAGTGGATGCAGGCCAGGTTGCAGCAGAGAGTGCCAAGGCAGCAGCATCTGCTGCAGTGACAGCAGCCCTGGAGCAGCAGAGACTCTACCAGAAGGATATGCTACATGAGATGAGGGCTTCGGTACAGCCCCCTCCACCAGTCACAAGGTAAGAGCGTTGTAATACATCTCCATATGATAACATTGATAACAGGAGGGGGAGAAGGAGGATGATAATGTTGATGATGATGATTATGATAAAGGGGATGATGATGATGGTGATGATAGATAGTGGTGGTTATTTTACCTGACAGGTAAGAAAGCAATAAATGCTTGTTAGTAAACAACCAGGAGACCGACGGCTTTAGGTCCTCTCTGAGAAACCTGATAATGAATATAAATGCACTAGCGCATCGTCTTGGTTTCGAACGGGGGTGTCCGGATTACGAGACTACTGCTCTACCGACTCAGCTATTGCGCCTCCAGATCTACGTGATACATCTCCATACAATAACAATGATAAGGAGAAGGATGGTAACGATGACGATACTGTTGATGATGATGATTACTATAAAGGAGATGATGATGGTGATGCAGAGCTACCAACCATTCCGTTTTTGCCGGAATTACTCTGTTTTTTCCTCCAAATTACGGTATTACGTTTTTTCTTCATAAAATATGTTTTTTAATAATTTTTTTTATTTATTTATTTATTTTTATTTTTTTATTTTTACATACTGCACGTCAAACCACTGCCCTAAAATGGTGATTTGATCACAAATTCAATAGAAAACTAATTTTAAAACAAACTTGAAAAGAAAAATATTCTCCAAAAAAATGAAATGCCGATAATACCAAAATAACCACCAAAAAAATTACCTGCTTGTAAGGAAAAAACAGCATGATGAATGAACATTTCTGCATTGGAAGTGTGTCGCGCGTGGTTGTAGGTTTCGTTTTTATGAATTCCTTTTTTTTTTGCTTGAAATTCCTTTTTTTTGCCATCATGATTCCTTTTTTTGGTTGTACAAGGTTGGCAGCTCTGGTGATGATGAAGCTGCTGATGATTATAATTATCATGATGATAATTGTGCTACAATATTTTAATGAATTCATTTACAAGTGTTGTAATGACATTGGTATGTATTTCCCTTTTTTGCAGGAGTGTTGCAGCAGGTAATTCCAGGCCGAGCTCTATGACACCCAGCCGAAGCACGGACACCAGGACACCCTCCGCTCGCTACTCCGAGGACTTCACCAACACGTCATCAACTCATACGCCATCTTCTGCTTACACAGTGTCATCCTCTCAACGAGTCCTCACAGCTCAAGACAGCTCCTTCTCTCGACAGTCCACTTCCTCCAAGAGCATCAAGACTGCCAGTGACTTATCAATAGGACACCCTGACCAAACTGACTCAATAGCAATGGCCAGTGACATTGTCGCTGATAGGGACTTCAGTAAAAGTGCGGCCAGTTCGTCCATTAGAACTGAATCGGGTGCTAAGGTTGCAAGCTCAACCAGGACGGATAGCATATCTGAGGATGTGCGCAACTCAAAATCGGAGTTGGATCAGTATTCGCTTTCCTTCGATGATTCGGAGTCCTCTTCTCGGAGCTCCATCCCGAGCGTGGTGTCTCCTTCACCAGTTAAATCCGATGCTAAGAAAGAATCCCGCACTGCGACGAAGCACACGTTGAAGGATAGACCAGACTCTTCAGATTCAATGCTGTCAGAGAAGGAAGGATCGTTCAGTGCTGTGACCATTGAGGTGCTCCAGAAACAGCTCAAGGAAGAAGAGGCAAGGTCCCAACAGCAGGTCACCTTACTGAAGCTGAGAGAGAAGGTACATAGCAGAGATCTTTCATGATACAGTCAAACCTGTCTATAGCGATCTCCCAAGGGAAACACAAAAAGTGGTAGACAGGTTCCTTTAGTACATGTTTCAAAGAGAAACCATTTTCAAGGGAAACAATAAATGTGGTCTTTGTAGGCAGGTGGTCCTTGTAGACAGGTGGTCAATAAAGCAGGTTTGACTGTAATGTACCCAGAATACTTCATATTTATGGCTCTTCTGACAGTATGATTTCAAAACACATAGGATATTTTAAATTATTCATCAATATATTATTCTTAAGAACTATTTCAAAACAACTAATCTGTGTGAACATACAGAGTGTTTCCCAGTGAATTAGCCTGGACTGTGGATCACACTATGCTGGGGTAATATTTGTGAACTCTGGCAGTGTCAAGTCTGACAGACATGAGTGCTATACAAGAACCAACTATTATTATTATTATTATTCAAATGAAAATTGAGAGGTACTTTAGATTTAATGAATTGATTTGACGCTAAAAATATTGTACGCTTCATGATATTCTTGTTTCATGTTGACAGGTGCTGGTTGATAAGACCAACGCTGAGCTTGAGTGGTTAGAGCATCAGAAACGAAGACTGAAGGAGAAAGACGACCAAGATGGTGTCACAAGTCTTAGGAAGAGACAGAGAGCTTTGTTATCTAAGCTTCAAATGGAGCAGGTCAGTATCACTTTGATGCTCTCGTAGCACCACAATGCCCTTTCCCGCAAGGGGAAGTCTCGTAGAAAGATGGGCATACTGTACGTGTATTGGTAAAGCAAAAGGGGGCTCACACACAAGCTGCCTATCCTACAAATAAATGTGGCACGAAGACGCTTGTCTCAGAGAAAAGTGTAGAAGTCCCTTGTTCTTTAATGATTTTTCATTTGAAACAACCCCTTTAATGCTATCTTTAATTAAAAAAGGAAAATTGTAATTGCTCGATGCATTGCTGTAGTGTTTTCGTATGAATCTTCCTGATTTTTAGTGGCTGAATTAGGGATGTAGCACTCATTGTTGTGTGAAATGTGTCAATTCAAATTACACACCAAAAATCTTCAAAATATGAAGTATTGAAAATCATCAGAATACTTAGCTACCGGTATTGAAAATATTTTTTTTTTTTCTTCATATATTTTTCATTGCTCAGAGTGAAATCAAACAGATGCTAGCTTCCCAGAGACAGGCGAGCCTTGAGAGACAACGCCTGCTTCACCAGCAGCAGGAGATCGCCAGGATGCGTCGAGCCGCCGCCCGGTACAAGGACCAGATGAAGGACCTTCCACCGGCCTCGCCCAACGTCTCCTCCATCCTCCCGACTCCCAGCGAGGAGGGAGACGATGCCTCCATGTCAGGCTCCGACTCCATGCTCCTCCTCTCGCCTCCGGGTGGAGAAGCAGGAGCCAGCAGAGATTCGACCATGGACGCCTCGGCCATGGAGAAGCAAGCCAGGGTCCTGCAGAAGCTCAAGATGCTGCAACAGCCCCTCAGCATGAAGTAAGTGCCTCTAGAGTTTGATTAGAAATTATGGAATCATTTATTGTAAATCCATCTAATTAAACTTTTAACCTGTGAACTGTTTGTTGTTCTCTTGTAATTCCTAGAAATTGTCTGTTCGAAGTTAGAAAGATGTTAACTCATACATTTTAATATAGAATTAACCCCCTTCCGACTCTAAATTTGTTATAGATTATTTTCTTGATGAAGCAGTGCTTGTTATTTTTGTGTTAATATACAGCCCTTAATTTTCATTTGTTTGTTTTACCTCGCTTCTATCTGATTTTGGAAGAATTTTGCGACAGCATTTGATACGAACATTAAGACAAATTACAGACACTCTTCAACATCCTCAACTAGAAGACGATGTTTGTTTAAATTTCAATATCATTGCTATTTCTATGAAAATCAGGAGGATCGTAAGTTTGCCATAGGCTTAACTTCTTTTGTGCATCCCTTTTGCCTGTAACTTGTGGTATTCTAGCTAATTCTAATTCTTCATGCCCTTTGAACCTCTAGGTTCCTGATGAAGCGCGAGACAAAGCTGAAGAAAAGGCGTCAGAACGCTGAGGAGCTTTTAGCCTGGAAGCAGCGTCTGGATGAGGAGGAGAAACATGTAGCCCACATGGAGCATGAGGTTCTCCACCTGTGGGATGGGGCCAAACGCAAGATTAAGCCCACCGCTGCCACCCCTTCCGCTCCTGCGTCCTCCCAGTCACCTGCTCGAGACACAACGGTGAGACTTGATGCTACTCTTCTACTTCACCCATTCAAGATGTTTATCAAAATTTGAGTTTGGGTTAATAAATTATGATTCAAAGCCCTTTAAAGCCCTGTAAAAATGGACATGTGTATGCAGGAAGAACAAAAAATCTTTGAAAGAGTGAGATAGAAGGGGAGAGGAGAGGAGAGGAGAAGAGAGAAAGGAAGGAATAGAGATTTTGCAAATTCAAATATTCTCGATTAACTACTCGACGCACCCGTATATGTTCGCACAAAAAAGGGTCTGCGCTGAAACCCAATTCCACCTTGGGTGCTGTGTGCGCTGTTGTATATTATACAAATATACAATGACACTCGAGGATCTAGCTGAAACTATTCGCATCGAAGGAACATCAACTAGTACTATTCTCCCGAGGGCCATCGGGAGGGAGAAAAGTACTAATGATGTTCCTGAGTGCGAATAGTTTTAGCTTGTTCCGAGAATGAGTCATTTTATATTTGTTTTATATCCCTTCCATCTGTATTATTCCTTGTACACTTCTGTAATAACATGAACCTTATACTCACATTCACATCTACATTCAGATCGAAAAGAAATACAGAAAATTGCACGGCTCAAATCAAATGAAACATTGAAGGATGTAAAAATGTTCAGCTGGCGCTAGTGTAATGCAGTTATCGCACAGCGTTAATTGCATATTAATGGCTTGAGCGCCGTGACACCGCGGGGGTTGACCGCGCAGAGGCATTTGAAATCATGTACGCGCTCGCTGGGAAAACGCATAGTTCAAGAATATGCGTTTTTTTATTGTGACGTCACGCATAGTACCTTTTTTCCCTAGGGAAAAAAAGGTACTATGCGTGACGTCATCAATAAAAGGGTACTATTTCGATGTAGGCGGCAGGAAACATCTTTTATAGTAAAACTATTCATTTTCTTGTTGTGTACACTCCTAATGCAACAATCTTACCATAAGGGATATAATATTCTTTATTTTCTTCATACTCCTTATTTTCGTTCGCCATTAGAATGCCAGTGAAGTTTTTGAGGTTGATTTTACAAATGATGTCTATTCACAAATAATTTTTTAAGGTGGGTGGTTTGCTTTAACTTCTCTGAATTGACATTGACAGGGTGATGGGGATGATGAATCGGAGGACTACTCTCTGCCGACGAGCACCAGCGGTAAGACGGATGTCAGTAGGACCGCGTCTGAATCTCAACAATCCGGGACCAAGACCACCCCTACCACCACCTACGATCGGAGGCTGGGGAGCAGCAGCGATGCCTCTATCATGGAAGAGTTGAACACTAGTAGCATCGCAGAGGAGATTGGCTCGGAGAAGACACAGTCAGCGAAAAGGTATGCATGTTTGTACTGTGATGACAATGCTACCTTAAATCCTATCTGCACTGGTTTGGCCAGGAGGGATAAGACCTCCCTGTGTGGTCACTGGCAGGTGGTTATCCCATCAAATCAGCTCTAAATTAACATAAGAAAAAGGGGATCATGGGGAATCAACGGGTACCGCTGAGGCATTGTTGGCTATAAAGAGGGCGCAAGTACCCCCTTCCGGCTTCAGAATGATAGATGATATCGTGACATCCCTTTTCTCCACTACCAAACTTTTCCCTGGACTGAACATAAACTATGTATGGCATTTATTACATGTCCTTGAATGAAAAAAATCCTGCTAATTTATTAAATTTGGAAAATTTAGTCTTGAAAAATCTATTGATTTTAACAGATGTTTATTGTGTCGTGACACATAGGTCTCCATGCTGTTAAAGAGATTAGTGAATAACCTTGGGATTAATAAAGGATTAAGCCTTGGCTGTGATCGCTTCCTGTCTAGATCTGATAACTGGTCTGGTCTAATCTCCAATGACCATAAATATTCTTGTTCATTAAAAACATTCCAAGCAAAATGTATTATGTGGGAAGGAATGAACAGAATGTACTTTTATGTTTTGATCTACAAATGGTATATATGTTTAAACCATAACAATGTAATCCTGACCTCAAAAAGTACAGTGTTCATAGTTTGTATGTATTTTGCTCTTTAATACTCTGTGTAATCAATGCTGATTTTGTAGATCTGTTTTTGGTATACGTGTCATGAAAATCATTATTCTTTTGGTTTTGGAGAAGAATGTACCCCATTGATTTACTGGTGAACTAGAACTTCATATAAGTGTAAGATCTTTTAATCTTGGTGAATTAGTTCTTATATGGAATCTATGACAGTGTGGAGAATGGCTATCATTCTAGGTTTGTATGTGGACACACCATCATCTTCTCCCTCTTTATTTCTCTTTTCAGCATTTCTGAGAGTCCCCATGCAGGAGCTGAATTGTCCAGTGACGATACCATCAAAGAAGCCTCTGCCCTGCACGAATACACCAATGACTCCTTCGACTCCACTGCAGATCGCACCCTCACCCCGTCCAAACACAGCAGCCACAAAGGCGGCCCAGTGCCTCCCATCGGGGTGTCCACCACCTCACCGGCGGGCCACCAGGGACTGACGGCCCTCGGCTCGTCAACGCCCAAGTCTGTGAGCGTTGCGGGCGTGGTGCCATCATCTTCGTCCAGGAGGGGTCCCTTCCTACCACGCGCCAGGAACAGACATCCTTCAGACAGCGGCTCAGAGTCTGAGAAATCTTTCTCTCAGACTATGTCAGGTATATATATATAGCTTTTCAACAACTGACTTAGTATTAGGGCTGTTGTCTCAGTCATGCCTTACTTTTCGCTTTTGTTGAGATTCGAAGCCTGCTTAGTCACAGTTAAATGCAAAGTTCATGAACATGTTTTCATAGTTTATGGCCATCGCTTTTGTTTACATTGGGGATTAGGCCTTTGTTTTTAATGCTAATGTTGACATCGTAGTATATTGAATACATTCTCTATTTATAAGTTGTGTAATGTATGGTTTTTATTATAATGTTATGACTATGTTACTGATGTGCCATAGTACCTTCTTTATGGAAGATACTGGGAAGTCAGATTTGTTTTAACATTGTTTATTTGCTCACTAGAATGTTTTATAACCTGAATGATCCAATTAAAATGAGCTTCTTTATATTCATTATCATTCTCACTGGACTAAACTTATTTTTATGTGAACAGAAACGGCCTCTGACCAGAGTGACATCGAAGGTCGTGTGCGAGCTCTGAAGGACGCCCTCAAGAGGCGAAAGATGGAAGCAGACCGACTGAGGAAGCAACAGAAGAGACTGAACCGAGAGAAGCTGAAGGCCCAAGAAGCCAGCCTGAAGAAGCAACTTGAGGTGAGTCAAGCTTCCTGTACCGAATGTATATACAGTCAATCTGGTCTACAGCGACCGCCCAAGGAATACACAAAAAGTGGTCTTTGTAGACAGGTTCCTATAGTACATGTTTCAATGAGAAACCATTTTCAAGGGAAACAAAACATTTGCTTGTTGTAGACAGGTGGTCTTTGAAGACAGGTGGTCACTAAAGCAGGTTTTACTGTATATACTGTTAAGAATGTCCCAAAGGGATGTTCCAAGCTTGTTGTTGTTCTGGGATGGTCTTCTCAACACCATATGATCTTTTGTTCAGTGAAAAAAATTTAAATGTCGTAGGTACCTCAAATTATGCCCTTCCGTTGGTGTTTTGGCAGAAGTCTATCTGACCTACTATACATTCAAACCTGTCTATCACAACTACCTGAAGGAAACACGAAAAGTGACCACCTTGCTAGACAGGTTCTTCAACATGGATAGGAAAGCAATAGACAGGTGGCCTTTATACAGAGGTGGCCCTAATACACTTTGCAAATTAGAAATTTGTTAGCAGTTGCATTGTAATCATGACTTCCTGGCAGGAATTAATTCCTTGAAATTCTAGAGCGACGTAATGGCAGCCGTGCTAAAGCCAGGGTAATAATCGGTTGCTGCGCCAGGAGTGTCAAGCCTGACAGACATGAGCGCTTTACAAGAAGCCACTATTATTATTATCATTATTATCTCCTACAGACCTACGACAGGTTCGTAGAGACCACCAAGGCTGAGCTGGAACAGGAATCCAAGAAGCAGAAGCTGCAAGGAAGCAGCCATCTTCTCTCCACGCCCTCGGCCAAACCTCAGATCAAGCAACCCAAGGCCGGTACAGACTCGCTCCGCCACGCCCGCGCCTTGCGTCAGAGGACGGCCTCGGACAGCAGCCAAGAGGGCGCCCTCTATGAGGCAAGGAGTGTGGCTTCGAGACCGAGCGTGTCGGAGAGCGGACGATCAAGTAGATCTAGTCTGGAGGGTGGAGTACCTGCTGGAGAGGAGAGGGTACCGAGTGTTCTTGGTGGTAGCGTGTCCTATTCGTCATTCAGCGCTACATCCTCACCCAGCACACAGCACAGTGAAGGTAAGCAAGAAATACAGTGAAACCTGTCTATAAAGATCACCCAAGGGAGACAAGAAAAGTGGTCTTTATGGGCAGGTGGTCTTTATGTTTAGGTTCCTTTAGTACATGTTTCAATTAGAAACCATTTTCAAGGGAAACAACAAATGTGGTCTTTTTATACAGGTGGTCACTAAAGCAGGTTTGACTGTACTTTCTTTCATGACCATTTGGCAATGTATGAGCAGTTTTGCAGTTTTTTCCACACATGCAAATGGTACATGGAAATTCCCTTATTTTTGATCTTGTCATTTGAACAAGATTACTCTATCATGACTTACACTTATAACCTGCTGCCCAGTAAAGAAACCAATGTTACGGTAATGCCAATATTTGTTATGTTACTACCTACTACAGAAAATAATGTGCTTTAGTGGCCTCCTGTTTTCATTGGAAACTATACTAAAGGGACTCTATACACAAGGACCCTGTGCCTATTAAATCAACTCTTTTTCTCTTGAAAGGTCTTTGTATTTAGCTTTCATTATACTTTATATGGGGATTTTTATTTGTCTAACCTATAAGCATCATAATTATTCATACCAGCCTTTAGAACTCACTAAATGTTTATGTTTCAATTTGCCAACCAGGCGGAGTCAGTCCCAAGTCACCTTACAGCCTCTCAAGGGACCACAGTGCATCGGCCAGCAGTAGCATTGCAGAAGACATCAGTATCAGGAGTGATTATTCAGACAAGGAGAGTGCCCAGGATTCTGAGAAGTTTGACTCTGAGGATCATCGAAAGATCAAGGAGAAACTTCAGCAACATCATCATCGTGAGGAGGAAGAAAAGGATGCAGAAAGAACTCCTAGTGTTACGTTGATCAATGGAAGAAGATCAGGGGATGGGAGGGATGCAGAAGAGGACACTCCAAAGGCTACTACAAGTGTTAGCCCAGCTTTGGCTTACAAACCTTCTCCATCACCTGGAGCCGATGTTGATGACAATGTGTCCGTATCCTCGTCGGTTCCAGAGGAGATCATCTCTGCCGCGAGCATACAAACCCAGGACTCGTTTGAAGAATCAAAGTCTGCTGTCATTATCTCGAACTTGCCAGAATCTGATCATGAACTGTCTCTTGGGGACAGTCTTGTTGAGTCTCCAAGACATGCTCCAAGTTCTCCTCCAGCATCGCAATCTCCTGCAGGTGGGAAGGCCATCGTGACCCCAGTCCCTGACGACTCTTCGCAGAGGAGCCTCGGGTCAATACCAAGTTCAGTCCATTCCCGCTCTTCACTATCACCTAGTGCCAAATCAGAAGCTGGCTACAGCGAGGATTTCTTGGAATCCTCACCCACATTGAAGCGCTCAGACTCCAAATCTGACACAGACGAGGATATCAGTGAACACTTGAGCGAAGTGAGCGAGGTGTCTCTTGCAAAGAGCAGTCCAAGTCGGTCTTCTGGGCACCTTGTATTTGATTTGAAGGACCAATCTCCTGTTCATGATGAACCTAGTCTTGACTTTGACCTCCCAGAGATCACAGTGATTCCTCAAAAGGCAGAGGAGAAGGAGGAGGAAGAAGAAGATGTCTTTGATGACAAACTTGCCCAGGACTTAATTGGAGATGCTACACCAGAGCCAAAAACTAAGGTATGTGTTTTAGTCTTAATGAAATATAATCCTGATGGTATGTGCATCTTAATTTTTTATTTCAAATTTAGATTCCCTCTTAGCAGTTCATATGTCAAGGACAGTTATCTTTACTGCTCCAAAGTAAGAGTGTAGAGTATCTGATTGTATAGAGCAATTTAGCAAGATTATAGGTTTGAAAGTAAATACTAAACAATTAAACACACTTGATAAATGGATAATTAAATTGAATGTAATGAGAAAAGCATTTTACAATGACCTCTTGAATTTTATTCAATCATTTAATTATATGTATTTGTAATCTCTTTTCGTTTTATTTATTACAGGAGGTTCTTCCTGACTTCCAGCTTGGGGACCGTGTTCTCATCGGTGGCAAAGAACCTGGCACTTTGCTTTTCAAGGGCCCGACCAAATTCGCCAGTGGAAACTGGATAGGAGTAGAGCTCGATGAGCCAGAAGGCACCAATGACGGTACCCTCAAAGGCATTGCTTACTTCACCTGCAAACCAAACTATGGCATCTTTGCCCCTGAAGATAAGATTGCTCGTCTCCCTGAGGACTACAAGCCGTCTCAGGAGTCATTGAACGAGGAGGCCTCAGAGCGGTCTTCCATCGAGGAAGATATTTCTAGCCAATCATCCGTGAGGACAGTTTCTGAAAGTGATCTTGTCAGAACCAAGAGTGTCAGTAATGACGTAGCTCAAGAGCAGAGATCTACAGAGAACAAAGTGGAGGAGGACAAGGAGAGTGATAGGTCACTGTCTCAACTCACATCCATTAAATCTGAGGACATTCTCGAAGAGGCCACTGAAGACGAGCTGTCTGAAGCTGGCATTGATGATGATGCCTTGGAGAAGTTGATCAGCCATGCAGCCGAAGCGGTAGAGTCATTCTCAGTAGATGAACCTGGTCTAGGGAAGGGAGATGCTGCACTTGTGACTCCCAGAGGAGCACCAGAGGATGAGTTCCCAGACATCGAAGAACTGCCTCATGAGGATGAGCAAGAGGGTAAGCGGGATGAAGCTGAAAATCGTTTAGTGGACACGAGCACAGATCATTTGACTGAGATTATTGTGAAGGACACCTTTGATGATGTGTTAGAGTTAGCCGGAAAGCAGAAACAGGATGAAGAAGAAGAGAAATCAAAAGACAGTTTATTGAAATTGATTGTTTCTGCTGAATCATCTAGGAGTGATAGTGAATCTTCGGAAGTGCTTGTTGAAAAATCAGAAGAAGAAATTCCTGAGAAGGTGCCCAAAAAGAGTGCTGAGAAGAAAGCAGACTCTGTCGCGAAATCACTTATAAATGAAGCCATCAGTGAAGTATTGAAGTTGAGAGACCGGAAGAATGCAAAGATTGAACTTGCAAATGAGAGAGTAAAGAAGTCAGCATCACAGGAAATCAAGACGCCGGAGCATTCATTGTCTCCAGAGTTTCGTCCAGAGACTCCATACACTCCAGACAAGAGTCCTGAAAGGAAAGTTGACAACATTACTCCACTTGATGATGACATGTTTATTAATAGGGTGCACATTGAGTCCAGCTCTGGTAGTGATAACATTCCCGTGGCGAGACCAGGTTCGCCCATCTTTGGTGAATCTGGAAGCGTGAGCCCGGAGGCCCTAAATGAGAAATTGGAGCAGCTCCAGCTCTTAGACAAAGACATTCTTGAGGCGGACCTGTTTGGTGACCAGGAATGGTTTGACGATGAATTTGGCTCCATGAAGAAAAGTCAGAGCATCATTAAGGTACCAGAGAGGGTAGTGTCACCCAAGAAGGCAGAGACTCCAGCAGGAATAGCTGCCCAAGCTGCCAAAGCTGCTCAAGAAGCAAAGGCAGCTGCCAAACAGAGAAACGCAAAGTTAGACTTGAAAAAGATAGTGGAGGAACCATTCTTTGCCGTGCCTCATAATATCAATGACGTGACAGATCTTGCCAGCCAATCCGTTAAAGTCTTCCATGATAGGGTGCAAAATGAGGAACCTGTCGCTGATGTGTTACCACCATCAACCATTATGGGTTCTGATACCAAAGGATCAGACATCGAAAGCACAAGTCGGAAAGCATACAAGAACTTGATATTCACTCTGTCCGGTGAAGTCTACCAAGCCATCTGCCAAGAGCAGGAACCAACCGTCCAATCTCCTTGGATGAAACCCAAGCGTAAACCCCGTCAATACTTCTTCCAGCAGCCTCCAAGTGATGAAACGGAAATGGCGTCAGCCGTGGAGGGCCGTGTACTGGCTCTCTCTGGCCTCATTACCAAACAAAAACAAGATAGTGCTGTAGCTGGCAGCAAACTTAGCAAGAAGAAAGATCATGTTGACGAGATTTTAATCGATGAACTCAAAGAGGAGGAGCCAGAATGGATAGACTATGACAACGATGAACTGTCCGTCAAGATGCAGCTAGCAGACGCTCTGTTTGAGTCCTTGCTTATCGATACAGCTATAGCTCTACATCAGATTGAGGATAAGAGGAAAGCAAGAGCCGCAAAACGCCACCAAGAAGATCACTTCAGTCACCAAGATGTGGAGTTCTGAAGATGCCTTAGCAGCATGAAGGTCTCCATGAAGAGAAAGCCGTATCGCTTGAATCAGCCATCGAAGGCTGTCTAGCCAGGATTGAGAGCAAAGTCATCCTGACATCGTGCCAGAATCCTCATTGATTGCCAGTGCCAGTGCAATCAACAGATGACGCAGTCCAGTGGCCTAGTCCCTTGCAGATCCGGGAGGAACATCCATATGTAGTTCACTGCTGAACTGGACGTCAACCGGTCTACCGTAATGGTTTGGTGCTAGGTAATGGTATATTTCCTAACCAATAAGAGGAGCACTCTTGGATTGTGCATAGCTTTTAGGGATTCCAAATATCATGTGCAGAGAAGGAGAATACCTTCACTTATCTATCCAAAATACCAGTTTGCAATCAATACATTACCATATAAGCCTGTAACCAGATTGGGGTATAGTTTTTTGACAAAACTTACGGGCCTATCTTTGATAGCGAACGTGTAACTCCATTGCCAACCACAAGCGCCATTTTACTGTGCTGCAAGAGCAATTGACCAACTCATATATCTTCTGCTGAGAGCCAGAAGGGTGCTAACACTTTTTACAAAGGATTAACGCCCTATTGGCTGTCAGCAGACAATTGGTTATGGAGAGTTTAGTCACTCTGTTTGGAATGGTGCTTTATCAAAAAAAGAAAAGTTTGCCCACAATAGAGGATGCCTGAGCAGGTACCAATGTTAATTTTCTGGGAACTAGTCAATTTTCGGGTTCATGAAGTTAATTTTGGGGTACATGAAGTCAATTTAAGGCTGCCCAAATTGTTAAAATTATAACCCTAACCCTAAGGGCAGGGGAAGTTAAGTTGATTCTTTTTATTTAAACAGACAAATCACTTTGGGGTCCTGTTATGAATTTATGAAACTAATATCTGGGTTATTTATCTAGTTATTTATATATTCTTTTCAATTTTAATGCGACACTTGTTGGGCGTTGACATTTTCATCATTCTTTTGAACTGCATTCATTGTACGTGTAGTGATGTCCTAGATTACTATCAAGGTTGATGCACAGACCGAAGACCAATCTTATTTGGTTGTTGGCACATTATACAATATGCAGCTTGAGATGTGTGTGAAATCTGTATATTTTAAAGAAATGGAAGTTTAGATGTGTCTTTCTTGTTTTGGCATAGACTATAACATGGCTATGTATTGCATAGTTGGAGACAGTCACAGGATAATTTATATATACATATATATATCTATTTTAGATGGCAGTTGTATTTTACATAGAAAAGCTTTGGGGGAGGGAGGGGGGTGGGTGGCTAAGAATATATGTTGTCAGTTATTCCTTAATATTCTTAGTATAATCGGACAAAAGTTATTGAGCTGTGGCACATAGTCATCCCTATTCCACCAATTCAATTAAACCTGGGGTGCGTTTCATAAAACTTGTCATTAGTGACAAATGACAGTTTTTGTTATAAGCTACTGAAATCCTTGCTTTTGATGGTTATCAGCAGATTTGTCACTGATTTTTGTCATTTGTCATTGAAAATAGGCTTTGTGAAATGGGCCCCAGATCTTGGGTCTAAGAAATTGTAGACCTCAGACGAACTTGGTTTATTAAACCCAATTTTGAACAAATCTGAAGCCCGGCATGGGAATTAAATTTAGTTAGAATATGAGCCAATATGTGCTGCTCGATGTCTAACTATAGCTGCAGCCCTGGGAAACTTCCTGTGCATAGGCATGTTCATCTGCTCGTTTAATTCTTGTTGATTATTGATGTGATTTTTATACAAATGAAAGTTTTCTTCCATAACGGCCAAAGGGAAGTGCCTGCGTTTGATTCCACGAGGGGCAAAAGTGGATGATTTCAGTTAATAACCTTACGTTCATTCACAGAGATAGAATTTTTCTTTGCAATGGCAAAAGAAAAGAAAAAAATATTTGCAATAATGGTTCCATTGAATCTTGCTTATGAACTAACGGAGCTGATGCATGTTAAAAATCATATATTTTGGTTATTATATCGCAAATTTTGTATAGTTCAATAATTTTTTATATGAATTTTTATACCAGTTTTGTGATGGTCTGTGAAACCCAGTGGTGATTTGATTAAGCAAGGGTTTGGGGGTTTACAGAGTGTCCCCAAATCGCTTGGGCTGTTTTGCTTTAAATATTACAACGATGACGCTTGTCTTAAACATCGAATAGTGCAAGTATGTCTCATTTATCATTGAAGTTTTTTATTCTAGCATATGACCGTATCCCATACATACATCATACATGTTCATGTACACAATGTATTTTGAAGATGTCCTTTTCAATCGTGAACAACTGTATTGTCCCAGTGATTCACTTTAAAGCCTGTCTGCACTAGTTTGGCCAGGAGGGATTAGACCTCCCTGCATGGTCACTGACAGGTGGTTATCTCATCAAATCAGCTCTCAATTAACATTTAAAAAAGGGGACCATGAGGGACCAACGGTCACCGATTAGGCATTATTTGCTATATAGAGGGTGCAAGTAGCCATAAGTAGTGCAGTGGGGCTTCAACCCATTGGAAGTATATGTAGAGAGCATTCTGATCAAATGTACATGTCTCTGTAGCACAGTGATAATGTAGAAAACCTTGTCAGCTGCTAAAAATATATGTATAGTCGGGCCTGCTATGCAAAATACATATGAAGCTGCCTTCTAAGAAATGCCTGATTCCAAATTAAAGACCTTGCCAATGAGGTTTGCATTTCTATGTAGATGTAAATGGTTACAGACTTTGATACAGCCCATGGGTCGATTAATCATCTCAAATTGATTTTTCGATGTTTTCATCGTTGTTTGTTTGATGTGATCAATGTTCAGGCTTGATGAAACGCACCACTCTCTCCCATCATGCACCAGAAATATATATTTTATAAGAGATGGTGTAATGGAAAGATATTTTGCCACGGTTCATATTAGTTATTAATCAGCAAAAGATTCATTCATTGTTCTCATTGTGTCTAAGCCATCTTTAAAGTGAAAAAAGCATCAACAACAACAACCAAAAAAAAAAAAAAAACACACATTCAGTAGTAAAGTATCTAGAAATATGTTACAGAAAAGTTTATTTGTTAAAGGACACAGATAACAGTAGAAGACTCTTTATAGATAAAATGTGGTTTATTCAATCCAGTTTTCCATTATACTTTTACATATTTTCATTTTTATGCCTCCGCCACCAAAGGTAGTGCCGGAGGCATTATCTTATCGGGTTGTCCGTCCGTCACACTTTTTGTTAACACAATTACTCAGAAACCATTGAATGGATATCAATCAAACTTGTATCATGTATGTATGAGCGTGCAAGGATGAACTGAGTAGATTTTGGGTGTATGAAGTCAAAGGTCACTGGGTCATCAATGTGTTAAAATTACCAGAAAAGTCTGATATTAAATTGATGATTAACAAAAATTGAAAAATAAATTTGAAGGGAAAAAATGCTTGAGTATGTATGAGCATGAAAATATTAAATGACAAGAGTTGGGGTTCATGAGGTCAGATGTTAGAGGTCACAGGGTCGTTATCAATGAATAGACGTAGACTATAAGTGGAGGCATATTGGAGATGGGGTCGTATTCATCTTTGTTTAACCAGGAATCCTTGCCTTTTTTTATATATGTATGTACCCAGTCCAATATTGTACAGTTTGTCTTTATATTATTTAAGTTTAAAGGAAGAATTCCATCTCTTTATTTTGACATTCTACAAGTATTTGACACCTCACCAAGATGTCCATGCTATATTTTGCTATCATTTATATAATCGGAATGTATTTTTAAAATAAAGAGTTTTAATAAGTGTACATTTTGATAAAGTGGTATGGACTAGGGGCAATTATGTAACTCAGAATGGTATGGAAATTGACAGTAAAAGAAACTGCAGCTGGTACATGTATTTAGAAAACTGAGATATGTACATGTGAGTGGATATGTTTATGCATCTGTTGTACAAATTATTGTTAAATTTATGCTGGATTGTAGATATGTACAGAGTTATCATAAATCTTTTTCAAGGTGATGACAGAAAATATTGAGGTTTGTATTAGCATATCATGTAAAACATGACCAAGTGCAAATATATGGTATTCCATGTGTAATAATGCATTTTGACACAAATGGGCAAGTTATGAGGACGGTTTGTATAGATCTAGAATAAGAATGTAAAGGAATCGCGGACGTATTCACATTTTACAAATGCCGTTCAGCTTCTGTCATTTTATTTTAATATATTTGCTCATGCCTGAAATATGACAGTTTTGCTTAAAATGTCTCATATACTCATTTTTTTAAGCATCTCTTCTTCTTATGGTGTGATATGCAGGAAATTTATGAAAGCTGCAATATCCTTTCTTGACAATTTTTTATACAAGCAACTTTGTGCATTAATATTGGATTTTCTAACCAAGTGCATTTAACTTGGGATGTTTGTATGAAAATTCTTTTTGGTGAAATTTTATCAAATGTAGCCAGCATGCTGTAATGATGCCTGATATGAAAACTGACACTATTATTGTAAAGAAGACAGTTGCCTTGTACATATAAAATCAGATGTACATATCTATGTGTAAATGTATATGAGAATGTATAGCTGTATGTGTCATAATGTAAATAATAAACTTAATGATCATTATTTGAATAAACGGCAATGTAAGAGGGCCCCTCATATCAAACAGATGATTTTGTTTTCTTGTGTTCTATTCATGGTTTTAGTCCTTGGCTTTCAGGGCAGAATTTATTTTTATGGCTAAATATGGCTAAATTGATCACATAGCGTTCTTCATATTGGCAAACACAGTATTTTTCTTTCATTGCTACATTGTTAAAATGAAATATGTCTCTTAAAACAATATATAAGAGAGAGAGTGTTAAATAGTTGACTACATTGCCAATTTTTATCCAAAAAACATTGATTTTGAATCCTTCAACTTTTTGCCAGCTTCCGGATTTTATACCTTTATTTTCCTTTAAAAAATTCCTGGCATCAAATGCATAGTCATGAAACAAAACGGATGCAGTGAGTGCAGAAAGTTTAGTCGTTTCTACTCGAGCATCTCACATATGTTGGGGGCTTTGAATCAAAAGTAATTGAACCGAACCACAAATTGTGGACTGATGGTCTTAAAGGGCTATATCAAAGATGTATTAATCATAATAGGTAGAGGTTATAGGTATAAGCTTGATATAAATGAAACTCGTCTTTATGATTTAGCCATAACAGAAAATAGATTTTCATTGAATCAAATAAAACTTCATTGAATATTCAAGATTAGGGCCTACAATTTTGTTTTAAAGTGACATTCAGATTATACAGGGTGAGTCAGAAAGAATGTCCCACTTTTTAAAAGTTGTATTGTTTGAAGTATGAATATTCAATTAGGGATTTAATGATATGTCTTGATAGAGTTATCCTCCAAGTACATTTAGGTACCATTTTCATTTAATTTCGTTCACGCATGACTGAACATCAGACAATCTTAACAAGACTGCCAGATTTCACTTGCGCCAACTTACTGGGTTATGAATAAAACAGTGCATTGAACAAAGACAGGCAGACAGACACACAGACACATACACGCGCACGCACAAACACACACACACACATACGCCCACGCACACACACACGCACACATACACAAACCTTCAATTTCATCATTGTTTTTTAATCCCACTGATCCTAATGAAATAACCGAAATAACAACAAATCTAAAATTAAGTAAATCACAGGGTCACGATAGAATTAGTGATTTCCTTCTTAACACATCATACACTTTATCGCTTCTCCTTTAACTTGAATTTTGAATCTATCGATTAATACCAAGAAATGTCTCGAATCCTTGGAAATTGCTAAGGTAAATCCTGTTTTAAAAAAAGACGATCCTCAAGAAATAAGTAATTGTACAGGCCTATTTCCATTCTTCCAAGCATGTCCAAAATCATAGAAAAGATTATTTACAATAGGCTTTATAAGTTTTTAGATACTTTTCATTTCCTAAATCTAAATCAATATGGTTTCAGTAAATGACATTCCATCGACCAAGCTTTAGTAGAATTATGTGATAAAATAACGAATGCTATGGCCAATAAAGAATATGTAATAGGAGTATTTATGGACTTATCAAAGGCCTCTGATACGCTTGACCACCATATTTTACTGAAAAAATTACTGTTATGGAATTCGTGGAGTTACACTGTCATGGTTTGAGAGCTATTTATCTAACAGAAAACAATATGTAATGTATAGTGATGTTTTTTTCAAATTTCCTGCCTACCAAATGTGGAGTTCCACAAGGGTCATTACTAGGCCTTTGCTTTTTTTAATAATATATTAATGATTTAACCAATACAACACCTTTATTATCATTTGTACTATTTTCTGATGACACGGAAATCTGCTGTTTACATCATAATTTGAACACTTTAGTAAATACACGTAACAATGAGTTACCAAAATTATCTCTATGGTTTCTATGCAATAAGTTATCCCTCAATATAGATTTTTTTTTTAATGCATGTATTTCAAGCACGCAAATCTTCATGTCATTGACTTTCCTTACCACATAATTATAGATAATGTTCCGCTCGAAAGAAAGGGAACAGCAACATTTTTGGTTGTCATAATCGATGAAAATCTATATTGGAACGAACATATACGTCATGAACTACTTCTATTTCAAGGAATATTGGTTTATTATATAAAAATGAAGACATTAATGCCATGTTATACGCTTGTTATGCTTTATAATTCACTGATATTACCGTATATAACATATTGTTATTTAGTATGGGCTACCAACGCCAAAACCAAAATCAACTCTATTTATTTATTGCAAAAGAAAGCCCTTCGTATACCGGTATGTACTGGTTCACCATATTTATCTCACACAAGTCCAATATTTTACAAACTGAAAACCCTAACCGTATTCGACATAAATTCGCTACTGTACATATTAAGTTTACTGATCATGTATTTAAATAATATGCCCCCTCTTTCATTCACTCCTACCCAACCCGTAATTCCTCATATTCCTCAAATTTTCATCTAGTCAACCCGAAATTACTTATTGCCCACAGATCCATAAGACACAATGGTCCAGACCTATGGAACTCTCTCCCAGAATCTATTAAATCATGTTGCTCCCTCTTTTCATTTAAGGCCAAAGTTATAACGATGTTATTATCATAATATTTTCAGGCAAAATTTCTGTGTCAACTCTTCAGTCTTTATTAAAATGCCATCTCTTCTTTCATTCGAATCATTGTCATCATCATCATCATCCTCATAATCATTTGCATTGTCGATATCACCATCATTAAAATTTGTATTTTCAATTACGTATCCGTTCTGCTTAATCAATGTGTTAAAGGTAATACAAAGTTTTGGTATAGGGTCATGAATTTGGTTCAAATGAACATATCGGAAGCATATGCGATCCTACAATATTCAGTAATCGTTGTCGCGGTTGAAATCGAGTCTAAAGTTATGAAATTGTAAATAATAAACTCGTTATGTTGTATAGCTCCCTCTCAAGGTCAAGATATTAATTAAGCTATAAAACAATGTTTCTTGGCTAAAATCGACCGATTGGCTATTCCCGTTTGGAAATTATGTATCACAACTACATTTTCTAAGATTTTCATGGTCGCAGCTACCATAGTACGGCCATAGGCGCTATTTGAAATTCTTCAAAATTTACCGGAAGCACCGTTGAATTTTTATATTCCATTTTTCTCGAATGCAGAAGTGTTTAAGGGGCTAAATTTTCTAGTGCTTATAATACATCCACAGGGGCATCCAAACATATCAAAATTGTAAAGAATCACTCTTCAACTAATTTTGTATTACCTTTAATCTATTTCATGAGTTTTATCTGGGGCTGTTGTATTATCAAATATGCAAATCAAATACGTCACAGCCAATTTAATATCAGGGTGGACTAATTCCCCTTAATGAGGAGCATTTATATAACGCACTCTCGGCTTTTAATTCATTTGTACTGTAGTTTCAGTTCAAATCCCACCGCTGCCAACAAACGCAAAGATAAACAAAACTTTAATCACAATAATCTTACAGTTACTTGAGTTTTATCTGGGGCTGTTGTATTATCAAGCAATCTGCTTACAATGACAGTCCTTCTTCTGCAAATAATTTCGATTGTTTGAGGTAAATTAGTATTTATGACAGATTGTAATTTCGTTTTTTAAATTAAACAATTGTACATATATATTTGTTAATTTATGATTCATTGTCAGAAATATACTTACTGTACTTTATATTATTATTGTTATTCGAAAGCTTGTACTTACATAAATGCAGAAGAAAATCAAATCAAATCAAATTAAATCAAATACGTCACAGCCAATTTAATATCAGGGTGGACTAATTCCCCTTAATGAGGAGCATTTATATAACGCACTCTCGGCTTTTAATTCAGTTGTACTGTAGTTTCAGTTCAAATCCCACCGCTGCCGCCACCAAACGCAAAGATAAACAAAACTTTAATGACAATAATCTTACAGTTACTTCAGTTTGGCTGTGCTCTAGCCGCAACATCGAAAGAGTGGCTGGGGTGAGCGTTCAATAGTAAGCGACAACATTCCTCTAAAGGGCAGCTTACACAGTGGTGCTTGAAGCTTGATACTATTTCTTACTTTCAGCAAGTTTCCGCTTAGCAGCATAGTACGATGATATGGTTGCATCAACAGAGCTGGCTGTTACGCAAAGAGCTCCAATGACCTTCAAAAGATTTGGGGTAACGTCGAAGAACGCAAAGTCCAAGACAAAAGTGACAAAGACTCCCGTGGTCGAAATGACGGCGACAACCGCACCGTTTTCCATCTGGAGTGCGAGAGTGAAGGTCATGATCTGAAGATAGCCGAGGATGCAGATAGCTAGGACCAAGAGACGATCATATCCACAACGCGGGATGGACCACTCGTTGAGGGCGCTCAACAGTGAGGCACATCCCAAGAAACCAATGCAGCCGTACAAAAAAGTAAGAAGTTCCACGTGAACCTTGAGGCGGCCGAGCCGGAGTATGAGAAATGAAAGAGACCAAAGCAAAGCAGTAGAAAAAGCAGAGAGTAATCCAAATACATTGTTTTCACCGCTGCCGCTGCCAAGGAGACCCCCAAAGATAGGTGCTGGCTGGACAACAAGTAAACACCGACTACACTGATACAACATGATACGGTGATTGGGATGGAACAAGTCTCCTTTAAGCAGAGACACGCGAAGATGCAGGTGATGAAAGTTGAGCTCTGTATGATACACGTGACAGTGGAGATGTCAAGTTGTTGGAGGCTGTTGGAAGCGCAGATGGCGTAAGAAGTGCCGACCATTCCCCTGACGATTACGAGTCCCCAAGCTTTCAGAGGCAAGCAATATGACACCTTGTGGCGTATGAGGTTGGGTCCTGTGAAGAGGACGAGGGTGAATGAGCGGTAAAGTACAATTTGATTCGGGGAAACCCTGCCAGATAAGAGCTTGATAGTCAATGAAACAAAGGAAGTGAGGATCGCGAATGATAGCGCCCAGCAGATTCCCCTCCGCTGGACCACCACTTTACCTATTCTGGTCCATATGCCTGTCTTCGGCTGTCCGTCATAGTACTCCCCCGATGGTGTATCACTACACAGAGTGTTCCGGTCGTTGTCTTTTTGCTCATCAAACCAAGTTAGGTCTGCCTGTGGGCTGGTTCTAACACCATCTTTAAGATGATGGCCGTTCGACATCAAATCATTTAGAACGACTTCATCAAGCATTGCTCTCTCATGGCGCTCCATGCTGTATCGACAAGTCTCAGTCGAGTACCTTTGCTCACATCGAACAAAATATGTAACTTAAATTGCTACATGCATGCATGCGATCAAACCAGTCTTGCCTTTTTACCAGCTCCCAATACTTTATAGCAAAGCTGTATTTTGGTGGACATGTTTTAACTGCTGACTTCTTGACGATCACAGAGGAACGTCATTGAATGTTTCCTCGGGAAGCAAGCGGTCATTGATAACATTGTGTTCGACCAAACTTGGAGAGTCGATCTTATCTGATACGCAATTTGCAGCAGAACCAAGAAATCTTTTATGACATTTAACCTATTAATTATACATTTGGTATCCTTTATTACCTGATGTGCTCAGACACAATAGTTAAGTTATTTTTTATGACATACACGCATCAAGACTTTGGATATTGCTTGTAATCATTATGAAGGCCACCAATAATAGAGCTTTTTTTACACATTTAAGGTGTAAAAAGAAGAAAGAACAAACAAAAAAAGAAATTTTACTGGAACTTTGCCATTGTTTATTTAATTGGGTACTCCGATAAGGAGAAAAAAGAGAAGCAGAAAATGGAAGAAGGATACAGGAAGAGAAGAGACAGAAGGTTGAATTGGATAGAATAACCACTAATTCCCATAGTGATACAGTATGTGCAGCTCTATAGTACAATAAAGCGATTAAAAAAAGGGGGAATGCAGAAATACATGGAAATCAAAAAAGGAAGAATTTAAAAAAAGTTAGCAAAAAGATACAATCAATTATCATAATGATAATAATAAACAGAATAAATAATGTATCTATATATTCTTTTTTTGTATTAGGAATTACACAATTTCTACCAAATAGTTAGGGACCCATCACTAATTAATTTGTATGTCTTGAATATTCAATGAAGTTTTATTTGATTCAATGAAAATCTATTTTCTGTTATCGCTAAGTCATAAAGATGAGGCCCATTTATAACAAGCTTATACCTGTAACCTCTACCAATAATAATTAGTAAATCTCTGATAGCCCTTTAAGACCATCAGTCCACAATTTGTGGTTTAGTTCATTTCAACTTTTGATTCAAAGTCCTAAAATATGTGAGATGCTCGAGTAGAAACGACTAAACTTTCTGCACACACTGCATCCGTTTTGTTTCATGACTATGCGTTTGATGTCAAGAATGTTTAAAAGGAAAATAAACTATACAATCCTGAAGCTGGCAACACGTTGAAGGATTCGAAATCAGTTTTTAAAATCAAAATTGGCAATTTTGTCAACTATTTAACACTCTCTCATATATATTGTATTTAGAGACATACTATTTCATTTTAACAATGTAGCAATAAAAGATAAATACTGTGTTTGCCAATATAAAGAACTATATGTGATCAATTTAGCCATACAAATAAATCCTGTCCTGAAAGCTTAAGAATTAAATCACGAATCGAACACAAGAAAACGAAATCATATGTTTGATATGAGGGGCCCTCTTGCATTGCCGTTTATTCACATAATGATCATTAAGTTATTTATTTACATTATGACACATAGAGCTATAGAATCTCATATACATTTACACATAGATATCTACATCTGGTTTTATATGTAAACAGTCTTCTTTACAATAATAGTGTCAGTTTACATATCAGGCTTTTTTCATCATTACAGCATGCCGGCTACATTTCATTAAAATGTCACCAAAAATAATTGTTCATACAAACATCCAAGTTTTCATAAATTTCCTGCATATCACACCATAAAAGAAGAGACATTTTTAAGCAAATCTGTTATATTTCAGGCATGAGCAAATATATTAAAATAAAACAACATAATCTAAACGGCATTTATAAAAATGTGAATACCTCCGCGATTCCATTACATCCTTTTTATAGATCTATACAAAACGTCCTCGTAACATGCCCATATGTGTCGAAATGCATTATTACACATGGAATACAATATATCTGCACTTGGTCATGTTTTACATGATATGCTAATACAAACCTCAATATTTTCCGTCATTACCTTGAAAACGATTTATGATAACTATGTACATACAGTATCTACAGTCCAGCATAAATTTAACAATAATTTGTACAACAGATGCATAAACCTATCCACTCACATGTACATATCTCAGTTTTGTACAATACATGTACCAGCTGCGGATTCTTTTACTGTTAATTTCCATACCATTCTGAGTTAAATAATTGCCTCTAGTCCCAGTGGCGGATCCAGGGCCCCTCCCCCTCCCCTGGGAAAACAATACACTTAAATACACGTTAATTTTACATATTGTTGGGAGATGGGCCCCCTCCCCTGGAGCTCAAGGAAGGGGGGGTGCGACCCCCCCCCCCACACACACACACTGAGTGAATTATCGGCCAGCGCGATTTTCAAATTTTCGGGAGAAAAAAAGATTAAAAAATTAGTGCTCCTTACCCCCTCCCTTCTCTCACGAATTGGGCCCACTCTTTTGACCCCTCCCCTGCCGCCGGCTGGATCGGCCCCTGCCTAGTCCCTTTAAAAAGTGACTCTAACGATTTGGTAGAAATTGTGTAATTCCAAATACAAAAAAAAAAAGCATATACAGATATATTATTCATTTTGTTTATTACTATCATTATGATTATTTATTGTATCTGTTTGCATACTTTTTTTCCTCGCATTCCATTTATTTTTTGGAAATGTTCTCTTTTGCTCTTTCTTCTTGAACCCCTTTACACGTGTAAAATAACTCTATCATTGATGGCCTTCATAATGATAATCAATATCCAAAGTCTTGATGCGTGTACGTTATAAAAAATAACTAAACTATTGTGTCCGAGCACTTTGGGTGATAAAAGCCCGAATAAAGGATATATCAATTTTGCAATTAAAAGGTTAAATGTCATTGGAGGTTTCCTGGTTAAGCCTTAAATTGCTTATCAGATAAGATCGACACTCCAAGTTTGGTCGAACACAATGGTATCAATGATCGCTTGCTTCCTGAGGAAGCATTAAATGAATTTCCTCTGTGATCGTCAAGAAGTCGGTGAAAACATGACCCTCCAAAATACAGCTTCTATATAAAGTATTGGGAGCTGGTAAAAAGGCAAGACTGGTTTTTATTGCATGCATGCATGTAGCAGGTTACTTTTTTCTCGATGTGAGCAAAGGTACTCGACTGACACTTGTCGATACACCATGGAGCGCCATGAGAGAGTGATGCTTGATGAAGTCGTTCTAAATGAGTTGATGTCGAACGGCCGTCATCTTAAAGATTGTGTAAGAACCAGGCCACAGGCAGACCTAACTCGGTTTGAAGAGCAGAAAGAAAACTACCGGGACACTCTTAGTAGTGATACACCATCTGAGGAGTACTATGACGGACAACCGAAGACAGGCATATGGACCAGAATAGGTAAGGTGGTGGTCCAGCGAAGGGGAATATGCTGGGCGCTATCATTCGCGATCCTCACTTCCTTTACTTCATTGACTATCAAGCTCTTATCTGGCAGGGTTTCCCCGAATCAAATTGTACTTTACCGCTCATTCACCCTCGTCCTCTTCACAGGACCCAACCTCATGCGCCACAAGGTGTCATATTGCTTGCCTCTGAAAGCTTGGGGATTCGTAATCGTCAGGGGAATGGCTGGTACTGGATGCGGCATCTGCGTTGCCAACGGCCTCCAACAACTTGACATATCCACTGTCAAGTGTATCCTACAGAGCTCAACTTTCATCACCTGCATCTTAGCGTGTCTCTGTTTAAAGGAGACTTGTTCCATCCCAATCACCGTATCATGTTGTATCAGTGTGGCCGGTGTTTTACTTGTTGTCCAGCCAGCACCTATCTTTGGGGGTCTCCTTGGCAGCGGCAGCGGTGAAAACAATGTATTTGGATTACTCTCAGCTTTTTCTGCTGCTTTCCTTATGGCTCTTACATTTCTGTCACTCCGAATGCTCGGCCACCTAAAGGTTCACGCGCAACTTATTACTTTTTCGTACGGCTGCATCGGCTGCTTGGTATGTGCCTCACTGTTGAGCGCCCTCAACGAGTGGTCCATCCCGCGTTGTGGATACGACCGTCTCTTGGTCCTAGGTATCTGCATCATCGGCTATCTTCAGATCATAACCTGCACTCTCGCATTCCAGACGGAAAACGCTGCGGTTGTCGCCGTCATTTCGACCACGGGAGTCTTTGTCACCTTTGTCCTGGACTTTGCGTTTTTCGACGTTACCCCAAATCTTTTGAAGGTCATTGGAGCTCTTTGCGTTACAGCCAGCTCTGTTGGTGCAACCATATCATCGTACTATGCTGCTAAGCGGAATCTTTCTGAAAGTAAGGAATAGTGTTAAACTTCAAGCACCACTGTGTTTAGCTGCCCTTCAGAGGAGTTTATACTGTCGCTTACTGAACGCTCGCCCCAGCCATTCTTTTGATGTTGCGGCTAGAGCACAGCCAAACTGAAGTAACTGTAAGATTATTGTGATTAAAGTTTTGTTTATCGATCTTCGCGTTTGGTGGCAGCGGTGGGATTTGAACTGAAACTACAGTACAAACGAATTAAAAGCATGCAGAGAGTGCGTTATATAAATGCTCCTTAAACACATTAAGGGGAATTAGTCCACCCTGATATAGAGTACCAAAGCTGTGACGTCATAAAAATCTATTTTTAGAATTTCTCAATTTTTTCTTCATATTCCGAAAGAACATCAAAAATAATGTCCAAATGTCGAAAAAAACAATTGAATATGTTAAGTATTGGCTGAGATATGACCATCTGAATAAATATACTCCCCAAAGGAACTCAGTGTTATATGCTCTGGCTCCTAATGGTTAGGAGCCAGAGCATATAACACTGAGTTCCCATAGGACATATATTCATTCAGATGGTCATATCTCAGCCAATACTTAAAATATTCAATTGGTTTTCGACATTTGGACATTATTTTTGATGTTCTTTCGGAATATGAAGAAAAAAATTGAGAAATTCTAAAAATAGATTTTTTGATGACGTCACACTTCACCACTCTATTAAGTTGGCTGTGACGTATTTGATTTGATTTGATTTGATTTGATTTTCTTCTGCATTTATGTAATTAAGCTACGGTCACAAAGGTTAGTACGAACGATGCGTTCGAACGAATCTCCCTGTTTTTCCATTGTCTTCCCGAATTTCCATAGTCTAAAAATCTATCGTACGGCGTTCGTAGCAGTTCGTAATGACATTTGTGACCGAGGCTTTAGTACAAGCTTTTCGATAACAATAATAATATGAAGTACAATAAGTATATTTCTGACAATGAATCATTAATTAGTAAATATATATAACAATTCTTAATTTCAAAAACAAAATGACAAACTGTCATAAATACTAAATTATCTCAAACAATATAACTTATTTGCGGAAGAAGGACTAACATTGTAAGCAGATTGCTTGATAATACAACAGCCCCAGATAAAACGCATGAAATAGATTAACATATTTAGCAGAACGGATTGGTTCTGAAACCACATTGATTTAGATTTAGGAAATGAAAATTATCTAAAAACTTATAAATCATATTGCTCCAGTTGTCTCATTTTCGCTTGTTGGACCAAAGCCAGCACAAACGTAGCTAGTTCGACGTCACTACCAAACTACAGCCAATCAGCTGTCAATGACGTCAATGACGTGTATGAGGCGGCAAATATAGTTTGTGAAATTATCGAAAAATTGACTATTTCTGATCGCAAACTAGTTTTATTTCTGTATAGAAACGCAGCCATTGTTATCTTGGCATGCATTCATGTCATCAGAATAGGGTAAAATACGTCTTACATGATTCAAGGGGTCTATTTTGCAGGACTGAATTGTCAATTTCGTAGAATGTTCCACTATGTTACAGGGTGTGCCATTGGGTATGTGTGAACCGGGTGTGCGGAAATGGTGTGTCGGGGAGAGGAAGTGAGAGTGTTCGTGTGTGTGTGGTAATTGTATGTGTGTCAGATGGCTAATCTTAAATCTACAATGACGAGTAAACTGTCTACATCACAGTCCACATATACATATGTGCCTTGAACGTATAGCAGACGGCAATCGGCAGAGCAGACGACACTTGATAGTGATGTTGTATGTGAGATTGCTTTGCTAAATATAAACCACAAGAACCATTTCCATATCTTTAAACCATCCTATTCTCATGACTGACTTTTTTCATCCCTGGTCAGTGCCTCTTTTTGAGGGTGTAAGAAGTGCCCCATTTCGGCTCTGAAAATTACTCTTTGTACTTTGGCACATGCTCCTATTCTTTCCTGATAAGTGTCCCCTTTCCCTTTCATCATTAAACGCGCCATAGCTTAATTCAAGCGACTAAGAGCAATTTCCCCAAAGCTCGCTCGCTACGCTCGCACACATCTATAGATGATATACTTATGTTAACTTTAATATCAAAGGTCTTTTCAGTCTTCCGTTATGAGAATGTGCTTATAATCCCATTAGGATTGGGTTTTACCCTTTTTATAAGATGTAATTTTTCGCACTGCGACCTCACATATTAAAAAAAAAATCCTCGCTCGCAAACAATTTTTTAGACAATCAACCCAACTGCAAGGCATGATGCTTAAGCAATATCTTTTATGGTGTATAAAGTGAAACAAATATTGAAATCATCCCTGATAATTGTAATCACAATGTAGGGGTATATACCAATGTCTAAAAAATTGTATATATCCGCTTTGAAATTTCCCTTTGTAGGTCTCATTTTTTTCTCTCCAGAAAGTGCCCTTTTTTCTTGGTGCCCCCCTCCACTTTGGAAGTCGCTCGGTCGCCCCTATACGAGGCATTAATTTCTCCGGAATGAAAGAACAGTAAATCATTTAAACCGGCAATACTTGATAGTTAATGTTTACTCTGCTATAATTCACAGCATTTAATGTTACATAAAAGCAAGGAAATATAAAAATGCACGTAAACACAAGGGGAAATGCATTATCACAACATATTTTGTGAATGAAAATACACCAATTAAAACATAAACATTGCAGAAAAAGGCACTGAGCAATAATGTGTATTAAAATGATCAATGATCATACAGACACTCATCTAAAATAAACGCTATTATTCAACACCTACGTGGAACCTTGTCATTTGATTGGAGGATTGTTGGTCACATGATATTCAATAAATGTTATATTGCACGGGCGTGCATTTTTGGTTATATGCGCCGTGCATTTTTGGTTATATGCAGACTGCGTATCTCTCTGCCGTGCCCGTATTCCTGCGTGTATCTGACGCAAAGGCAATCTAAATGTAATCGAGAAGGCTTGACTCCAACTTTAATTTATCTTTAATATAAGGAGTAAAGCATAATTTGTTGATTAACGTTCTATTAGATCTTCTTCGATGTTGTATAAAACAAATAATGAATGTTTTTCATTCGTTTAATAGTGCGAATATTTTCATTCGTTGAAAGACTAACCTTAATTCTAATCAACTCGGCTGACGCCTCGTTGAATAGAATGTTTATCTTTCAACTCATGAAAATATTCGCACTATTGAACTCATAACCATTCATTATTTGTATACTGTTACTATCAATCCTACACGTCCCTATAAACAAAAACAATGAATACTTTAAATGTCGAGTCGTACAGAGAAAATAGCTGAATTGATCCAACCTCAACTAGAAGGATATAGCATGCAAACTGGCATAACAAAAACCATTCCAGAAACCACAAGTAGTACATGATTAACTTACATTCCCCGTGGAAACAAAAATCCTTAGCATACTAAATATAAAAATATAATAATGACACAGAATATGAAAGAATGAATGCATACTTGCAAATCCCCGTGGAAATAATTTTGTTGGCATACTAGATATAAAAACAAGACCATGACACATAATATAAAGAATGAGTACATACATGCAAATCCCCGTGAAAAGAAAAATTCTTAACGTACTAGATATCAAAACATGACCATGACACAGAATATAAAGAATGAGTACATACATGTCGAATCAAGGAAAACAAGGTTTGTTCTAATTTAAGGTTATGACTTGAAAAACAAAATGTTCAAAAGTTAGAATTTTCTTATCATATATATGCAAAACACGCAGTTTATCTAACATTTATGCAAGCAGAAAATCGCAAACTTGTGTTTCACGAAGTCTCTATTTTGTATCTTCAAAAGATTAATCCATAACCATTAAAAGATCGACTAACAACATGGTCATCAACAATGTACTTTATTCTATTTTAGCCAAAGTAAATTGCCATTCGATGCATTTTCTCTTTTGACGTTTAGGAGCTAGATTGAGATAGAGTTGGGCACTTCGCGTGGATGAAGCCAAATATACTTCTCTTCTCTTGTCTCATTCCGTTTGTCGATTATGTCTCCAATGCGTTTGAGTTCAGCTCGGAATCTAGGGCAGAGAATGAGAAAGAGAGAGAGAGAGAGAGAGAAAGAAAGAAAGAGAGGGGGGGGGGGGGTGGGGAAAATAGGAATATACATGTAATATTTAATGGATATACTCTTCTGACTCAATGGGAAAGGCCACCCTGATAATAATTAGTTTGTTTTTGATAAGATCAGAACAATGAGAGTAACTGATTAATGAAAGTTTTAGCCAAATCTGTTTAAAAATAGGAAAGCTTTACATTTTTTAAGTTGTAATCAATGAAACCGGAAATGTCAACTCTGTGACGGTTCTAGGACAATTACCCCCTGGACAATAACTACCCCCCCCCCCAGAAAATTACCCCCGGAAAACTACCCCGCGAGGACAATTACCCCAATAAAAATTATCCCCCAGAGAATTCACCCCGAGGATAATAACCCCCAAGGACAATTACCCCCCCCCCGAAAAATTACCCCCAAGGACATTTACCCCCGGAAAATTACATCCGAGGACAATTATCCACCCGAGAACAACTACCCCCCCCCCTGGGGACAATTACCCCCTCCCACCAAGACAATTACCCCCAGGTACAACTACCTCCCGAGAACAATTACTCCCACCCCCCGATGACATTTATTCCCCTTAATTGAAACGAGCAGGAATAAAAAAGGAGGAGACTTTTTCAAAATGATAACAAATTAGAACTAGAAGCGATTTAAATACTGTATGCCGGCACCTCGCCGCAAAATATTATATATATAGTGAATGGCCATGAGTGCAATGGTACACGATTTTGCACGAGGAAAAGGATAAGAGACGCTCTATCCAACGAGGCGCAGCCGAGTTGAATATAGCGTCTCATCTTTCACCAAATCTTAAAATTACAGAAAGCTCTGAAACTTACTTCTTTAAGGCCTTTTGAAAGGCACGACCATGGATGTACTTCACCTGAAAGCTTTCAAAAGTCTTGCTGCCTCTCTTGCTGAGTATTTATCAGTACATTATTATTACCATTATTATTATTATTATTAATATTATTACCATTATTATCTTTAACATCATCACCATAATCCTTATAATCATCATTGTCTTTAAATGAAAAAAACTCAAACTTACTTCTTCAAGGCCTTTTGATAGGTAGCACCATGCATGTACTGCACCTCAAAGTCTCCCAGAGGCTTGCTGTTTCGGGTGCTGAGGATCTTCGTGAATAACATGATGTCCAAGGTCTGATCCTTGTTGGGTAGATTCTGGACGATGTCTGCTTCCGTGAGAGGAGTCTTGAGAAATAAAGAATATTGATATTCAAAAGTGGTTGTGTAACAATAAAAGCAATAACAACAGCAAAAAAAATGATAGAAATAATAACAATAATAATGTAATTTGATAATGATAACAGTAATAACAATGATAATCATTAACGATAATAAAAATAATAATCATAATGTTGATAAAATAATGATAATACTTAAAGTAATAATGATATAATAATTGATAAAAATATAGAATTACAATAATAATTATAATAACTATGATAATGATAAAAATAATAATAATAATAACAAACGTCATCATTATAATAATAATCATCATCATAATAAAAGTAGTAATAATGATAATCATAATCATAATAATGATGGAAATCCAAGTGCCATACTCTTAGTTCAGTGGCACCCCCACCAAAAAAAATATACTCATGTAATAAAACCAAGTCTAAAATGCGTGAGTCTGATCGGATGAAGGTTAAGTTACGTAATTTAAGGTTCAGAGTTGCTTATTTTATGGGGTAAATTTGAAAGGATTCCATCCGCCAATCTATGGCTTTTGTTAAACAATACAAAATAACTTCGCGTCTCGTTTAATAGCCGCACATTAGCCGCATTTATCATTTTAATGTGTCTATATCTCGGGAGATAAATTTCCCAATGGACTCAATCTGCGCTCTCGATCGTTGTTCCATCTATTACTATACCTTATCTTGGGGTGGTGATCCATTCATCCAGCCGGGGTAGGCCGGGGGAAAACCATATTGGTTATACTGGCCGAAGTTCACTGCAGCATGCTTCGCGCTACAGATAAAGATACAATCCGTCACAACGGTGGTGATCTCCTCTGCGGTTTTAAAATGGCCATCATTAGGAAGTCCCTAGGCGAGAGAGAGAGAGAGAGGGAGAGACAGACACAGGGAGAGAGAGAACTGGGTATCAGCGAATCTATTGATCAATCAATGGACAATGGTATGCGATAGGTCCATAGATAAAAAAACGTTTCTACTAGTATATAAAACACTAGACATAATTCCTATGAGCATTTTGTATTTTTTTATTTTTTATTTGTCAAATACAGTTCTAAGCGATATTTTGAAGAAATTCTAAATGCCATTCGCATGTTTCAAATCAAACCATAGCTAGCGTTACTAGGGTTACCCGTATCAACACGATAGCAACTAATTTCGAAAAATCAACACAGGGCAATATTAATAGCATTGTGTGCCCCCCCCCCCCCCCCACTCAGTGTTATTTAGGGCACGCATCTGCGTGTTCCCTCCTTTTGAAAACATCCCCTAAGTCCGGTGTGTAAAGCCAATTTTGTGTATATGTACGAGCCGGACTTTGGTGCGTGAAAAGTACACCTTTACCGGACATTTTGGTAACACGCATGCGGTCATTCCGACCCCGGAGTGGGAGGGGGGGTTTGTGTGTCACGTATCGAAATGACTATGAAGTATTACGTAATCCGAACATGATTTCATCGGGATGTACACAAGGGTATTGAAATGGCCATTTGGTTGATTTTTGATAATAGTTGGGATCGTGTTTCTTACAATAATATTCATGAAATATCGTCTCTAATCTATTTTAAATTTGCAATGTAAACTGGTATTTTACCAACAACGCTACCACTGCTTTCATGTATTTTCAATAGCGCCATCTTTTGATGAAGGCATACATAGAGCTATTTCCGGTTCCTGTACCCAAGCATCATCACGCACGCTTCATATCAGTTGATGATATAAGCCAGTTCATAGATACAATCTGCGCATGGGCAGATAAAGGTCATTTGTACCAAAAAGGTAAAACCCACAGAGATGAATACTGGATATGCGCTCATGAAAGTTATGTAACATTATTCATTTATGCACCAACGGTACATTCTATGATACGCAGGTGGAAGTATTCTTTTCAAGAGGGCAAACAAAAGGTACTCATGAAGCACATCTTAGACTTTGGCAGTTATTATTCTAAGCAGGCGCGGATCCACGGGCCCAATTCTTCCGGCCTGGCTATGGCAAGCCCTTTGTGTAAAAACTAGATAAACTCTGTTTTTCTCAGATAAACTCAGTTTATCAACAGATAAACACAGTTTATCAGAAAAACTAAGTTTATCAGTTGATAAACTCAGTTTATCAGTTGATAAACTCAGTTTATCAGTTAATAAACTCAGTTTATCAAGAAAAACTCAGTTTATTAATGATAAACTCAGTTTATCAACAGATAAACAGAGTTTATCAGATAAACAGAGTTTATCAGTTGATAAACACAGTTTTTCTGATAAACTGAGTTTATCTAGTTTTTACACAATGGGCTTGCCATAGCCGGGCCGGTAGAATTGAGCCCGTGGATCCGCGCCTGATTCTAAGATGCTCAAAGTGAAACTTCTCCATGTGTAAAAGATCTGTGGATATTTGGGGTCATTTGTACCATGTGCTATCTGTAAACTCCCTTATTGTGGGGCATGGCTGTCATCGGGGCATTGTAAGTAGCAGATGGCGGTATATGTAAATCTAAAGTACTCTCAGCAAAATAATACCATGCCTTTAAAACTTATTATTTTTCCTTTCCATGACATTATATCTGAGAGTCACTAGCCCCACTTGCCTTTAAAATGCGCTATTTACATATTTTTGGAAACTAGATCCGTCTGTCGAAGCGCACGGTTATTTTTTCAATACTCATTTAACAATATCAATGAGTTCTAATACGGAACCTAACAAAATTATGTTCATAAGTTATAATTAACTGCTATTGAACGTGTACATTTTAAAATATTTTTTATTTGTACTTGGAAATTGTAACATTGCTACCGACTTCCGCTTTAAATAAAAATCAATGTTTCCAAGGTCTCAGGATAACACAGATCCATAATTTGTCTCCTTCCTCTTTGCTGCTTTTAAAGTGAAATCATATTTTCTATCCCCATGTTTATTATTAAGCCTAAATTGTATGAGCCGCAGCTTCGAACTGGAGCGGCTACACAGCGAAATGCGACGCGGCGCTCTAAAAATGAAGTGATATAAAGTAGGCCTAATATTAATCCTTAAAAGAGTGGATTTTCAACCCTGCCACTGAGAGAGTATGGAGTACCTTAATGTGACCTATGACCTCTCCCTCAAATTTGGGCTTGGTCCCCATGAACCGGATCCATTCCTGCAATTCATGGTCGGCAGCTATCTTCCCGGGAAGATCTGGAAGTGAACAAACACGCATGAGAAATTAATAATTCAGCGATACGGTCTCATTTTAGGGAACGATTTATCGTCATAGTTAGAGTGACTGTTATCGACGAGGCCTGACCAAGCTGCCGCGCCCTTAACTCCTGAGAGAGTATTTTATTGATTCATCTGTGATTATAATAGAAATTCTTTGTCCATTGGTTTAAGAATAACAAGGATCATGTCACAACATAATTAAACGTAACAAAGACGTACATGCAATGACGAATGTACATTGTGTAGATGTTTTGAAAATAAATTTTAAATACAAACAAAGGTTTAAAGAAAGTTATAAATCCAATTTGTGTCAGATGAATAATACGGGAAAGGAAATTGATTTCATAAACTATATAGTACGCTGTAGCGTATGAACGAACGGAATACTGTTGAATAGGTGTATAACATTGGGCACAACAAAACCCCGAATCTCGCCCGGCGCTTTCGTGGTACACACAAATGTTATCCGTCTTATAAATTAGTCCTCCAGTCAATCTCCTGCATTCTCCTGTCTATTATGTACAAAGTTGCGATTAATATCAACTCTTTATAAGATGGGGCCCAGATCTGTAGAAAGTGAAACAGTCATTCAAAGCTAGGCTGCGTTATATAGATCGTTCCTGATGTCGAGTGAATTTCGTCTCCTCTGAATTAAGAGAGTATAGTACGATCGCAACTTCTTTTGAAAAGTCAACCTATAAGGCAATTTCGATGGCGTTTTTTTTTTAAATCTGCGAACAATACAATTTCATAATCCGTTCATGATTACTATTAGAGGTAGATTATTGAATCGCCCTTGACTTGATTTCTAAGAAGACTTTGCGATTGTGGTTACTGTACCGTAATGGTGGTCCACAACTTCCTTGACGTAGTCGAATATTGCTTCGCGTAGGAGCAAGGCGTCATCACGGTAATGGTAGTTCGGTAGCACTTCAGGGTCAGAGACGCCCCTTACAAGAAGGTCAGTCGGAAGGGAGCCCTCTACGTCCAATCGCCATGTGGAGAAGGTGCGTTTGATGATATCTGCCATACCAATGGCGCCAATGGTCATATTTAAGTCGACGAAGCCACCCTGTCCAAGCAAAGGAGTCATACCTCTGCTGTAAAATAAATGATTTTGTATATGACATATGGTAAAAACGTGTCTTGGGGAGTTCATCATATTGCTCCGGTTGTCTCATTTTCGCTCGCTGGACGTATATAGCAGACGACAATCGGCGGGTTAGACGACACTTGGTAGTGAATTTGTATGTGAGATTGCTTTGCTAAATATAAAATACAAGAACATTTCCATATCTTTAAACTATCATTGATATCTGATAATGAAACAGTTATTAAAATAAACCTACCAAACTACATAATACAATGAAATACTTGACTTAAGTAAAATTGCACCCCTCTAATCGAATAGTCCATGGTGATCATGAATATTCATGTTTTTGCTTACCTCGGCAAAATGTTTGCTTTTAGTTAATGGAAAAATTACGGTGAAATGGACATAATGAACCATGCAGAAATGATCTATGATGATTCATGCTTCTTATCCTTCGTGTGCTTGACCTATAATCTTACAATCGTTTGGCAAACTGAGTCCAAAGTTCGACTTATTTTACATGTGCTAGGCTATGGCGAGCTTGCAACCTATTGTGATCAAATTTCGGTGGGTGAACTTTCAAAAGTCAATGAGACATGAGGGTTCCAATTAAAGAGCTAGTGATAACGTACGTCGGGGTGGATGTGCTTTTCGTTTAAACAAAAAAAAATGAATTTTTAACGATTTTGGGGGTAAAATTCCATAGGCTAACATGTTACGCTGCTGACTCTGACGATAGGGGGCGTTGTCAAAAGAGACTAAACGGAGCTATATGAGTGTAAATCAAAAATGATTAATTAAACTACTTATTAAATAGAACGTTCCATTTCATACCTCATCAATAACATTTTATTTGATCATAAATCGAAAACAATTTATCGACCAAAACGTTGCTTTATAAACCAAGGGAGTGTTTCACAAAGACTAAGATCGAATTTAAGTTGGACTTAACTGTGGCAGGCCATTCGTGCCACTGTTTGCTCGCCCCATGTACTGACATTGGTCTCTCAAGGGATGTAAACTTCGTGGTCACAAATCTCCAAAATTTAGCTTTTTTGATAGTTCATCATTGAAGGAAAAAATATTATCTAAAGATCATAATTGAGAGACCAATAGTGCGAGCAACCAGTGGCACGAATGGCCTGCAATATTAAAGTCCAACTTAAAGTCGATCTTACTCTTTGTTAAACACCTTACACGAGTTGATTCAGCCGTAAATGGCAAATATTTTACGAGCGATACAGATTAAACTAATAATCATTTTAGTTGCAATTACATTTACCCGAACTACGGCAGTTGCCTTTTTCAATATGTCGAGAGGGACAAGTAAAACACATTGTCCAAGGATGTAAGCACCAATGAAGGATCTAATTCGATTCCTCTCGTATGAGAGTCATTTAAGAGCCTGAATTGCCAAATATGAAGATGTAGTGGTCTAGTGGATACGTCCCATGGAACGGGATTGAATTCCCTGCCTATGATTCCTATTTGGTAAGATTTATTCATGGCCTGCACAATGCGCTATATATACAGTTACCGAGGGTAATAATATCCAAAGTCCGTAGGAAGCGCAAAGGGACGTTATACCATTATGATAATGTGCTATACTGACAATCTCAAAGACTTTAAAATATGACAATGAGGCAAATTAAATGGCCTCGCGCGTCACCTATTGAAGTGTGTAAAAAATTATGATAATGACATCGTAATCCGACATGATTTCTACAGATGATAGGGTATTGGAACTGCCCTACATTGTAGTCTTTTATTATATACTTATATTAACGAATTGTTATTATCATTATTAGTATCATTGTTAGTATTATGGCTGTGCTTAATTAGTACTCTTAACTTAACGCAACATGGGAGTAATTGTAATCACCTCATTCTGTTAATAAAAGTTGATTGTTATTGCCATATATACATAGTTGTAACCACTGCCTTGTGGTTCAGTTTCACTTTGTAATCTAAGGGAGCTAGCAAACCCTAACAGAAAACCATGCCACCGTGACAGCACTGAGGTCGATTGACGATATGGAACTCTCGACATCCTACGACCGGTCATTGCAGGGTTTAGTGGTTCACACCCGTCCTGGCTTGTCCTCGCCGGTGTGAAACTTGCCACCAGTTCCCCTAGAGAGTGCCGTTAGTAACTTGCAAGAGCTACCGGTACTTGCCCACCTTTGCAAGCAGCCTTCATAAAAGTGAAGGCGGTCATTGTTGCTTCTCGACAGACAGCTACTACTTCTATTATTATTATGATTATTATTCCTATTATCGTTAGCCTTATCATTCTTATTTTATTGATAATATTATCATCATCAATAGTAATATGATTATATTGTTGTTAATATTTTTGTTATTATCATTATCATTATCATGGACTTCATGGAAAACAGAGCCATTAGGTTAATGGCTCTGAAATGGACTATCCAACCGTTTTGTCATTCTATCATTGTTATATAAGTCTTTGATTTTGTTATATTGTGTTATTGTTTTTTATGATGATCTTCGGAAATAAAACAAACAAAACAATTAACAATATACTGCAATGCTCAACATATAAAAGAACCTCACTAGTTGATGGGGAGGAGGTGCAAGAAGTGAGGAGCAAAAAGACGGAAGATGGGATGAGATGGAGACAGGGAACGATGCGCTGCTATGACGATGATTTCACCAATGAGATGCGTCAATCCAAGATGGGTGCCCGACTCATGGACGGCAGACTCGCCCAAGTTGAAGTAACACTTGGCCAAGAGCCACGTGTACTCGGGATCAGTCGGGTAGAACACCTGCAATAAAGCAAAATTCAAGGAATGAACAAAGGCGTCGATCCGTCCTCATTTTTTAAGGGGTAGGGGACGCATTCACGCATTAAAGGGAAAGTCCACAATGATGTTATCTTGGTTTGAACAAAAGCAGGAAAAATTAGATAATTACACCAGTGAAAGTTCGAGTAATATCCGATTAAAAAAAAAAAGGAGATACAAAATTTGGCAACACTTTGTAAGCTCCTTTCCAAAGTGCTCTGTACAGAAAATTACATAAACTCATTTTCTTAGTTATTGATGACGGAATAGACTTGTGTGTCATACAGGGGTTTAATCAATATACAAAAACAGATTTGCAATATTATTTTGGATAAATGTATGACTGAAATTCTTTTTAACCCTTTGCATACGGGAATCGGGTTGTTCCTGAACTAAGCCATTTGGGAATGACAGAATCAAGTAGTCAAAGAGTTAAGGGAAAATATAAATGTTTGAAGTTTTTTAGTACAATGCAAATTAGATGGGGAGCTCGCAAGATACGTCACAGAGTTGAGAATTTGTGTTTGATTGAACGCACATTCAATTTCCAAAACTTTTTATTTTATTTTGACTGGTTTTATTCAACTTTCAATGAATGATTCTCTCATTTTTCTACTTTTATTACAACTAAGATAATAACGCTGTGGACTTCCCCTTTCATGCATTTCAACCACGGTTCGTCAGAGACCGCAACAATCGATGACACAGTCCTCCGTCATTCAGTACCATCATCATCCTCACCTTCTTTATCAGTCTTACCATCATCCCATTCATCATCATCGCCATCATTACCGCCACCATCATCGCCATCACATCATGACCATCATCGATAATCACCACCATCATCATCATCACCATCATCATCACCATCATCATCGCCCCCAATGTCCTTACCACCATCACTACCATCATCATCATCATCATCATCACCATCATCATCTTTACCGCCACCATCATCATCACTATTATCACAATCATCATCACCACCACTGCTATCAACATCATCTTCATCGTCACCATCATTGCCACCACCATCACATCATCACCGCCTTTCTCATCATCGTCACCATCATCTTCATCATCACCACCACCACAATCGTCATCATCATCATCATCGTCATCATCGTCGTCGTCATCATCATCATCCGATCATCATCATTATCATCATGATCATGATCATCATCATCATCATCATCATTATCACTATCAATATTTACCGGATTGTTTGGAGCTTGGTCTTGATACAACTGAATAGCGACCGGCATCAAATATTTGTCTTTGTTGACGAAGAAAAGCGCAATGGGTGCAGTGATCTGATGGAAGCAAGTAAGGTTTCAAATGTCATTGAAAATGTTCTCTCTCTCTCTCTCTCTCTTTGTCTCAAGAAATATGCCTTGCTTCGAATAAACCATGGAGATAATCTCCATAAATAAACCAATCCCCATTTGATATGAGATAAGAATCGTTGAATTAATGTATAAAACATTCACTTCTCGTACCATACATGCTCGTATATGCAGGAGCGGATCCACGGGGGGGGGGGGGGGGGGACGGGACGATGGGCCCGCCCCCCCCCCGCCTGATCACAAAAAGGATAGAGTGCTCTTACAATATCAAGCGAAAGAAAATCCTAACTTTTGGCTGCCTTCCTAAATTGCTCACCAATATATTCCCCTGGGTTTTAGATAGTTTTGAGCATCAATTGAGTGAATAGAAAACCGTTTAGAATGCGAAATTCGATTGAAGTTCTCCTACGCACACTTTCCTCCGTGAAATGCATAATAAATTCGTTTTCGAGGGTTGGCAATGAAAATAGAATAAACAGTAGAAACAAACCCTAAATAAAGAAATAAACATCTTGGTCGGTTTGTTTTGAAGCATTATTTTAAAACACCCGGACAACTCTATCTGTATTAGCCATATAAATAACGTCTATAATCACTCTCAGATGGACGATACAACCATTATGAAATGCATTAAGCAACGTCTAGACATAAAGGTAGAATCTCCACTTTATTTTTCTTATTCTTCTTTTACATTTCGAAGCATTGCATGGGATCTTGATCCTGTTTTTTTTCTACATACATCAATGCCCCCAGTTAAGCATACTTTGAATCTGGTCACGCTTCGAAAAGTTCGTGGCCTAGAATTTTGTTTCTGTTGATGATTACCTTTCGCCCATCTGTACAAGGCAAGTCTTTGAGGACCTTGAGGTCGATGATGAAAAGACGCTTCTTCTTGATGGCTTCCGACATAGTTAGGCCTTCGAGAAGAGGTTCGACATCCTTCTCGTCCACGGCGAAACTGAGAGGAGGGAAAAGAACTGATACACGCTAATTTGTTCTCCTCTTCGTATATATTTCAATGGCCTACGATCAGTATGGTATTATCCTGTAGAAGTCCATCGAGTTCATATGCAACTGAAGGGTTTTGAACATATTTTGTGTGTGTGGATGTGTGCGTTCGCGTGCGTGTGTGTGTGTGTGTGTGTCGTTTGTGTGTGTGTGTGTGATTGTGTTTACCAAAATAGCTATCGCATAATGGTTTGTTTGGTTTGATGTTAACATGGGCATCATGTTGTGGGTCGTAGTACAGGTATTAAAGCAAGCGGGGTGAACTCGGACCCGGAAACACCTCACCTCGCATAATTGTTCTCTCACAATTGTTCTCTCACAAAGTCATGAATAGCATACATTGTTTATTCATGTATTCGTGTTTTTCATAAACATTGGAAAACGAGAAGAAAGCAGTTAAAAGAGATATATTTTATATAAAGACTGAAATGTTAAATACATTTACGTTAAAGAATAAATGCAGTCTTACTTGGGTGGTATCTTGGTGCAAAGTCGGATCATAGCTGGGTTGCATCCTGTTAGTCTCTGGTTACCAAATTCCTTATCAGACTTCCAGTTTTCCATTACCTTTCATTATAAAAAAAAAACCCCAATAAATTAGATTATGTGTGCTATCATGCCTATCTATTAACAAATACGTGAAAAGGCAAATAAGGGGACATTGTCAATTTGATTTATGTGTACGGAGTGAATTCACTAACATTTGGGTCCAGGGTCTCTCTAGCTAGCGTAGGCAGATTTCTAATATGGAAGGGGGGAGGGAGTCCAGAACACGTATAAACAGAACTGGTTTCTGATAAAGAAAGTACCATTACACTGCTCTTGAGATAAACATATACCATTATGATCATGATTGAGAGGGGGTATTGTACCAGGGGTGCAATACAGTGGCGAATTTTGTCAGTTGTTATGTCCATGGTTTTCATGTTTACCGTGGTTTCCCCCACTCTCAACTTCATCTACCCACGGACCTTACCATGATCCAACACTGAAAAAGTGATAGCTATACCCTCAAACACATCCACAAACCCAAACGCATATACAAACTCCACGCAAACCTACATGCACATAATATGTACATATACGCAATCTCCCAAAAATGCGAATGACAGTAACTATAGAAACCAGTCATGCAGACCATTCTCACACGGGCCATCTTTAGGGTGTTACCTACAGGCTAATGGCCCGGTCCCACTGACCGATGGACAAAAAACGTATGCATAACGGACACAGAAGACGAGCAAAATTTCGGGTGTGGCCCCATCCGTTTTCATCCGCTCCAGAAATGGACAAAATTTGTGAAAATTTGCGAAAACAAAACGGAAAATAACGGACGTGGGTAGTATGTAGCGGGGATGTTAAACGGATGTTCATCGGAAGCCTAGCGGATGAAAGCGGATGGAAGTGAATGACAGCTTTGAATACTAATTTATATACGAGATGCATACGCTTACATCCTTTCTATTTCCGTGCTACTAACGATGTATAGACGTTCCATGTACCTTATCTTTCCTCCCTCTTTCCGTTTTCAGCTGCAGCGGATGTGAGTTGCGAGGATGCCCAGAGGATGCAGAGAGGATACAGCGGACGTTTAACGGATGATAACGGACATAAAACGTTTGTTGCTCGTATTTGTCACGGATTTATATCGTACACGGCGGAAGTTCATCCGTTCTAAAAGTTTTGTGCAGCTCCAAACTTTTTGCGCGGATGAAATCACAGTGGACGGATGCTCGATGGATAGAGCGTATGAAACACGTATGCAATGTGTACACAACGGATGCATAGCGTTTTCCAACGGATTGCAAGATTTTTTAGGTTTTACATCCTCTTTGCATCCGTAAGTGCAGTGGGACCGGGCCTTTAGGCATGTGTCCCATATTTTGGTGTCGGGCATATGGAAACGTTGTTTCATCCGCTCAATCTGACTTGCGTGCATAGAACAAATAAGCATTTTTGCATGAAAAGTGAAGTTTTCTCAAAAGTGCGTTTCTTTCCAGCATTGGGTTGCCCGGAAGTCACTCAGGTATCCTTTCAAAAAGTATAATATACACAAAATATATGGCACTTTCTCTGTACTTTTGTCGGAAAAAATATTAATCCAGCACAATGTCGTCTCTTGTGCGTTGGAGAAGAGCAAAATAGCGGCTTCGACCGCTCTCGCAAGCCCTCGCTCGTTCCATGGTCAGGCGGCTTTGAGTGAACGGCTAATGAATATACTAAGCGCTAGCTTGCTTCCTGTATGAAACTTGTTTTGATTGGTTGTATATTGTTGACGGAATTTACCCATTCACATAATGGCACTACCTGCCCGATGACCCCTGCACCCAACACTGTGTGGGAGTTAGTTTGTGGTCAACCTCTTTAATTTATGAGACAAATCCAAGCAAACGTTCCCATATGGGGGTGTTGCGCAAGGTACCCCTGAAAAAAGTCGAAAATGGAAATTGAAATGTAAAATGGCTTTGAAGTATGCCGGCTATGTTAAACAAAATATATACTATTAGCACAACTCCAACAAGCAAATCCTCTGTATTAATAACACTTACACTTGGTATCGGGAAGTGCGGGGGTTTGTAAACATTCCCCAGATCTTCTAAGGACTCCCACCTCTCTGTTGTGAATCCTATCAGTTTATGCTCCAGCTTAAGTCTCATCTTCAATGCCTTGAGATCAAACTGCGATTGCAGTGAGATAATGGTGAGGAGCGTCAACAAGAAAGAGAAAAGAAACGAAAGGAAAAAAGGAGGAAAATACGTGGAATCAAAATCTGGTCCAAAGTTTTGATGAATATTCAAAAATAATTTGAAATATTTATTTGGAATATGAATCAAGGCATTTTAAGAGCAATTGCATTATTGGGATATTGTTACTGACATGGAAATAGAAAACAAACTAATCACTTTCAACATTACCAGAACTGGAAACTCTCTTTGAATTGTGAAATTAAAGATAAAGATGAGTTGTGGTCGTGCGATTGCATTGTGAAAAAAACGGTGTGGAATCGATCCGAAAAAAGTAGATCATGTAGCATAAGTATTGGTGTGTACTGCAAGGGTCTGAAATCATCAAAATTATAAGAAATTTGGCCCAGTCTTGGTAAAAGTTACAAGCACTGCACACATGAAGATGTTCAGGGGACTACACAAACATCTGGCATAAAAATCTCGTCCTCATTTTTAAGCCGTTACAGAATAGCCATGCTTTTCAGGGAACATTTTGTCTCTGCCGTTCTTCCTCACTTGCATAATAACAATCTTTATCATCACTATACTTAATGCATTCAAGGTTTCTTCAGTTTATACTTTCTGATGTAAGATTAATTTGCCAATTTCGTTGAGTTCGGGAAAATCACCTTGTTTAACCAATATTGAAACTTAGCTTTAATATCTTATCTTTTATCGTATTTTATCTGTATAAACATCTAAATATTATCCCACCTGCGTATCACTGTTGCAATAAACCTGTCCATTGTTAATCATCAAATCTCTCTTTTATGTAAAAAGAATGGCAATTTTATATCATCAATCAAACTTGTAAATTGTTTTTAAATATACACAATATTTTGTTAAGTTTTCTATATATTTTAATGTGTTATCAATGCAATGTTAAGCCATGTACTTTTTACTCTGTAAATTGGACAATTTCAGCTTTTAGCTACATGTCCGATGATTTTTATCTCATTAAACCAATACAACAATAACGCTCACAAATAATGTTCACCTCTCCCCAGAACTCAACCTTCTCTTTAAGTTGTAAACCCATCTTGTAAAAGAAACATAAAATTAACGTTGGGACATCGAGCATTTGCATGCGCAACAACAAATTGTGGAATTACTTTCAGTTAGAATTGAGGTAATCCCCGTATACTAAAGGCACATCTTTTCATTTAAATGTCCGTAATTTTGAAGCACATAAAGGGCTCTTGAAGCGCAATGATTCGCATAGTTTGTGCACTTTATGCATTTATATTATTACCATTCTTCTTGTTATAGTAATTATTATTTATCGTTATAATTATTATTACAATCAATCTTGTCTCTTATTACCTGGAAACTGAAGGAGAACATTTCGTCCTTAGGAAGACTGGCCATCTGAAATACAAAAAGAGAAAGACGAAATATTGAGCGAATTTAATTTGCTCTTATTAAAAAAAAAACTCATCTTAAAAGTATCCTGATCATAAAATTTAAATTAATTAAACTTGAGCACTTCACCTTAAATAAAATGCGTTGATTAACTCTTCGTGCGTTTGCCCGTGTGCACTTTGTTCTGTGTTAAAAAGGTATCTCAAATTTCAGAAGGCTAGAATTTTTTTACTAAAGTTTTTTTATTAGCTTTCTTATTATATCAAATTTATTTGGTACATTAGTGCTCTTTGCCTGTATGATACTTTTTTCTAAACATGTATTTTCGGTATGTAATTATATGTTCACTTCTGTCCTTTTGAACACAATTTTAGCATTCTAGTGAAAAGTGTTTTCTATTCACATATGATTCAATAAGCTTTCCAGCGATACCAAAATGAACATATTACAACCAGAAGAAAAGCCCATATAACAGAAAGCAAAATGAGGAGAATTAGGGAAGGACCCAGAGATTTTGCGCACTGAGCATTCTTCCAAAAAGGTACTAGACTAATCAGAGACACAAAACTATAAATATTGATTGGACTTCCTGAGTAAGCTGTCCTATGACTCTATGAGCATGTATTATCTTTTCCCGCTTGTTGGTTTCCAAGATGATACAATGGGATTCTTTTAAAACAGATTTTGAAAGTGATTATACTGTACCTGCCCTACACAAATCTGGGTCATTATACTGATGCTCCATGTTCAAATTGAAAGCTTTGTGAAGTAAATGTATGTAACAGTATATATATTTGATCTTTTCGGTCGAGATTCAATTACATAATAAATGCAAAGAAAAACGCCAAATTGCTCCGAAATATCCTATGACAAGCTATACTATGACGTCACATGTGCCTGCCTTTTAATGTAAATAATAATAAATAAAGTCATTTTTATACAGCGCATAATAATAAATTCTCTATGTGCCTTACAACTATTAATTATACAATATATTCCATGATTAATCTAAAGATCATATGCACGAATCAATAGAAATACATATCATATACAATTATGAAACACTCAGATATAATATAAATGGTATAAACTTATGAACACAATTATAATAGTTGAATAATTACGATTCTATTGTAGTAAGGAAATACATCATTGGACATAAACTAGCACACAATTAACAGACTATTGGATGAACATACATGTCTTCAGAAGTGATTTGAAAGAATCGACCGTCGGGGTGTTACGAATATTGAGGGGGAGGTTGTGGGACTTGTAGAAGACTTTGTTGCTGAGATCGGAGAGTGCGGGCAGGAACATATGGATGGATTATCTCACATAGATATGAAGGGGTTTTCCCTTGGAGTATCTATATGTGAGAAGTAGGACATTGAAGTCTATTCGTTTTCTGACAGGTAACCAGTCGACACGAAGGAGGATGGGTGATTAAATGTGCTCTGTCCGCCGAGATTGCTCAATCATTCTGGCTACAGTATTCTGGATGATCTTGATATAATATTATGGCTATTAATACCCTACTTCCACCGACGAGACATCTCCTCCTTCTTCTTACAATCATTATCATCATAATGAGTTGAAATCTTCTTTAAAAACTGTACTAACAGAAGACTCGATTGAGGGTGTTCAGGTACGTACTTGTTTAAAGAGTGGGTTGAGTTCTGACAAGGAGAGAAGTACCTTGTTAGATTTCTTTTTACCTTGTATTGTCCTCTGTACATCATATGTCTTTGGATTTCCCGAAATTCTTACAAGAATAATACATGAGCTGAGCTTGATTTGATTATTGCTTGTTAGGCCTATTGAATTGCCTACAGGACCTGTATTTACCAACTAAAGCGCAAGTAAAGGCTTATTAGTGAATCTGAATTTGCTTCCTAAACATGCTAAGGAAGGCTGTTTTTAAGGGCTCTGTCATTGTTCACTGTAGGGAACAATGGCAGTTTTGGAGGAAAAAAGTGTAGTAGATAACAAAGAACCTTCACATTTAGATAGAATCATAATAATTTTGGGCGAATAAAAATTGGTCATTTCATTGGTCGGACAAGAATATTAGGCCTATACCGAGTCGGGCACAACAAATTTTCGACTTAGGTCGAACTTTCGAACTTTCGAAATTTGATGTAATGCAATTTGTATTAAATGCTAATTCTGCCGTTTCCTTGACTTATCACCTTTATTTCTTTTAACCGCTTAGAGGCATTATGCAATTTACGATATAGAAATATCTTATATTATTAATAATTTCTTCAGGCCGTTCAAAGTGGGCATCTTTTGACCCGGTATCGCTCGTAAGTTCACAAGGCCTCTATTTAGGCTTGATGGTATATTCAATGGCAGATCAAATAGCATGGAATGATTATTGTATGTCTGTATTCCTATTTGTAAGTATTTTATGATATTGGTATGCGGGTTCAAATTCATCTGGGTCTCTCGTATTGACTACATTTATCATGTTTACAGGGGTAGAATTAAGATTTCCTGTTATTTAATAAAGGATTATTCTTTTGGATGAACATCGAGCCCTCCAGCCTCAAGGACACTCACCTACTCCCCCTACCCCCACCTTCTCAAAGACCTGATTTCAAAGGCTGATGTTGTATTCAAATAGCAGACATGAAAATTGATCGTCGGGTAAAGAAAAATATGTGCCGCAATAGCAATAGCTAAGAAGATTGATACGCATGAAAAGATGAGATTGAAAGAAAACTAAAACCCTGGGAATATCTTTTAATTAGTTTGGGAAAAACGTTTGGGCGTCGAACCCCCCCCTCACATTTTTTTGTTTGTGTGTGTTCTGGAGGACCCCCCCCCCCCTCCCTCACTTTTTTTTAAAATAACGAAACGAAATATCGATCGGCCAATTTTTTTTAAATTCTGGAGAAAAACAAAAATGTGCTCTTACCCTCCCCCCCCCCCTCTGCTTATTCAGCTGAGTCGTTGCGAAATTTTTCTTGAAATCCTGGACCAAAAAAAAATTGTGCTCTTACCCCCCCCCCCCCCCCCCCCGCTAATTCAGCGGCTGGCTGAGTCGTTGCGAAATTTTCGACGCGATTTTCAAATTTTGACCCCCCCCCCCCCCTTCGAAAAAATCCTGCGTACGCGCCTGATTCTATATATTATTACAAGGTGGCTTTATAAATTTACAATGAATGTTTAAAGTTGATTCGGGTATCTCATACTTTCATATTCTACTGCATGTATCAGTTTATCATGTTATACAGTCACGATATAATATCAGTTTTGAAAATGAAAGAGAAAAGGTTAGTGAAAGTTTGAGCTAAAACCGATTAAAAATAAGAAAGTTATGATTTTGTTGAAGGTGCGATCAATCAAACACAAATTGTCAAATCTGTGACGTATCTTGCAAGCTCCCCTACCATCATAACAAATGTATTTACCAAAAGAAAATCAGCCATGGGCTCGTTTTCTCACGCGTTGCATCTTTAGAAATAGCTTTGCATTCTGGGTCAAAGTATGCATATAAAAGATACACCCTGGCCTCTACTTCTGCTCTAATGGAAATCAATTGATTATATTCCTTCATCTGTCCGAAAAATTGGCAGGATATTCAATCTATTCAATTCAAGTTTATTTCCACAATCTGGTAAAAATACAAAACAATCAAAAGATATGAACTTTATTTATCAAGAATAAATCAAAGTGTCACAATCATTTCATGAAAAGAGGTGGAATAAAAATTATTCCAACTTTATTGGCAACAGTGTAGTTTGAAGCACAGCCAACTGAAGTGGAAGGGCTGCCAAAATGCTAATCTCTTGACATATAAAGTGAGTCCGATTGACAGGGACATGCATTAGTGACTGCCTGTAGAGCTTAAACTACAATGTACATGATAACCCCAAACCGTTTCTAAATTGCCGGTAGAGAGTTTTGTAGAGTCTAGACAGGGGCCGCTCAGTATTTATTTTGGGTTTATAAAGGTAGGTCAGGTTTGTTCTCATATTATAAAATCGAGAAAGGAATGTTGTTCACAAAGTCACACCATAAAATCTGAGGATTTTCATGGGAGCCATTGTGTGTTTTCATGACCCAATGATTTCCTCAAGGCCTCCTAGCTTTGGTCTGATGGAGAAAAATGTATTTGTCCTGAATGAAAGCATTTGCGTTAGGAATGCATTTATAATAATATTACAAAATAAAGAAAAGATGATTAATGATTCCCTTGAGGCATCTTGGCTATCATAGCAGACACGGTCTGATGGAATATACGCAAAATAAAACCTTTAATAGTTCATTTTCGTTTTCCACGCGTTTGTACTACACTACACAATTGTTTGAAAACCCATTACTCGATTTTATTCTTTTAATTTGTATCAAGCATTGATGACATGTTGTCTACTGTCATGATTGTGTTCTTTACTTATTTCTTCTTA